>JAJOZX010000485.1:0-107500 GCA_023014485.1 Bathynomus jamesi
GAAGTCCTCTAAGGGGCTGACGACTTAAATGAAAAATGTATTAAGTTTTCAGACATACTGTACGAGTCATTCAACGAGTTTGCCCTGTGACTACTATCAACACGACCCCTAAAAACAAAAATAAACCATGGTTACATAAACCTCTCCTACAAGCTATACGACAAATGCCCCAAGAAATTTACACCAATTACAGATACAAACTGAATATCCTAATCAAAAAAGCAAAATCAGAGTAGTGCAGCAGTAAATTTGAGGAATACAAAGGTGATTCTAAGAAACAATGGGGACTTATCAATGAAACTTTACATAGGAAAAAAGAACAAAGTTGTTTCCCCACAAATATGACGATAAATAATACTACTCATAACGAATCAACCATTAGCTATAGCAAATCATCTAAATATGTACTTTGCTACCGTGGAAAAAAATATCATACGTCTGATCTCATAGCGCCCTCGATAAGCAGTTACGAAGAATATCTTGATAATCCCCTAGTTCATATTTTCTTCTTCTCTCCTATATCTCTCCCAGACATGTCAAAATGGCTATTTCCACCCTTAAAAACAAATCATGTCATTTCGATTATATTCCAAACGCTGTCTTTAAATACTACTAAGTAACTTTATCTCTCCCTTTATCAATATTATTCAACTCGTCTTTCCGTCATGGTATTTTCCTTGACACATTTATTCAAATCAGGAGACAAATCACTACCTTCAAATTATCGATCTATATCCATCTTACCTACATTAGAAAACTGTTTGAAAAACTTGCGTACACGCACCTCTCGAAATATTTCGAGGAAAATAACTACATATCGAAGTATCAATTTGCGTTTTATGGAGGGCCATAAAATAAGCGACGTGATTTCAACCCTATTAGACGTGTTATATAAAACCTTAATAATAAAGAGTCTTCTGTCCTCTTGCTTATGGACCTATCAAAAACCTTTGATACAATCCCCCACGACATGCTTATTTATAAATTATCTTATTATAGCATAAATAACGTTGCTCTAAATTGGTTTAAGTCATACCTATACAAAAGAAGCCAATACATCAAACAATAACATCATCATTGTCGAACTAAAAACTATACATGGAGTTCCACAAGAAAGCATTTTGGGCCTTTACTATTTCTGACCTACATAAATAACTTTCATAACTCTTATAACGGGAAAGGCTTCCAATATGCTGATGACACCTCCCTGCTATACTCAGACAACGATCTCACATCCTTTAACGAAATAGTAAACAGAGACATCGCGAGAGACTGGTTGAAAGTCAATAAATTATCCTTAAATAAAAACAAAAACTACCCGCTAATCACAAACAAAAAAAATTAATACCAGACTTCAGTATTATTGTCGACTTGCACTTGATATCGCGCGTCATTGAAGGCAAATTATAAGGAGTTGTGTTTGATAACAAACTCCTTTCTTTTTTCTTGCTAAAATTCTCATTATCCTTCTAAAAATCTCTCCTATTACTTTTCATCTCACTTCACATTATATCCTAGTCCATTGGTTCTCAACCGGTGGGTAAATTACCCAGTACTGGGGTAATGACAACTATTTTATGGGGTAATGACCCGCGATCCAAAAATTATAAAAAATTAATATTGTGATAATCCAAAAGTTATAAACAAATAATATCTAATGATTGGGATAATAGGGCTGGGTTAGAATTGGTTTTGGGTAACCAAACAAAACAGGTTGAGAACCACTGTTAAGATCTAGTCTAAATTCCTTAAAATTTTATACTAGTCCCATTATTCGTTGTATTTAGCTCCAAATATAAGTTTTCTTTAGTTTTTTAAGTCTATTATAAAAATCTTGTAATCATATCTATTTTAATCTATTATAATTATTATAATTATTAGCTTTACATCTAATTAGTAGAGTGCGACCTGTAAAGCACGTACGCTTGCTAAAGGCAGTTTACAACTGCATATAACATCTGTTTTTAATAATGAAAAGATACTCAACCATGAAAACTATATATATATATATATATATATATATATATATATATATATATATATATATATATATATATATAAATTAATAGAATAATAAATTTTCAACGTGTAAATAGGTGGAATTATTGGCAATTAATGTTTTTTTTATTATTCCATATTTACATCGTGAATTTGGTATTTTAATGTTTTCGCGGTAACGCACGCACGCACCTGCAATCGAGAGAGTGGCTGAGAGAGATGAAGCCGAACATGATCAGGAGCAGGAGATGAGAGGAAGAATTCTGCAGCTCATTTTGGGGCTAAAAACAATAGAAATGTTACTTGTTTTAATATATATATATATATATATATATATATATATATATATATATATATATATATATATATATGAAAATTTAATTTACTAAGTACAGTACAAATTATTTTAATTTGATGAATCGTTATATTTTAAGTTTCAGTGATTGCTACATTTTCGGCGGAGTGAATTTATTCCTTTACAGCCACGTTTTGGAGACAAGACTGTCGCCTCTGGAGAAGGTTGTAATTTGTTCGTTGTTTGAGTATCAAATATTGTCAGTAAAAGAGGCTCCTAATATAATCTACTTTATATTTCAGTTATGTTTTTATCTCAGTTTTACAGCAGGTAATGTATAGGTCGTGTATACCGTCATCCAGGTAATTCATCAAAAAGAAAATAAAGAAAAAAAACATTATTAGAAAGTACAAGAATTATTAGGAAAAAAATACAATTATTCCTATGGTTACTGAATTATGGGTCACCCGGTATATATATATATACACACACGCACACACATCAGATAATTCCTTGAAAGATTCGTCTACCTCATTATCTATTAGTCCATTTGGAAACTTAATTACAATCGATTCGATACGTCATCAGTTAATGCACTGTGGCACTATGGCACTGTGGCACTATGGCACTGTGGCACTGTGACATTTGTATGATAGTCATTTAATGAAAGTCAGGAAAACATCATCATTTTTATTAGCTTGATAATATCTTTTAACTTATTTACATAATCTTATTAGAAGTTTTCCCCTCTTTTAATTATAATTTTTATCACAAAGCTCAAAAGGATTATCATAATTAATATGTCTCAAAAAATTAATTTGTTTATCGATATAATTATTTTGTAAATATTATCTAATCCCGCTTTTAAAATTAAACAACACCGTCAAGTTAATAAGGTTTATTCTTACATTTTCCTCTCAGCGGGTTTATTACTTAAAGTTTAAGAAAGAAAAGGTATGAAAATAGTATATAGATAGATAGATAGATCGAAAAATAGATAAGAAAGAGAGTTACAAGGAGTTACAAAGACAAGAGGGAGCCTCAAAGACCTTTCGGTTCTCTCGGAGTAGTTGCTGTTATTAAACTGGTTCATTTTTTAAGTATTCTAGCAGTAGGAGAAAAATGGATAGAAAAGCATAAGCCTCTCTCCCTACCCTCCGCTCCCTGAAAGAGAGAGAGAGAGAGAGAGAGATAAAAAATCTATGCGCTAATCATTTTGTTGATCAATTATGAGTACAAATTTTAGACATCAAATCTCATTCATTTCTTCATAAATAAGCAAAAATTCTCTCAACTTTTCTGTTGTCGAATAAATTCAACGAAAGACTGGTCTTATAATTACGTTTTTTAAAACATGCATCATCAATTTCATTAATTTATTAAAACACATTAAAAAACATCACATTTTCTAAAATAAAACATGTTTTGACTCCGTTCAGAAAGGTGATACATAATAAACATTGTTTAATAAGTAGGCTTTTCCCGCCAAAAAAGGGTGATACATAATAAACATTGTTTAATAAGTAGTCTTTTTCCCACCAAAAAATGGAATATTTAGTAAATGTCATAAACGTTTTATTGACGTTTTATAGATGTTTATGACGCTTACTGGGCGTCCCATTTCTTGCCGAGTTCATACTCGACGCCTTTACAGAATATATATGTACAGGGTATCCCATAAGTTACGAAGTCCTAATTTTCTCCCCGCCCCACAAAAAAAAATTATCGTTACTTTTTGGATGTTGGGTTTATAGCAGCTGTACGAATCTTCTTTTAAAGCTCGAAGTTTCCTTTATCGAGAGGTGTATATATGGCTTTTCACCACTCTCTATATTTCTTATTTTAGCAAATTGTTATGACAAGATCAGGATAAAAATGGGAAATCCGGCAGATGATGATATACTTGTCGTCACAAAACGCTTTCATCTATGTACATACCCATTTGCAGCGCATGCTGTAGGCATGGATATTCCAGACTCTTTAGATATACTATACTTTGTAACTTTAGAACTCTAGAATCAATTCTGTTATTATGGCAAATGTATTGAATACTCTTCCATCTCCCATACCGACATTTCTCACATTTATTACGACCTTGTCCAGTTTATTTGCTAAAATGAGAAAGATATCAAAGTGCGATGAATTGCACAGTATATCACTTGAAAGAAGAAACTTCAAACTTGAAAATGAGACATACCATACCTATGGGGCATAAGATTCAAGAAATTTTGATTTTTTTAAAAATTTAAATAGCTGAAGCATTTGGAACAATATGTCTGGTACAGAAAACACCGAATTTTTTATAAAATTTGAAACTTCGTCTGCATATTACATTTATAACCTAAAATGAAGATTTATTTTAGAGGATACTGGGACACTTTTGAAGGAAAGTAGGTCATACGTTTTAGATAACGTGTCTTAATTCGGTTCAGCAGTGAAGAGGGTGCAAATAGTGATTACCAAGTTTGAGTTATGCTCTTGGTCAGGTTGAAATTAATCCAATGTCTATTTAATTGTTTTGTTTTCTTTCGAAACATTGGATCCACGTCTGGAACTTCTGGTCAACAAATACACTCAACTACTGTATTTAGTTTTTTGCTAAAGCAGAAGACTTTACTAAATTTTAGGGAAAATCAGTTGTATCAGAGGGTAAGCGTGGAATTCGAACTGTCATCAGCTAGGGAATAATTATCGTGGAAGCACAGTCACTGCTCAAATATGAACTCATAAAATCTGGGCCGGGACTCGAACCCACAGTCGAACCTCACTAATCAGACCATGAAGTGATAGGGTGCATGAACCTCGACAGTACTAAATAAGGGCTTGACCCCTCAACAATAGAAGCTACAACCCCTTGCAGTGGCTGGCTATGTCAAATTTTCAAGCAAACACCTAATCTACTGTATGAGCCCTTTGAAACCAGCTTTATTGGGCTGGGGGATTAGGTATCTGTTATAAAGAGACTGACATAGTCAGTCACTGTAGCAGCGTTGGAACTGCAGCCCTAGAGATGAGGAGACAAATCCTCATTAAGTGTTCTTTGAATATATATTAACTACTGAGAATAGGGTATAAAAACAATGAAATTACATTTAGCCCAAAGGAAGGACATCGTATCTGCAGTTAGACACTGTAGATACTTCGTTTACGCCCCAGTGTCTTCAACTTACAGTATAACCATTTGCTACACGACTTCACGTGTGACCTACGTCGTAGCCAGTATCGAAACACCGGTTCTCGGCGATCAGTGAAGTTAAACGACTCTAAGTCTGGAGAATAGTTGGATGGGGAATCGTTCTCCGCGTGCAAACTGCAAATGATGTAGCGACTCTTGGTTCGGATCCTCCGTAAAGCTGTAGGTCCCCTTCCGTCGTATGACCTTAAATGTTGCGAAGGAAACTAAACAACCTCATCCCGCCCCCCCAAAAATGTATAATTTTCAGAACACGAGAACAGAATCACCTCATTCAAACAGTTCACGTAACAAATACTTACCCAGTCTAAAGTTACAGTTTTATATTATTTAGTTTGACTATTTATTAATATATTTTGTATATATTTTGTATATATGAAGGTGTATAAAAATACATGAAATGAAATTACACCCACTAGGATTTGAACCCGGAACCTCTTGGGTAGGAGTCGCGAACACTCCCCGTACACTACTTCGAGATAAAAGCTAATACAACCTGTCATATATTTAAACAATAGAGAACGCGCATAACGCATAACGAGGCATTTTACGTGTTAACCCTCCTGCACTCGAGGTAATAATAGCATTTAATTCATATTTCTCTCGTATTGCATTGGGGTCCCATAGATAGAATAACACGTATGAGTATGCTTGGTTTTTGTAAGAAACCTGTCGCGTGTTATTCCACTTATGGGACCCCATATGGACCCCAATGCCTCTGGACGCCAAAGCTTTATGCGTTTCCTCTGTTGTTTAAGTACATGAGAGTTTCTGTTAACTTTTATTCCGTCGTAGTGTGGTGGTATTGTTCGCGATTCCTGCTGGAGATCACGGGTTTGAGTACTGGTGGAGCAGTTTTGTTTCACACAAAAAAAACCACGCTTGTTTATGCATGTTATTTATTCCACGCGTATATATATATATATATATATATATATATATATATATATATATATATATATATATAACAATTAGTGGTCTCATTAAACAAAATCATAAAAATCAAAGAGAATATAGGCGTTATAAACCTTTTTATGTCTCACTTAAGGCGTATAATAAAAGGACTCTTGCGTTAAGTTATGTGTAATTATCATGCTTTAATCTGAGGCACTTTTGAGAATACTTAAGGCATATTGATTAGCTACTTTATTTCCAGCGTTTATGGCTGGAAGCTCCCTCAAATTAAGGCATACTACAAAATCGCCGAAAGTCGCGAAGTCGAAGTATTTACCAGGAACTCGTGCATAGAAGGACTCTTTTGTTATACGCCTGAACTTAGGCTTAAAAAGGGGTTTATAGTAAAGTGCGCCAAAAATGTTAAACTAAAACTTATAACTGATGGTAATATTTTGAATAGTTTTGAAATTATAATTTAGAATCAAATTAAGTCGAATGTTTAGTAATTAATAAACTTAATTTTCAAGAACTCGTGACTAAGGTTCCCTGAAAGAATTCCTGCACATGAGAATTTTTCTGACTTTAACGAAACAACTTGTTGAATTTCATAATTCTTCATATTGCTCCCTATAATAATTTCACAATTTCACAGTTATTTTACGATATATTATATTTAGTTGGTTGAAAACTAGACTACAAATATTGTGAAACACTTATAATTCCTTTGAAAATGTCTAAAATATGCAACCGAAACCTTTCTGGTAAAGTATTTCATAAGAACAACGAAATGCATACTTACAGAAATCACACTTCCTTGTACTGAAACGTGATAATGCTGGAATGATGTGATAAACACAAACGATGGGCGCCTATATATACGACAAAAATTCCTACTTAAGGCGTGTGGGCGTGATTTCAAGCGGAAGCCACGCCTCCAAACATGCGCCTCAATTCAGTTGTCATTCGTATACAAAATATTTTAATGAAATTTCGATTTGTTTGAAAAGAAAAAGGACGGAAGATATTATTATTATCATCATCATTATTATCGTCATTATTATCATCATCATCATTATTATTATTATAGAAATAAGTTGAGTAAGAATATAAAATAATGCGTTTTCGGGTCCTTATAAGATAAAGCTCTTATTTATGTATTCCTTTAAGTAACTTTAATTAATTTATATACATAATAGATCAGTTTGGCTCTGCACATTATTTAGTGCTAATTAATAGAGACGTTAATGTACTTCAATGTTTGAAATAAATATACCAAAAGTTTAGTACATTTTAGTACAAAAAACATATTCTGTACTTTTGAAACATTTATTAAGGTAATTAAAGCTACTGATAAAACCGTATCAATTTGAATTAAGATGATTTTTGGAGGTCATTTAATCAGTGATATGATAACAAGATGCAAGTTTTAATGGAATAGCTGAGTTTTCAAGTTAAAGGACTAGTTTGCATGCTATTATTATTATTATTATTATTATTATTATTATTATAAAGCTTAGGATCTTACTAAATTCATTTCTTATAAAGCAATTTTAGTCACACACAAGATTGTTATTGTATTTTTATATTATATACTTCAAACGGAATTCGTACGACACTTTCGTGGACACCCTGTATTTTTAAACAGTAGATGTTATTATTTCTTATTATACATTTACTATATAAATTTACTCTCTCGGAGATATACATATAATATTACCCCAATCGCCAATCTTCTTCCTCTCATTTTGCTCTTGACATAGCATCAAATTACAATATTAATCCATTATTTGAGGCCCTCCTTGGAAGAAGTGGCTAAGCGACAAAAAGTAACTTTTGAACTTTTGAACTTTTTGAAGATATTTCGTCAAAATATCTTCAGAAGTTTTGTCACTTTCAAATTGGTATAATTTTTGCGTTTTCTGGCGTTTTTTTAAACTTTTGTCGCTTAGCTATGATACTTCTTCCTAGGACGGCCCTTATTTTCCATTCAGTGTCATTATCTCATATCCCATCGGCGGTTCGCTCGTGAGAATCCTCGAACTGAGCATACCAAATATGAAAAAAAAAGTTTCCGATTTGGGAAAGTGTAAAAAAAAACAAAAAAAAACAAAAAACAAAACAAAACCATGACGTCATCGCAGTCCCGAATGGTATTTAGTATAAAAACGTAAATTAAAGTGAGAAATTCTACAGTGAAAATGAAAATGGATCAATTTGAAAATTGATTCTTTTGATATTTTCACTAACCGATTTGCCATTCTTGGACGAGAAATGAAATGAAAATGATGTTCAGCATCTTACTTTGTTATATAGTTTACTATACAGACCAGTATATATGATATATATATATATATATATATATATATACACACACACACACACACACACACTGTGTGTATATATATATATTAGGGCCCTACGAAGCTTCGAGATTCGATTTGATTTCGAATCGGGAGAGAGGGTTCGATTTGATTCGTTAGCTTGGGCTCCGATTCGAGATTTTGAATCTCCATTAAGTCCGGTAAACAACATCAGTGACGTTATTTTGAAGAACACTTTCGTAAATAAACACTTTTCTTTTTACAGATTATAATTCAATCTATATACTGAGACCAATCTCTCGCGCAATAACACTTTTATTACACTTTAATACCATTGTTTAGAAGGATTTACTTTGTCCTTTGTTCTCAACAAGATTTAATTAATTTTATGCTTATTACTAATTGTGTGTAGAAACACTCTAATATATATGTGTACAGTTGATTCGATTCGAGATTCGATTCGATTTGAATTGTTTGGGATGATTTGGTTCGAGATTCGATTCGAAAAAAAAATTGTGATTCGCAGGACCCTAATATATATTACCTACACTTATATGGATGTTACACCCTTTTGTTCGAATTCCCTCGAACTTACAATCTCAGCAATCGAATGTCACGTTTCCAGGTAATATACAGGGTGGTGCAAAATGTGTTTTAAAAAATTAACACCTTTTTTATCACCCTATAAAATGTTTTACATTTTTATATTTTTATTTTCATTTCTCTATGCTCCCAAACGTAAATTAACCTACCCTAAATTAACTTGACCTCACTCGTAAACATATTTCATTTATAGCGACATTCGATCGCTGAGCTCCTCAGTTCAGCATTACTTTTAACAGTATGTAAATATACTCATCGCTCGTAACATTCATATATTACTCAATATTAATACATTTTACTCAATATTGATACAATATACTCAATATTGATACAGTTTACTTAATGTTGATACAATTTACTCAATATTAATACAATTTACTCAACACTTTCTTCGTATACAGCTTAGCTTTTACACGCATTTGACGACATAATAAGTTAAAACCCAAATTTCTGCTTCACTTTATATATATATATATATATATATATATATAGAGAGAGAGAGAGAGAGAGAGAGAGAGAGAGAGAGAGAGAGAGAGAGAGAGAGAGCCAGGAGTGTCTACAATGCAAATTAACGACACAGGTACATAAATGATAATGATAACAGAGCATTGTCGCTTCCACTGGTGACAAACCACGTACGGAAGCATTGTGATTGTCATGGCAGTACGTTGACCTTTTATGTACTTGACAATGATACTGTGAGCTGTTCGTACCCTTGAATGGGTGTATGGGTTAAGGCGTTAAGCGGTGCTTTTTGTAAAACAGGGAAACCTTTCCCTAAACTTGAATTTAATCCGTTGACATCCTAAACGTTAATGATATATATATATATATATATATATATATATATATAGTATATATGATGAATAAAACCACGAAGGAAAGGAAACACAGAGTGGTGCTCAAGCGCTTTCGTCTAATGACATCCTTAGGAAAACTGAAGTAAATAAAGAGTTCAAGACTATATATAGGTTACAAAAAAAGATATATATATATATATATATATATATATATATATATATATATTGTAAACAATGTGATTCCTTTTACATTGGTCAGACGGGAAAGGATTTGCACACGCGTGTGAAACAGCATCAATATTCCGTTAGAACGGGACAGTCGTCCAGTGCCCTTTTTGTCCATTTGTCAGCGTTATCCCATTGTATTGATTGGAATAATGCTTCAGTTTTGTTTCACTCTAGCAACATTGTTAATAGAAATATTCTTGAGTCTGCTATTATCCAACTTACAAATAACTTTAACATGAGCAAAGGTCTTTTTCAACTCGATCCCGTTGTTTTGAATTCGTTCAGAACGGATTTAGACAAGAAGGGCAGAGTGCTTAAACTTTCGTAATTTTCCCTTATAAATTTGTATGCTCCTCTTACAATTTTTATTTTTCAATTTATTTTTATTTTTTATTTTTTTTGTGACCTATATATCATTCAGGCATTATCTATAAAATTGGTTGTAAACAATCCATTTGATCTTGTGTTGAATTCGGGCAAAGTGCTAAAATTGGTGTAGTGAACGCTTTTATTATATCTTTTTCTTCATTATTTATTTACGCTTCTTCCTACTTTACTATATCTCTATTGCTCTTTCTTTCATTTATCGCTTTGTTTCTCTACTCTCTTTTTGCCGTATCGTATATATATATCATGGTAGCGCGCCTAGACTGACTCTAAAAGACCGTTACAAAACGAAGGGGGGAAGGTATATTAATACTCTTTAACACTTATTACGTTTTATTAATTTCGAAAGTGGTTTAGTTAATTAGGGGATATGCGAGTATGAAATATTACTAAATATATTTAGGTCGGAGAGGGCGCAAAACAATTTAACTTTAAGATCACATGGCTCTAAATCTTACGCGTATCGCGTCTACCTCAAGACTGAAAACCGTTATAGGTATAGTCCACTCTCAAAGCCTATTCAGTATTACCAACCCTACCCATTTTAAACAATTGTTTCATAATTATTAGTAAATGATTTACATTAAACATTATCTTATTTAATTAAACAAAATTTAATATTCTTAACTAAGCATTACTACACTCGCATCACCCCCTTGAAAATAAGTTTTTCCATTAGGAAAACTTATTAATATCGTTTAACAATGTCAATAAATTTATTCAACAAACTTATATATTTTGCAATTTTTTTTTTTTTTTTTTTTAACACTTATTCAAAGTTTAGAAATAGACAAGAAATAATAGAATGACAATTCCCATACATATATTGTATCATATTATAAAACCGAAAACTTTATAATTTTCACATTTGCATAAAATAACATTTCACTCTAATAATTAAATTACAACCTGTAACTAATCTATACATGCCAAAAAAATAACAGAAAATTTTCTTACAGTGGCTACACAAATCTCAAGTTCACAATCTATTCCCGCGATTTCTCATCAACGATCGCTTTACATTCGAAACAATTATTTGTATAGTTATACAGTTACTATCAGGGCAACATAGAAAAAAATAAGAAAAAGTTTACATAAAATACTGACCAAGAGCGCACATACTATTTCACGAAAAACACAACAAATATGGGCAATAATCGGACCCTTTTCACTTATAATTTCATTAGATAATAATCAGTACATTTGTTTGCTGGACGTTGTTTAGATGACACTCCGCACGCTGACAACGGATTTCAATTTTCAATCGCAGCTCTCCTGCTCACTTCGCTAGAATGCAAGGGATTGCATCAATCAATATGCAACAGGGCAGCACGCTATAATGGTTCCGCTCTCTCTCCAATGGCGAAAAAAAAAACAAGAGACGTCCAATTCTAAAAGGATCAGGGGGGGAGATATCTGAAAGCGGGACCACGCGCTGGAATTGGACGGAATTTGCAATTCTAGAAGTCGATGAAGAAACTCGCCTTGTCTCATCTCCACTTTTGTCGGTGAACGCTGCTCTTCCTACGTCCAGCTGAAAGACTCTTCTACTGGCAACAATCAAACGATGACTCCGCCGTAGGCCGTTTCCCAACGAACCTACTGTATGTCTGTATGGACAGTACAGTCGTAGGCGCCCGTTCAAGCTCTCGTGGCTTGTCTACCGCGCGCTTTGTTGACACATATTTAGCGAAGCATTCGAGCAACGTGACCAGCTACTGCCCGAAAAATACCAGTAGACCATCTTCGATCGAAACTTTCGTGTACCAAGACCCTGCACACGTAAATTTCTCTTCTCTTCCGGAACTGTCCTGCGCCAAGTCCCTGCGCATTCGGTTCCTCTCTTCTCTCTTCTCTTCCGAAACCATCCTGCGCCAAGTCCATGCGCATCTGGTTTCTCTTCTCTCTCTCTCATTGGTGATCGATCACCTATCCGGTCGACTAAACTCACTTGATGGAACTCGGATTCAACTTGGTTGACCCCAAACTGAGTCTTGCAATTTTGAAAAAAAAAGTTTATTCTAAACGTGTTTCTGTACTGCTTATCATTTCATATTTAATTTATCAAATTCTTTCGACAATTCACTTCGAAAATAACTACACATTTGCTCTGGCCAAATTCACGGAAAAAAAAAATAAAAATTTCGCAAAAATTTAATCAAATCTAGTTACCAATAAGGTCACTTATGGCAGTCACAGCAGAGAAGATAAAAAAAAGTCATAAAACGCTAAACAAAATTGTACAGTATAAATATAAAGCGCCCATATATAGTAACTGTTTGTATAATTTAAGAATTATTATTGTTCAAACTACGTCAGAAATCACCTCAATACCTCTAAATACAAAAGACAAAAATGAACCCCAGAAACTTCATGTCATCCATTCTCTGACAATCATGAACCCTCTTGCTTTGAGGAGGAGCACACAGACGCCACAAAAACGTTACTGGCTATCTATGAGGCTCCATTTCCGAGTGTACACTTGAGTCAATGTTTCAAATGCACTAGTTAACTCCGACTGAAGGTTTAAACAATAATAATTTTCTAAACAGTTATTAAAAAGTAAAAAAAATTTAAATATTACTACCAAAAATTATTTTAATACAGTAATTCCAACTTGAAACGTCAAATTTCATAAGAATTGAACTTGCAATTCGCAAATTACATCTGAGATACAACTCTCTCCTTCAACAGAAACCTCAGTATGGTTTTCAAATCACAGAAATCTCAGTAATTTATCGCTTCCAAGTGAAAATACAAATTTGCATAGTTATACTAAATAAGAATAGATCATATGTACTAAAAAATTACACACAATCCACTGTAAACAAAACTAAAACATTTCCTAATTGAGAGCGGTCGCTTTGTTTGTAAGCGAACCTCTATACAAATATCCCTAACCGAATGAAACTGCATTATATCCTAACATAATTTCGTAATATTTTCCATGCAAACGCTCAAACTAAAAAAAAGGACATTTTTCATTTCTAATTCCAAATTAAAATTTCAAATTAAAACATCCTTTTTAGAATACAATCTAAATTTGAACTAAAAATTTTACCATTGTCATTGAACTGGAAAGAAAAATAAAAATCGGCCTATCTGTACAAATAAATTGATTATTGAATGAATTTATAAAACGTAAACAATATATGAAAAGAATTTCTACACAAATTTCTGTAATTCAAAAAAATTATAATATCGAGATTTAGTAAAATGTGTACCGTAACTCACATTGGCCGCCAAAATAAAAATAAAATTTACTGCCGCTTTTAGGCCTATATTTAATAAATTCAATGTTATGCGTGAAAAGAGCTATTAAGAATTTAAGTCAACATTTGTGCTTTTAAAGAAAAATCCTATGCTTATTTATGTTAAACCAATGAAAATTTTGTTAAATAACTAAAAATTTACTACTCAATAGACATACCGTAATAACGGTTAATCTCCGAACAATATTTTACGATAGGCCTACAAGAAATTCTTCTTAAGTACGATACAATAGCCATTTTACCAAATATGTCGGAATTGTCGTGAAATAATCGAAAGAAACAGAGGAAAAAAAATAGATAACCAGCTTACCTACCAAATTGTATATAATTAATGAGTATAAAAAAAATATCCAAAACAACTTTTATAGAAAATTTCACAACACAATTTAACACAATCCTATACGGCCCAATCTGACAATTTTTAATATCTTTAAGATTTATTTTTCGATTTGTCCCTTAACTGTAACGTAATCCTATTTTAGCGCGAAGCGAGCAAAGCAAAAAGCCCGTAAACCTATATTTACAAAATAATCCTATTATTATATACAGGCAATCGAAATATAATCAAAAATCTGCTAATGAAACCCAGAAAATTTCTCATGTTCATGAAATGGTTTTGAATCGGTACAATTTTCGCTAAAACATTTTTAAAGACCATATAAAACGTGTATCACTGTATTTAAACTAACAATTCACTTACGTACAAATCGTTATTCTTATTATTATGATTATTACAATTTTCACTAATTCCAAAAGTTTTAAACAAAAAGTTAAAAAGGTAAGCTGAAAGGCGAAAAGAAAAGACGAAAAGAAAAGAAAATTGAGTCTTCAGGCAGCACGATAATTTTCAAACTATACCCTCTCCGCGACCGAATGAACGAAACTTTTGAAGCGACGCGACTCGGAATAATTTGGAAAACAATGGGCGCGCCATTTTGAATTTTCATTTATAATGAATTTTAAGGAATGAAAATCGAAATTTGCCTGCAAGCGGGATAAACTTTGCATTTAGATATTTTAATAATCGAAATAAAATATTCATTAACGCTATTTGTTATTATACCGGGTTTTAAGAATTTTAATCGAAATACTAACACGTGGGTAAGCCTCACAAAATATGATGTAAGATCACCGCTAGCCACCAGAATGTAGTGACTACTTTTATTATTTCTTTTTTCATTCTTTACTTACGCTTCTTCCTACTTTACTATATCTCTATTGCTCTTTATTTCATTTATCGCTTTGTTTCTCTACTCTTTTTTGCCGTATCGTATATATATATTCCGGTAGCGCGCGCAGTTCTGACTCTAAAAGACCGTTACAAAACGAAGGGGGGGAAGGTATATTAATACTCTTTAACACTTATTACGTTTTATTAATTTCGAAAGTGGTTTAGTTAATTAGGGGATATGCGAGTATGAAATATTACTAAATATATTTAGGTCGGAGAGGGCGCAAAACAATTTAACTTTAAGATCACATGGCTCTAAATCTTACGCGTATCGCGTCTACCTCAAGACTGAAAACCGTTATAGGTATAGTCCACTCTCAAAGCCTATTCAGTATTACCAACCCTACCCATTTTAAACAATTTGTTTCATAATTATTAGTAAATGATTTACATTAAACATTATCTTATTTAATTAAACAAAATTTAATATTCTTAACTAAGCATTACTACATTGGTAGTTTTCCTTACAAATTTGTATGCTCCTTCTACAATTTTTATTTCTATATATATATATATGTATATATATATTATAACCTATATATAGTCTTGAACTCTTTATTTACTTCAGTGTTCCTGAGGATGTCATTAGACGAAAGCGCTTGAGCACCACTCTGTGTTTCCTTTCTTTCGTGGTTTTATTCATCATAAATATTTTTCACGTGTTACTTTCGTGAAATAATTTTCATATATATATATAATTTGAGCAGAGTCTGATAGTATACGAGTTAATTATAAGGAGGACTTGAAACATTTATATCCACACTCTCTTAGTCGATTATGGCCGACAAAATGTTTCTGATCATGATTGGATACGACACAGATTCATGCACTGTTTAATTAAGTATTTATTTTTATGACTAAATATAATATTATAAAAGGTAAAGAATCATCAATTACAGGTTATTTTTGACGCAGTACCATGCACAGAAGATATCTTTTACGAAGTTATCTTTGACCTTTGGACTTCTACGCCTGTTTGTATCTCTATAGGAAGCTGCAGAGGTGAGGTTAGTCTAAAATGCTTATAAGGTAGACGGGAGCTGATCTGGTCAGACCTTGATCCCGTGGATTCCCGGCTAAATGAAGTTTCATTTGCTAAATTTCGAGTTGAGAAAGTGTCGATGGACTCGTCTGATGAAATAGTAAAAGTTATTGTACAGTTAGGTACTGCAAGCTAGACTTATCCAGTCAGTTATATGGTGTTCATTTCATGGAAAATGTCCTTGAATTTATTGGAAGACCTACTTTTTAAATTTTAAGGAGGTAATTCTCAGTGTTATAGAAACGAATTATCCAGTTATGCAGTGAATACGATATTCAACATTGAAATAACTTCTGAAGAATTGGCTCACGAAATTGTGTAAATAGTATACAACTAGATTATCGAAATAATTTTTTATCTCGTCAAGAGCGAAGTATTATTATATCGTGTATCTATGTGTCTTATTTTTTTTCATAATGGTGTTTATAAAGAAGCACATATATAAACCAGACATATTTGAAGACAAGAAAAATGTAACTTTCTATATTTTAATTTGCGGTGGCTTAATATGAAAAATAAAAGAGTTCACCCTTCAAATATTTTTTAATCATAGAAAATGTACATAAATAAAGGGAAACATTTTCGATTATATTGTATTTTCTTACACTATTTTTAAATGTTATTTCATGTCGCATATTACAATGAAATATATAAATTAACTTTGGAATATAAAAACATTTTAAGTCTTTGTTTATTATCGAACCCTCATTTCGAGTAAAATACCGTGTTATGTCTTTATTTTTTTATTAATTTATTATCCTTCCACTCCAGCACAGACTAGAGGGAGCCAGCTGTTGCTAATTCTGGCAGGGAGCGACGGGTGTTAAAGGATCTTCCAAAATGGAAGCTATAAAGACTATTCCACCAAAACTTAATTTCTTTGCCTCAAGATTTGAACCAGATCTTACTGCCGAGAAGTTGCAAGTATATGTAGAAGGAAAATAAACCTTTAGCCTCAGCTTTAGGTTACATGTAGATGTAGGAATGACTGCAGGCAGACAATGTACAGCTCCTTTCAGATCACAGCAGTTTATGAGGTTCCAAGTGTATTTATGGATCCAGAACTATAGCCAGAAGGGACGGTGGTTTTATAAAAAGAGATGGAAAATATCTGCAGCCCCTCCCACAAATTCTGAAGGGGATAATTTTGGTAATTATTTATGGTAATTATAGCAAATCAAGCTGGTCCTAATGCTGTACTTAGTACTTACAAAATCATTAAAATAAAAACGGGCTTTGTCACTCATGTTATTCATTGATGTGTATAAAGTTTTCAAGAAAGAGGTACTGTAAAAAAATGCACTAATATCAGGTAGACATTGTTCGAGTAGAACACCGCAACATACGAAGAAAATGCGTCAGAGTATTGTGAATAGTCCACAAAAATCTGTGAGGAGACGCTCTCAAGTACTACAAATTTTTTGAACTTCTGTAAGACGCATTCTAAAGGAAGAATTGAAATGTTTTCGTATAAAATTTACTTAGTGCAGAAATTTTATCCTATCGATATGTAAAGCTAGCTACCTCCAATTTACACATAGATTGTTTGGGATTGTCGAAGCAGACAATACATTTATTTTAAGATTAATAACGAGTGACGAAGCCCATTTTTATTGGAATGACTTCGTAAATAAACAAATAAATAAATAAAATTTTAAAATATTGTCCATAATGAAATAAAGATTCGCGAGATGGCTATTTAAACACTTTTCAATGAGATATATTTGAAATCTATCTTGGTACTGAAATAAATCTTAATTTTATAGTTTATTTTTAATTCAGATCTTTCACATCAGCTAACTCCACGCAGTAAAATATTATCATAGCTTAATTTAGCCTAACTTGGATAGGTTCAGTTTAGGGTAGGTTTGATTACTTTAGGCGAAGTTAGGTCAGTTTAGGTTTGGGTATCTCCCTATTACGAATGTCGCTCAGCTTTATATCAGATCTTAATACCAAGTATTTGTATACTTCTAGGAGGAGATTGTAGACACCAATCGACCAAGAAAGTACTCCAAGGGAGACGTTAGGCAGAAGACAGGAGTGCTGGCTCTACCGTTTCTTCTGTCACTGTTCGATTCAGCTGATCTTTTACTGTGTCTCATCTACCCTGTGAGCATTCCATCATGCTCTCAAACACACACTTCTTCCTCTATTCTTCACTTACACATACACGCATTTTACACACTACACAAACTTTTCAAAATTTATATATATAAAAAATAAATAAATAAAATGGTATCATGGTCCTCAGAGACCTTGATTTTGGCTCTCTCCTTCTTATATAGGGGGCGGAGTGTTTGGGGGCGTTCGCCCTTGGCCCCTACTTCCTACATAAAGAAAATGTAATTATGTAACGATAAAAATAGTTTGCAATTTGTTCGGGATTCAATGACATGAATTAAGAAAAATTTCTTAAGTGATTTTAAATCATTTATTTAAATTTATCAGATATGAGATAGTGGATTTTGGAAATAAACTTAAATGATACGTTATAAGTACTGAAAGATTCGTTGCGTCTCTCTCTCTCTCTCTCTCTCTCTCTCTCTCTCTCTCTCTCTCTCTCTCTCTCTCTCTTTTCTTTTCGCCAGTTTATTCCTGATCAATAAAATTTTTAACTTAGGAAAATTATGATTTTATCTTATTTTCCTCATGATGAACTGCTTGAGAATAAGGAGTCCTGTGAAAGAGAAAGGATATTATCCTTTGACTGAAATTCATATAAAAACCATTTCGATTTATTGAAACGTGAGAAGACCGAGCTAGGTTAGAATAGGTAAGGTTGGTGAAAAGAGCTCAGGGCGTACCAGTATACACTATATTGTGTGCACAATCTGTTTCCAATACACAGACGTTGACAAACTAAAGAATCACTTTCGGTTTTTCCGTACTCTGATTTGTTAATGAAAGTTAATAAATAATAACAAATTTATTGAATAAATATATTTAGAATCGCGTTCTTTTCCTTCTTTACTTTATGTAAAGCTGACACACACAAGGTCTGGCATTCTACTGATGAATTTTCCCATTTGTTCTTGACGACAATCATCATCGCGTCTATTTAATTTTGTCAACCCTCTGTATACATTATAAATCAATATAAACTTAGAGGAATTTAAAGGAAACTAAATTGTAAGAAATTTTACGTATTTACTGAATCGTACATTAATAATTGTGAACAATGTGGGAGGCGATATTTCTTCACACGAAACAAAATCCTGTTATTCCAGCCAAAAAAAAATAACAGTATTTGCGAACACAGACATCTTTATATAATCTTACAGCGTTCATTTATTATAATGTGAAGGATAAAATGCTTTCCCGGTAATTATAATACTTATTTTTACACGTATAATCATTTTAAGCATTCTGATGATATTCAATCGTAACGACAGATTGATGAATCTAAACATTTTTTTTTTTGCTTTGAAAAACCAGCCACTCCGAAGAAAGATTAGAGCTAATATATATATATAACTCATAAGCGAGTTAGTTTAAAATGTACATATTTTGTTAAAGCTTTTTTCTTTAGTCTATGAAAAATTTACATTTTGTTTAGATTTATTTTAGACTTTATTTGTTTACTGATGTTCGTCTTGAAAATTTCTCACCAAGAATTCATAATCTAAGCCAGATAACGCATCCCCGTCCACCTGAAAAATACAAACAATAATTGCAACAAGACAACAAAAACAACAACAAAAAATAATAATAATAATAATAATAGTAGTCTAATAATATATTGTTTATTTTGAAACCTCATTTGAGTATACCTTGGAGGGATTACTGAAGTCAAATTTGATATTGTTAAATTTTTCAAGGATTACACTTATTATATATATATATATATATATATATATATATATATATTATATATATATATATATATCGACTATATATATGTCAACTGCGCATATATTATTTTTGTATACAGTAATTAATAACTTTGTTAGAAAGAAATTCCCCACCTCCAAGGACTGTGTGGAACATCATCAGTACATTACACTATCCGTGGGGCGGAGTGTTTTATGGAGATGCGGAGTGGTTTTAAAATTAACCCGTAGTGCCCATTGGTAGAATTTCTTACCGACAAAATTGTTTGTCATTATTGCATCACTTTTTCTTGTATTCACGTGATCTTCGGCATGAATCATTGATATGACACAATCTTTTAGATTGCGTCATATGAATGACGCATACCGAAGATCACGTGAATAAGAAAAAGTGATGCAATAATGACAAAATTTTGTTGGTAGGAAATTCTACCACTGGGCATTAATGGATTAAAATATTAATTTAATAGCAACAATTTTTTCATAGTGAGAACCACTTTATGTGTAGATCTTCCTAGACTATTTAGTTATTTAGTTAGCGTTGCTATCTATCAGTGTTTTCCAACTGGAGTGCCACAGGTGCCTCCTACAGGGTGCCTCGAAATTTCACGAAGATGACAAAAATAAGTAATTTTTAAAGTTATTAAAGGTTTACAAATTTAAAATGACGCAAAACACTGTATTACGTCCATACGGAAGCTGTATAAATTCAACTTGAAGTTATGTGGTGTTGGAGCGGAGGGGTGGACTGGACGTTGGGAGTGTGAAAATTCTCCGGGGTGCCACAAAATAATAATAGATGACATTGGGGTGCCTTGAGCTAGAAAAATTTAAGAACCACTGCTATCCATACTACAGTGCCAAACCTAATAATTATTGGTTACTTTATGTTTAACAAAGTCTGGCAATACATTTGTTAAGATCAAACATTTTATATTAACTTTTTAGTTATCTAAATTAGAAATCAAATTAAAACATTATTATTTATAATTTATCTGTAAAATGAATGTTCAAATTCTTACTTCGGTAGAATGCCTGCGAGAGCCACCGTCAGCGACAGTTTTCGGCGACACCAAAAATCTGTCAAAATTCTCCAATGGGGTACTTTGGTAGGACGATCGCCATCCATTGGGCCTCACTGGTCTATATCACAATGAGTTAAGACCGTTATATTATATAATTATATAATTCTGAACATAATTATTCTTGAATTAAAATATAAACAAATAATTTATGAAAAGAACTTGTACTGTAAAACAAGACAAATAAATTACAAAATAATTACCTGGCATTCATATTGTCTCCGTCTCTCTTAGCGATGATTCCACGACAAACAGGAGCAAACACAAATTTCCTTTGAAAAATGTTATTGTTAATATTATTATTATTATTATTATTATTGTACATAAAAGAAACAACTAAGGACTTATACCCTTTGGATGGGTATAAATGTTTTCAGACATATCATGACGGCAGAAAACAATGGGGAGATTTCAATTTACATACACTAATTCATTCCAGTTACACTAATCACTGATATAACATTAATGCCCGTCTCTATTGAAACATGCGACGTAAATATAACCCTGGAAAATACTAATTTAAATATAATTAGTATCTACCGCCTTCCAAATGGAGGCTTTATCCATTTTCTGTAGAATATTGACTTTATTTCAAATCATAACACTATAAAACAGCGTAAAGCAATCTTCCTGAACGAATTCAATTTTGATCTCTTAAAATGAAATAAATACAGAGACCCTAAAAAACTCATAAACAGAATGGTAACGTATGGCTTCTGCCACCATTCCGCGAGCTACAGGTGTTACGAGTCCTTTAGGGTACTCAACCTTAATAAACCATATATGGTGTCAAAGTCACTTGAACCATAGAACCACTATACTTCTGCTGGGGATCTCTGACCATTTCGGTTGTGTCATAGCGTTAAATGAGCGTTATAAAATCCGGGAAATGGATCGCGTGAAAATAAAAGTCAGAAAAATAAATGGAAATTTAAAAGGTTTGAGACAGAAATTAAACTCAACAGATTATAGGTCCGAAGTCCTCTAAGGGGCTGACGACTTAAATGAAAAATGTATTAAGTTTTCAGACATACTGTACGAGTCATTCAACGAGTTTGCCCTGTGACTACTATCAACACGACCCCTAAAAACAAAAATAAACCATGGTTACATAAACCTCTCCTACAAGCTATACGACAAATGCCCCAAGAAATTTACACTAATTACAGATACAAACTGAATACCCTAATCAAAAAAGCAAAATCAGAGTAGTGCAGCAGTAAATTTGAGGAATACAAAGGTGATTCTAAGAAACAATGGGGACTTATCAATGAAACTTTACATAGGAAAAAAGAACAAAGTTGTTTCCCCACAAATATAACGATAAATAATACTACTCATAACGAATCAACCATTAGCTATAGCAAATCATCTAAATATGTACTTTGCTACCGTGGAAAAATATCATACATCTGATCTCATAGCGCCCTCGATAAGCAGTTACGAAGAATATCTTGATAATCCCCCAGTTCATATTTTCTTCTTCTCTCCTATATCTCTCCCAGACATGTCAAAATGGCTATTTCCACCCTTAAAAACAAATCATGTCATTTCGATTATATTCCAAACGCTGTCTTTAAATACTACTAAGTAACTTTATCTCTCCCTTTATCAATATTATTCAACTCGTCTTCCGTCATGGTATTTTCCTTGACACATTTATTCAAATCAGGAGACAAATCACTACCTTCAAATTATCGATCTATATCCATCTTACCTACATTAGAAAACTATTTGAAAAACTTGCGTACACGCACCTCTCGAAATATTTCGAGGAAAATAACTACATATCGAAGTATCAATTTGCGTTTTATGGAGGGCCATAAAATAAGCGACGTGATTTCAACCCTATTAGACGTGTTATATAAAAACCTTAATAATAAAGAGTCTTCTGTCCTCTTGCTTATGGACCTATCAAAAACCTTTGATACAATCCCCCACGACATGCTTATTTATAAATTATCTTATTATAGCATAAATAACGTTGCTCTAAATTGGTTTAAGTCATACCTATACAAAAGAAGCCAATACATCAAACAATAACATCATCATTGTCGAACTAAAAACTATACATGGAGTTCCACAAGAAAGCATTTTGGGCCTTTACTATTTCTGACCTACATAAATAACTTTCATAACTCTTATAACGGGAAAGGCTTCCAATATGCTGATGACACCTCCCTGCTATACTCAGACAACGATCTCACATCCTTTAACGAAATAGTAAATAGAGACATCGCGAGAGACTGGTTGAAAGTCAATAAATTATCCTTAAATAAAAACAAAAACTACCCGCTAATCACAAACAAAAAAAATTAATACCAGACTTCAGTATTATTGTCGACTTGCACTTGATAACGCGCGTCATTGAAGGCAAATTATAAGGAGTTGTGTTTGATAACAAACTCCTTTCTTTTTTCTTGCTAAAATTCTCATTATCCTTCTAAAAATCTCTCCTATTACTTTTCATCTCACTTCACATTATATCCTAGTCCATTGGTTCTCAACCGGTGGGTAAATTACCCAGTACTGGGGTAATGACACCTATTTTATGGGGTAATGACCCGCGATCCAAAAATTATAAAAAATAATATTGTGATAATCCAAAAGTTATAAAAAAATAATATCTAATGATTGGGATAATAGGGCTGGGTTAGAATTGGTTTTGGGTAACCAAACAAAACAGGTTGAGAACCACTGTTAAGATCTAGTCTAAATTCCTTAAATTTTATACTAGTCCCATTATTCGTTGTATTTAGCTCCAAATATAAGTTTTCTTTAGTTTTTTAAGTCTATTATAAAAATCTTGTAATCATATCTATTTAATCTATTATAATTATTATAATTATTAGCTTTACATCTAATTAGTAGAGTGCGACCTGTAAAGCACGTACGCTTGCTAAAGGCAGTTTACAACTGCATATAACATCTGTTTTTAATAATGAAAAGATACTCAACCATGAAAACTATATATATATATATATATATATATATATATATAAATTAATAGAAATAATAAATTTTCAACGTGTAAATAGGTGGAATTATTGGCAATTAATGATTGTTTTTATATTCCATATTTACATCGTGAATTTGGTATTTTAATGTTTTCGCGGTAACGCACGCACGCACCTGCAATCGAGAGATTGGCTGAGAGAGATGAGGCCGAACATGATCAGGAGCAGGGAGATGAGAGGAAGAATTCTGCAGCTCATTTTTGGGCTAGAAACAATCAAAATGTTACTTGTTTTATATATATATATATATATGCAAATATTAATTTACTAAGTACAGTACAAATTTTAATTTAATAAATCGTTATATTTTAAGTTTCAGTAATTGCTACATTTTCGGTGGAGTGAATTTATTCCTTTACAGCCACGTTTTGGAGACAAGACTGTCGCCTCTGGAGAAGGTTGCAATTTGTTCGTTGTTTGAGTATCAAATATTGTAGGTAAAAGAGGCTCCTAATATAATCTACTTTATAGTTCAGTTATGTTTTTATCTCAGTTTTACAACAGTAATGATGTATAGGTCGTGTATACCGTCATCCAGGTAATTCATCAAAAAGAAAATAAAGAAAAAAAACATTATTAGAAAGTACAAGAATTATTAGGAAAAAAAATACAATTATTCCTATGGTTACTGAATTATGGGCCACCCGGTAATATATATATATATATATATACACACGCACACACATCAGATAATTCCTTGAAAGATTCGTCTACCTCATTATCTATTAGTCCATTTGGAAACTTAATTACAATCGATTCGATACGTCATCAGTTAATGCACTGTGGCACTATGGCACTGTGGCACTATGGCACTGTGGCACTGTGACATTTGTATGATAGTCATTTAATGAAAGTCAGGAAAACATCATCATTTTTATTAGCTTGATAATATCTTTTAACTTATTTACATAATTATTAGAAGTTTTCCCCTCTTTTAATTATAATTTTTATCACAAAGCTCAAAAGGATTATCATAATTAATATGTCTCAAAAAATTAATTTGTTTATCGATATAATTATTTTGTAAATATTATCTAATCCCGCTTTTAAAATTAAACAACACCGTCAAGTTAATAAGGTTTATTCTTACATTTTCCTCTCAGCGGGTTTATTACTTAAAGTTTAAGAAAGAAAAGGTATGAAAATAGTATATAGATAGATAGATAGATAGAAAAATAGATAAGAAAGAGAGTTACAAGGAGTTACAAAGACAAGAGGGAGCCTCAAAGACCTTTCGGTTCTCTCGGAGTAGTTGCTGTTATTAAACTGGTTCATTTTTTAAGTATTCTAGCAGTAGGAGAAAAATGGATAGAAAAGCATAAGCCTCTCTCCCTACCCTCCGCTCCCTGAAAGAGAGAGAGAGAGAGAGAGAGAGAGAGAGAGAGAGAGAGAGAGAGAGAGAGAGAGAGAGATAAAAAATCTATGCGCTAATCATTTTGTTGATCAATTACACAGGTCAACAAAAAAACATTTTTTTTTCGTTGCCAAGGAAATTCGTACGAATTTAGGGTATTTTGGGGTTGCTGAATTCCAAAATGAAAGTAGTTTTTCCGATTTGGCTCTAGTTCTTGTGATAATGAATACCCTCAATTAAAAGGAAACGTAACCATAACGCGTGCATATGGGAAACTACCGGAACATTCTAGATGGTGAGACCGAATAAAATGCCATTATGTATTTCATGTGTTTACTTTTGTATGATTTGAGACAATTTCAATACGATTTGTAAGTAGGCTCCGCCTGAACATTAAATTTTTTGCATTTTTACGTGTTTCAATGGGGTACCAATTATCTCATAAATTAGAGCCAATCTAGCAAAACCGATGTCATATTCGGAATCAGCACCACAAAGTTACCCCAAAATCACTCTAATATGACTGGCAATAAAATGAGTGTTGACCAGTGTTATGAGTACAAATTTTAGACATCAAATCTCATTAATTTCTTCATAAATAAGCAAAAATTCTCTCAACTTTTCTGTTGTCGAATAAATTCAACGAAAGACTGGTCTTATAATTACGTTTTTTAAAACATGCATCATCAATTTCATTCATTTATTAAAACACATTAAAAAACATCACATTTTCTAAAATAAAACATGTTTTGACTCCGTTCAGAAAGGTGATACATAATAAACATTGTTTAATAAGTAGGCTTTTTCCCGCCAAAAAAGGGTGATACATAATAAACATTGTTTAATAAGTAGTCTTTTTCCCACCAAAAAATGGGATATTTATTAAATGTCATAAACGTTTTATTGACGTTTTATAGATGTTTATAACGCTTACTGGGCGTCCCATTTCTTGCCGAGTTCATACTCGACGCCTTTACAGAATATATATGTACAGGGTATCCCATAAGTTACGAAGTTCTAATTTTCTCCCCGCCCCACAAAAAAAAAAATTATCGTTACTTTTTTGGATGTTGGGTTTATAGGAGCTGTACGAATCTTCTTTTAAAGCTCGAAGTTTCCTTTATCGAGTGGTATATATGACTTTTCACCACTCTCTATATTTCTCATTTTAGCAAATAGTTATGACAAGATCAGGATAAAAATGGGAAATCCGGCAGATGATGATATACTTGTCGTCACAAAACGCTTTCATCTATGTACATACCCATTTGCAGCGCATGCTGTAGGCATGGATATTCCAGACTCTTTAGATATACTATACTTTGTAACTTTAGAACTCTAGAATCAATTCTCTGTTATTATGGCAAATGTATTGAATACTCTTCCATCTCCCATACCGACATTTCTCACATTTATTACTACCATGTCCGGTTTATTTGCTAAAATGAGAAAGATATCAAAGTGCGATGAATTGCCCAGTATATCACTTCAAAGAAGAAACTTCAAACTTGAAAATGAGACATACCATAGCTATGGGGCATAAGATTCAAGAAATTTTGATTTTTTAAAATTTAAATAGCTGAAGCATTTGGAACAATATGTATGGTACAGAAAAAACTGAATTTTTTATAAAATTTGAAACTTCGTCTGCATATTACATTTATAACCTAAAATGAAGATTTATTTTAGAGGATACTGGGACACTTTTGAAGGAAAGTAGGTCATACGTTTTAGATAATGTGTCTTAATTCGGTCCAGCAGTGAAGAGGGTGCAAATAGTGATTACCAAGTTTGAGTTATGCTCTTGGTCAGGTTGAAATTAATCCAATGTCTATTTAATTGTTTTGTTTTCTTTCGAAACATTGGATCCACGTCTGGAACTTCTGGTCAACAAATACACTCAACTGCTGTATTTAGTTTTTTGCTAAAGCAGAAGACTTTACTAAATTTTAGGGAAGATCATTTGTATCAGAGGGTAAGCGTGGAATTCGAACTGTCATCAGCTAGGGAATAATTATCGTGGAAGCACAGTCACTGCTCAAATATGAACTCATAAAATCTGGGCCGGGACTCGAACCCATGGTCGAACCTCACTAATCAGACCATGAAGTGATAGGGTGCATGAACTTCGACAGTACTAAATAAGGGCTTGACCCCTCAACAATAGAAGCTACAACCCCTTGCAGTGGCTGGCTATGTCAAATTTTCAAGCAGACACCGAATCTATGAGCCCTTTGAAACCAGCTTTATTGGGCTGGGGGATTAGGTATCTGTTATAAAGAGACTGACATAGTCAGTCACTGCAGCAGCGTTGGTACTGCAGCCCTAGAGATGAGGAGACAAATCCTCATTAAGTGTTCTTTGAATATATATTACTCTGAGAATATGGTATAAAAACAATGAAATTACATTTAGCCCAAAGGAAGGACATCGTATCTGCAGTTAGACACTGTAGATACTTCGTTTACGCCTCAGTATCTTCAACTTACAGTATAACCATTTGCTACACGACTTCACGTGTGACCTACGTCGTAGCCAGTATCGAAACACCGGTTCTCGGCGATCAGCGAAGTTAAACGATTCTAAGTCTGGAGAGTAGTTGGATGGGAAATCGTTCTCCGCGTGCAAAATGCAAATGATGTAGCGACTCTTGGTTCGAATCCTCCGTAAAGCTGTAGGTCCCCCTCCGTCGTATGACCTTAAATGTTGCGAAGGAAGCTAAACAACCTCATCCCGCCCCCCGAAAAATGTATAATTTTAGAACACGAGAACAGAATCACCTCATTCAAACAGTTCACGTAACAAATACTTATCCAGTCTAAAGTTAGTTTTATATTATTTAGTTTGACTATTTATTAATATATTTTGTATTTCCTTTAATTAATAATTATTCAAGTATTAATCAACCCCTCTATTTGACTTTCAAACTGTGAGTTTCATGGTAATGAATGTATGTTTGTAGTTCTACTTAACATCAGTATTGTTAATTTCAATTTGTACTATCTATATATATATATATATATATATATATATAGGCCTATATGAAGGTGTATACAAATACATGAAATGAACTTGCACCCACTAGGATTTGAACCCGGAACCTCTTGGGTAGGAGTCGTGAACGCTCCCCGTACACTACTTCGAGATAAAAGCTAATACAACCTGTCATATACTGTATTTAAACAATAGAGAACGCGCATAACGCATAACGAGGCATTTTACGTGTTAGCCCTCCTGCACTCGAGGTAATAATAGAATTTAATTCATATCTCTCTCGTATTGCATTGGGGTCCCATAGATGGAACAACACGTATGAGTATGCTTGGTTTTGTATGCTGTCGCGTTATTCCACTTATGGGACCCATATGGACCCCAATGCCTCTGGACGCCAAAGCTTTATGCGTTTCCTCTGTTGTTTAAGTACATGAGAGATTCTGTTAACTTTTATCCCGTCGTAGTGTGGTGGTATTGTTCGCGACTCCTGCTGAAGAGATCACGGGTTTGAGTACTGGTGGAGCAGTTTTGTTTCACACAAAAAAAACCACGTTTGTTTATGCATGTTATTTATTCCACGCGTATATATATATATATATATATATATATATATATATATATATATATAACAATTAGTGGTCTCATTAAACAAAAATCATAAAAATCAAAGAGCATATAGGCGTTATAAACCTTTTTATGTCTCACTTAAGGCGTATAATAAAAGGACTCTTGCGTTAAGTTATGTGTAATTATCATGCTTTAATCTGAGGCACTTTTGAGAACACTTAAGGCATATTGATTAGCTACTTTATTTCCAGCGTTTATGGCTGGAAGCTCCCTCAAATTAAGGCATACTACAAAATCGCCGTTAGATATAGTCGAAGTATTTACCAGGAACTCGTGCATAGAAGGACTCTTTTGTTATACGCCTGAACTTAGGCTTAAAAGGGGTTTATAGTAAAGTGCGCCAAAAATTTTAAACTAAAAATTATAACTAATGAAAATATTTTGAATAGTTTTGAAATTATAATTTAGAATCAAATTAAGTCGAATGTTTAGTAATTAATAAACTTAATTTTCAAGAACTCGTGACTAAGGTTCCCTGAAAGAATTCCTGCACATGAGAATTTTTCTGACTTTAACGAAACAACTTGTTGAATTTCATAATTCTTCATATTGCTCCCTATAATAATTTCACAATTTCACAGTTATTTTACGATATATTATATTTAGTTGGTTGAAAACTAGACTACAAATATTGTGAAACACTTATAATTCCTTTGAAAATGTCTAAAATATGCAACCGAAACCTTTCTGGTAAAGTATTTCATAAGAACAACGAAATGCATACTTACAGAAATCACACTTCCTTGTACTGAAACGTGATAATGCTGGAATGATGTGATAAACAAGAACGATGGGCGCCTATATATACGACAAAAATTCCTACTTAAGGCGTGTGGGCGTGATTTCAAGCGGAAGCCACGCCTCCAAACATGCGCCTCAATTCAGTTGTCATTCGTATACAAAATATTTTAATGAAATTTCGATTTGCTTAAAAGAAAAAGGATGGAAGATATTATTATTATCATCATCATTATTATCGTCATTATTATCATCATTATCATCATTATTATTATTATAGAAATAAGTTGAGTAAGAATATAAAATAATGCGTTTTCGGGTCCTTATAAGATAAAGCTCTTATTTATGTATTCCTTTAAGTAACTTTAATTAATTTATATACATAATAGATCAGCTTGGCTCTGCACATTATTTAGTGCTAATTAATAGAGACGTTAATGTACTTCAATGTTTGAAATAAATATACCAAAAGTTTAGTACATTTTAGTACAAAAAACATATTCTGTACTTTTGAAACATTTATTAAGGTAATTAAAGCTACTGATAAAACCGTATCAATTTGAATTAAGATGATTTTTGGAGGTCACTTAATCAGTGATATGATAACAAGATGCAAGTTTTAATGGAATAGCTGAGTTTTCAAGTTAAAGGACTAGTTTGCATGCTATTATTATTATTATTATTATTATTATTATTATTATAAAGCTTAGGATCTTACTAAATTCATTTCTTATAAAGCAATTTTAGTCACACACAAGATTGATATTGTATTTTTATATTATACACTTCAAACGGAATTCGTACGACACTTTCGTGGACACCCTGTATTTTTAAACAGTAGATGTTATTATTTCTTATTATACATTTACTATATAAATTTACTCTCTCGGAGATATACATATAATATTACCCCAATCGCTAATCTTCTTCCTCTCATTTTGTTCTTGACATAGCATCAAATTACAATATTAATCCATTATTTGAGGCCCTCCTTGGAAGAAGTGGCTAAGCGACAAAAAGTAACTTTTGAACTTTTGAACTTTTTGAAGATATTTCGTCAAAATATCTTCAAAAGTTCAAAAGTTTTGTCACTTTCAAATTGGTATAATTTTTAACTGCGTTTTCTGGCGTTTTTTTTTAACTTTTGTCGCTTAGCTATGATACTTCTTCCTAGGACGGCCTTTATTTTCCATTCAGTGTCATTATCTCATATCCCATCGGCGGTTCGCTCGTGAGAATCCTCGAACTGAGCATACCAAATATGAAAAAAAAAAGAATTTCCGATTTGGGAGTGTAAAAAAAACAAAAAACAAAAAACAAAACAAAACCATGACGTCATCGCAGTCCCGAATGGTATTTAGTATAAAAACGTAAATTAAAGTGAGAAATTCTACAGTGAAAATGAAAATGGATCAATTTGAAAATTGATTCTTTTGATATTTTCACTAGCCGATTTGCCATTCTTGGACGAGAAATGAAATGAAAATGCTGTTAAGCATCTTACTTTGTTATATAGTTTACTATACAGACCAGTATATATGATATATATATATATATATATATATATATATATATATATATATATATATATATATATATATGGCCCTGCGAAGCTTCGAAATTCGATTTGATTTCGAATCGGGAGAGAGGATTCGATTTGATTCGTTAGCTTGGGCTCCGATTCGATATTTTCGAATCTCCATTAAGTCCGTTAAACAACATCAGTGACGTTGTTTTGAAGAACACTTTCGTAAATAAACACTATTCTTTTTACACAGATTATAATTCAATCTATAAACTGAGACCAATCTCTCGCGCAATAACACTTTTATTACACTTTAATACCATTGTTTAGAAGGATTTACTTTGTCCTTTCTTCTCAACAAGATTTAATTAATTTTATGCTTATTACTAATTGTGTGTAGAAACACTCTAATCTATATGTGTGTGTGTACAGTTGATTCGATTCGAGATTCGATTCGATTTGAATTGTTTGGGATGATTTGGTTCGAGATTCGATTCGAAAAAAAAATTGTGATTCGCAGGACCCTAATATATATTACCTACACTTATATGGATGTTACACCCTTTTGTTCGAATTCCCTCGAACTTACAATCTCAGCAATCGAATGTCACGTTTCCAGGTAATATACAGGGTGGTGCAAAATGTGTTTTAAAAAATTAACACCTTTTTTATCACCCTATAAAATGTTTTACATTTTTATATTTTTTTTTCATTTCTCTATGCTCCCAAACGTAAATTAACCTACCCTAAATTAACTTGACCTCACTCGTAAACATATTTCATTTATAGCGACATTCGATCGTTGAGCTCCTCAGTTCAGCATTACTTTTAACAGTATGTAAATATACTCATCGCTCGTAACATTCATATATTACTCAATATTAATACATTTTACTCAATATTGATACAATATACTCAATATTGATACAGTTTACTTAATGTTGATACAATTTACTCAATATTAATACAATTTACTCAACACTTTCTTCGTATACAGCTTAGCTTTTATACGCATTTGACGACATAATAAGTTAAAACCCAAATTTCTGCTTCACTTTATATATATATATATATATATATATATATATATATATATATATATATATAGAGAGAGAGAGAGAGAGAGAGAGAGAGAGAGAGAGAGAGAGAGAGAGAGCCAGGAGTGTCTACAATGCAAATTAACGACACAGGTACATAAATGATAATGATAACAGAGCATTGTCGCTTCCACTGGTGACAAACCACGTACGGAAGCATTGTGATTGTCATGGCAGTACGTTGACCTTTTATGTACTTGACAATGATACTGTGAGCTGTTCGTACCCTTGAATGGGTGTATGGGTTAAGGCGTTAAGCGGTGCTTTTTGTAAAACAGGGAAACCTTTCCCTAAACTTGAATTTAATCCGTTGACATCCTAAACGTTAATGATATATATATATATATATATATATATATATATATATATATATATATATATATATATATATATATATATATATATAGTGTATATGATGAATAAAACCACGAAGGAAAGGAAACACAGAGTGGTGCTCAAGCGCTTTCGTCTAATGACATCCTCAGGAAAACTGAAGTAAATAAAGAGTTCAAGACTATATATAGGTTACAAAAAAAGATATATATATATATATATATATATATATATTGTAAACAATGTGATTCCTTTTACATTGGTCAGACGGGAAAGGATTTGCACACGCGTGTGAAACAGCATCAATATTCCGTTAGAACGGGACAGTCGTCCAGTGCCCTTTTTGTCCATTTGTCAGAGTTATCCCATTGTATTGATTGGAATAATGCTTCAGTTTTGTTTCACTCTAGCAACATTGTTAATAGAAATATTCTTGAGTCTGCTATTATCCAACTTACAAATAACTTTAACATGAGCAAAGGTCTTTTTCAACTCGATCCCGTTGTTTTGAATTCGTTCAGAACGGATTTAGACAAGAAGGGCAGAGTGCTTAAACTTTCGTAATTTTCCCTTATAAATTTGTATGCTCCTCTTACAATTTTTATTTTCAATTTATTTTTATTTTTTATTTTTTTTGTGACCTATATATCATTCAGGCATTATCTATAAAATTGGTTGTAAACAATCCATTTGATCTTGTGTTGAATTCGGGCAAAGTGCTAAAATTGGTAGTTTTCCTTACAAATTTGTATGCTCCTTCTACAATTTATATATATATATATATATATATATATATATATATATATATATATATATATATATTTTATAACCTATATATAGTCTTGAACTCTTTATTTAAAAGTAGCGAAACAAAGTACAGCAGCGGTCAATAAGGCGAACAAAGTGTTAGGTTTTATAGCTCGAAATTTTCTGTACAAATCGCGCGATATTATAGTTTCACTTTATAAATCATTAGTTAGACCCCATTTTTTGTACGCGGTCCAATTTTGGAATCCGCATATGCGCAAAGATATAGACAAAATCGAAAGAGTTCAAATACGAGCAACTAAGATGATTCCGTCGCTTAGGTGAAAGTCGTACGAGGATAGGCTTAAAGAGTTAAAGTTGACAATACTCGAGGCTAAGGGGTGATCTAATCCAGTTTTTCAAAATTATGAATGGGTTCGATAACGTAGATAGAGAGCTTTTTCGAAATATCTCAATATAATAGGACTAGAAATAACGGGTGTAAGTTGACAAGTAGAAGGTTCGAGACAGCAGTTGCCAAAAACTTTTACGCATAGAATAGTAAATAGCTGGAATAGTTTGCCGGTAGAAGTAATTAGTAGCACGTCTATAAACATGTTTAAAAATCGATTAGACGTATATGTTGATAGATTGGGTATAGTTTAAGATAGTAAAATTAAGGCTTTGTGGTGATGGATCCCACAGCTCAACACAAGTGTTGTGGGATATAGGGAGGCAGCATCTTGGGTTAGGGGATACTCTCTGTCCTTACACACCCCATTTAAAGAGATTCCTCTGCCGAGTGGTGTCCCCCATAGTACTGTGAGGTATTGAAAAACTCATGATCTTCACTTGCCCCACAAACACCTTGAAATGGGAGACCCAAAATGGGTGCACACACATTTCTACATTACTGTACAGTGTCTTTACAGCCACACCTACACCTTTCCTCCTAAGTATATATATTGTAATGTATATGGTTGTAAATTTTGACTTGGTCCGCAATCGATATGGACCGTGACTTATTTTTCGTTGGCAAGGTACGAGTGTTGATGGATACCGTAATGAAATTGACTGGATTCTTTGGATCTGATATATTTGCATGTCGGTTATAAATAGATATAGTGTAAAATATTTGTGGATAGTCGTCTATTATGACTTGATACTCTGGATCCAGAGATTCTAACTTTAGTTTTAAATCGATAATTAATTAGTTTTAAAGTGGTAATTATTTAGTTTTGTAATAATTGGTCGTTGCCAATGTACAGGCAGTTGTTACATAAATTTCTTGTGTTGTGGTTCGGAACCCACGTAAAATTGTAGGTCCCCTCCGCCACCACGGAGGACATACACAATGCACAATTACGAACACAGGTAGACCAGCCATGAGTGGATCCTAGGGTCTTTGTTGGTCTGAAACATTATAACATTATAACATTATTATAACATTTACTTCAGTGTTCCTGAGGATGTCATTAGACGAAAGCGCTTGAGCACCACTCTGTGTTTCCTTTCTTTCGTGGTTTTATTCATCATAAATATTTTTCACGTGTTACTTTCGTGAAATAATTTTCATATATATATATAATTTGAGCAGAGTCTGATAGTATACGAGTTAATTATAAGGAGGACTTGAAACATTTATATCCACACTCTCTTAGTCGATTATGGCCGACAAAATGTTTCTGATCATGATTGGATACGACACAGATTCATGCACTGTTTAATTAAGTATTTATTTTTATGACTAAATATAATATTATAAAAGGTAAAGAATCATCAATTACAGGTTATTTTTGACGCAGTACCATGCACAGAAGATATCTTTTACGAAGTTATCTTTGACCTTTGGACTTCTACGCCTGTTTGTATCTCTATAGGAAGCTGCAGAGGTGAGGTTAGTCTAAAATGCTTATAAGGTAGACGGGAGCTGATCTGGTCAGACCTTGATCCCGTGGATTCCCGGCTAAATGAAGTTTCATTTGCTAAATTTCGAGTTGAGAAAGTGTCGATGGACTCGTCTGATGAAATAGTAAAAGTTATTGTACAGTTAGGTAGGTACTGCAAGCTAGACTTATCCAGTCAGTTATATGGTGTTCATTTCATGGAAAATGTCCTTGAATTTATTGGAAGACCTACTTTTTAAATTCTTAAGGAGGTAATTCTCAGTGTTATAGAAACGAATTATCCAGTTATGCAGTGAATACGATATTCAACATTGAAATAACTTCTGAAGAATTGGCTCACGAAATTGTGTAAATAGTATACAACTAGATTATCGAAATAATTTTTTATCTCGTCAAGAGCGAAGTATTATTATATCGTGTATCTATGTGTCTTATTTTTTTTCATAATGGTGTTTATAAAGAAGCACATATAAACCAGACATATTTGAAGACAAGAAAAATGTAACTTTCTATATTTTAATTTGCGGTGGCTTAATATGAAAAATAAAAGAGTTCACCCTTCAAATATTTTTTAATCATAGAAAATGTACATAAATAAAGGGAAACATTTTCGATTATATTGTATTTTCTCACACTATTTTTAAATGTTATTTCATGTCGCATATTATAATGAAATATATAAATTAACTTTGGAATATAAAAACATTTTAAGTCTTTGTTTATTATCGAACCCTCATTTCGAGTAAAATACCGTGTTATGTCTTTATTTTTTATTAATTTATTATCCTTCCACTCCAACACAGACTAGAGGAAGCCAGCTGTTGCTAATTCTGGCAGGGAGCGATGGGGTGTTAAAGGATCTTCCAAAATGGAAGCTATAAAAACTATTCCACCAAAACTTAATTTCTTTGCCTCAAGATTTGAACCAGATCTTACTGCCGAGAAGTTGCAAGCATATGTAGAAGGAAAATAAACCTTTAGCCTCAGCTTTAGGTTACATGTAGATGTAGGAATGACTGCAGGCAGACAATGTACAGCTCCTTTCAGATCACAGCAGTTTATGAGGTTCCAAGTGTATTTATGGATCCAGAACTATAGCCAGAAGGGACGGTGGTTTTAAAAAAGAGATGGAAAATATCTGCAGCCCCTCCCACAAATTCTGAAGGGGATAATTTTGGTAATTATTTATGGTAATTATAGCAAATCAAGCTGGTCCTAATGCTGTACTTAGTACTTACAAAATCATTAAAATAAAAACGGGCTTTGTCACTCATGTTATTCGTTGATGTGTATAAAGTTTTCAAGAAAGAGGTACTGTAAAAAAATGCACTAATATCAGGTAGGCATCGTTCGGGTAGAACACCACAACATATGAAAAATGCGTCAGAGTATTGTGAATAGTCCACAAAAATCTGTGAGGAGACGCTCTCAAGTACTACAAATTTTTTGAACTTCTGTAAGACGCATTCTAAAGGAAGAATTGAAATGTTTTCGTATAAAATTTACTTAGTGCAGAAATTTTATCCTATCGATATGTAAAGCTAGCTACCTCCAATTTACACATAGATTGTTTGGGATTGAGTATTGTGAATAGTCCACAAAAATCTGTGAGGAGACGCTCTCAAGTACTATAAGTTTTTAGAACTTCTGTAGGACGCATTTTAAAGGAAGAATTGAAATGTTTTCGTATAAAATTTATTTAGTGCAGAAATTTTATCCTATCGATATGTAAAACTAGCTACCTCCAATTTACACATAGATTGTTTGGGATTGTCGAAGCAGACAATACATTTATTTTAAGATTAAGAACGAGTGACGAAGCCCATTTTTATTGGAATGACTTCGTAAATAAACAAATAAATAAATAAAATTTTAAAATATTGTCCATAATGAAATAAAGATTCGCGAGATGGCTATCTAAACACTTTTCAATGAGATATATTTGAAATCTATCTTGGTACTGAACTAAATCTTAATTTTATAGTTTATTTTTAATTCAGATCTTTCACATCAGCTAACTCCACGCAATAAAATATTATCATAGCTTGATTTAGCCTAACTTGGATAGGTTCAGTTTAGGGTAGGTTTGATTACGTTAGGCGAAGTTAGGTCAGTTTAGGTTTGGGTATTTCCCTATTACGAATGTCGCTCAGCTTTATATTAGATCTTAATACCAAGTATTTGTATACTTCTAGGAGGAGATTGTAGACACCAATCGACAAAGAAAGTACTCCAAGGTAGACGTTAGGCAGAAGACAGGGAGTGCTGGCTCTACCGTTTCTTCTGTTACTGTTCGATTCAGCTGATCTTTTACTGTGTCTCATCTACCCCGTGAGAAGTCCATCATGCTCTCAAACACACACTTCTTCCTCTATTCTTCACTTACACATACACGCATTTTACACACTACACAAACTTTTCAAAATTTATATATATAAAAAATAAATAAATAAAATGGTATCATGGTCCTCAGAGACCTTGATTTTGGCTCTCTCCTTCTTATATAGGGGGCGGCGTGTTTGGGGGCGTTCGCCCTTGGCCCCTATTTCCTACATAAAGAAAATGTAATTATGTAACGATAAAAATAGTTTGCAATTTGTTCGGGATTCAATGACATGAATTAAGAAATATTTATTAAGTGATTTTAAATAATTTATTTAAATTTATCAGATATGAGATAGTGGATTTTGGAAATAAACTTAAATGATACGTTATAAGTACTGAAAGATTCGTTGCGTCTCTCTCTCTCTCTCTCTTTTCGCCAGTTTATTCCTGATCAATAAAAATTTTTAACAGGAAAATTATGATTTTATCTTATTTTCCTCATGATGAACTGCTTGAGAATAAGGAGTCCTGTGAAAGAGAAAGGATATTATCCTTTGACTGAAATTCATATAAAAACCATTTCGATTTATTTAAACGTGAGAAGAACGAGCTAGGTTAGAAGAGGTAAGGTTGGTGAAAAGAGCTCAGGGCGTACCAGTATACACTATATTGTGTGCACAATCTGTTTCCAATACACAGACGGTTGACAAACTAAAGAATCACTTTCGGTTTTTCCGTACTCTGATTTGTTAATGAAAGTTAATAAATAATAACAAATTTATTGAATAAATATATTTAGAATCGCTTTCTTTTCCTTCTTTACTTTATGTAAAGCTGACACATACAAGTTCTGGCATTCTACTGATGAATTTTCCCATTTGTTCTTGACGACAATCATCATCGCGTCTATTTACCTTTGTCAACCCTCTGTATACATTATAAATCAATATAAACTTAGAGGAATTTAAAGGAAACAAAATTGTAAGAAATTTTACGTATTTACTGAATCGTACATTAATAATTGTGAACAATGTGGGAGGCGATATTTCTTCACACGAAACAAAATCCTGTTATTCCAGCCAAAAAAAAATAACAGTATTTGCGAACACAGACATCTTTATATAATCTTACAGCGTTCATTTATTATAATGTGAAGGATAAAATGCTTTCCCGGTAATTATAATACTTATTTCTTACACGTATAATCATTTTAAGCATTCTGATGATATTCAATCGTAACGACAGATTGATGAATCTAAACATTTTTTTTTTTTGCTTTGAAAAACCAGCCACTCCGAAGAAAGATTAGAGCTAATATATATATATATAAGTCATAAGCGAGTTAGTTTAAAATGTACATATTTTGTTAAAGCTTTTTTCTTTAGTCTATGAAAAATTTACATTTTGTTTAGATTTATTTTAGACTTTATTTGTTTACTGATGTTCGTCTTGAAAATTTCTCACCAAGAATTCATAATCTAAGCCAGATAACGCATCCCCGTCCACCTGAAAAATACAAACAATAATTGCAACAAGAACAACAAAAACAACAAAAACAACAACAATAATAATAATAATAATAATAATAATAATAGTCTAATAATATATTGTTTATTTTGAAACCTCATTTGAGTATACCTTGGAGGGATTACTGAAGTCAAATTTGATATTGTTAAATTTTTCAAGGATTACACTTATTATATATATATATATATATATATATTATATATATATCGACTATATATATGTCAACTGCGAATATATTATTTTTGTATACAGTAATTAATAATTTTGTTAGAAAGAAATTCCCCACCTCCAAGGACTGTGTGGAACATCATCAGTACATTACACCATCCGTGGGGCGGAGTGTTTTATGGAGATGCGGAGTGGTTTTAAAATGAACCCGTTAGTGCCCATTGGTAGAATTTCTTACCGACAAAATTGTTTGTCATTATTGCATCACTTTTTCTTGTATTCACGTGATCTTCGGCATGAATCATTGATATGACACAATCTTTTAGATTGCGTCATATGAATGACGCATACCGAAGATCACGTGAATATAAGAAAAAGTGATGCAATAATGACAAAATTTTGTTGGTAGGAAATTCTACCACTGGGCATTAATGGATTAAAATATTAATTTAATAGCAACAATTTTTTCATAGTGAGAACCACTTTATTTGTCTAGATCTTCCTAGACTATTTAGTTATTTAGTTAGCGTTGCTATCTATCAGTGTTTTCCAACTGGAGTGCCACAGGTGCCTCCTACAGGGTGCCTCGAAATTTCACGAAGATGACAAAAATAAGTAATTTTTAAAGTTATTAAAGGTTTACAAATTTAAAATGACGCAAAACACTGTATTACGTCCATACGGAAGCTGTATAAATTCAACTTGAAGTTATGTGGTGTTGGAGCGGAGGGGTGGACTGGACGTTGGGAGTGTGAAAATTCTCCGGGGTGCCACAAAATAATAATAGATGACATTGGGGTGCCTTGAGCTAGAAAAATTTAAGAACCATTGCTATCCATACTACAGTGCCAAACCTAATAACTTATTGGTTACTTTATGTTTAACAAAGTCTGGCAATACATTTGTTAAGATCAAACATTTTATATTAACTTTTTAGTTATCTAAATTAGAAATCAAATTAAAACATTATCATTTATAATTTATCTGTAAAATGAATGTTCAAATTCTTACTTCGGTAGAATGCCTGCGAGAGCCACCGTCAGCGACAGTTTTCGGCGACACCAAAAATCTGTCAAAATTCTCCAATGGGGTACTTTGGTAGGACGATCGCCATCCATTGGGCCTCACTGGTCTATATCACAATGAGTTAAGACCGTTATATTATATAATTATATAATTCTGAACATAATTATTCTTGAATTAAAATATAAACAAATAATTTATGAAAAGAACTTGTACTGTAAAACAAGACAAATAAATTACAAAATAATTACCTGGCATTCATATTGTCTCCGTCTCTCTTAGCGATGATTCCACGACAAACAGGAGCAAACACAAATTTCCTTTGAAAAATGTTATTGTTAATATTATTATTATTATTATTATTATTGTACATAAAAGAAACAACTAAGGACTTATACCCTTTGGATGGGTATAAATATTTTCAGACATATCATGACGGCAGAAAACAATGGGGAGATTTCAATTTACATACACTAATTCATTCCAGTTACACTAATCACTGATATAACATTAATGCCCGTCTCTATTGAAACATGCGACGTAAATATAACCCTGGAAAAGACTAATTTAAATATAATTAATATCTACCGCCTTCCAAATGGAGGCTTTATCCATTTTCTGTAGAATATTGACTTTATTTCAAATCATAACACTATAAAACAGCGTAAAGCAATCTTCCTGAACGAATTCAATTTTGATCTCTTAAAATGAAATAAATACAGAGACCCTAAAAAACTCATAAACAGAATGGTAACGTATGGCTTCTGCCACCATTCCGCGAGCTACAGGTGTTACGAGTCCTTTAGGGTACTCAACCTTAATAAACCATATATGGTGTAAAAGTCACTTGAACCATAGAACCACTATACTTCTGCTGGGGATCTCTGACCATTTCGGTTGTGTCATAGCGTTAAATGAGCGTTATAAAATCCGGGAAATGGATCGCGTGAAAATAAAAGTCAGAAAAATAAATGGAAATTTAAAAGGTTTGAGACAGAAATTAAACTCAACAGATTATAGGTCCGAAGTCCTCTAAGGGGCTGACGACTTAAATGAAAAATGTATTAAGTTTTCAGACATACTGTACGAGTCATTCAACGAGTTTGCCCTGTGACTACTATCAACACGACCCCTAAAAACAAAAATAAACCATGGTTACATAAACCTCTCCTACAAGCTATACGACAAATGCCCCAAGAAATTTACACCAATTACAGATACAAACTGAATACCCTAATCAAAAAAGCAAAATCAGAGTAGTGCAGCAGTAAATTTGAGGAATACAAAGGTGATTCTAAGAAACAATGGGGACTTATCAATGAAACTTTACATAGGAAAAAAGAACAAAGTTGTTTCCCCACAAATATAACGATAAATAATACTACTCATAACGAATCAACCATTAGCTATAGCAAATCATCTAAATATGTACTTTGCTACCGTGGAAAAAAATATCATACGTCTGATCTCATAGCGCCCTCGATAAGCAGTTACGAAGAATATCTTGATAATCCCCTAGTTCATATTTTCTTCTTCTCTCCTATATCTCTCCCAGACATGTCAAAATGGCTATTTCCACCCTTAAAAACAAATCGTGTCATTTCGATTATATTCCAAACGCTGTCTTTAAATACTACTAAGTAACTTTATCTCTCCCTTTATCAATATTATTCAACTCGTCTTTCCGTCATGGTATTTTCCTTGACACACTTATTCAAATCAGGAGACAAATCACTACCTTCAAATTATCGATCTATATCCATCTTACCTACATTAGAAAACTATTTGAAAAACTTGCGTACACGCACCTCTCGAAATATTTCGAGGAAAATAACTACATATCGAAGTATCAATTTGCGTTTTATGGAGGGCCATAAAATAAGCGACGTGATTTCAACCCTATTAGACGTGTTATATAAAAACCTTAATAATAAAGAGTCTTCTGTCCTCTTGCTTATGGACCTATCAAAAACCTTTGATACAATCCCCCACGACATGCTTATTTATAAATTATCTTATTATAGCATAAATAACGTTGCTCTAAATTGGTTTAAGTCATACCTACAAAAGAAGCCAATACATCAAACAATAACATCATCATTGTTGAACTAAAAACTATACATGGAGTTCCACAAGAAAGCATTTTGGGCCTTTACTATTTCTGACCTACATAAATAACTTTCATAACTCTTATAACGGGAAAGGCTTCCAATATGCTGATGACACCTCCCTGCTATACTCAGACAGCGATCTCACATCCTTTAACGAAATAGTAAATAGAGACATCGCGAGAGACTGGTTGAAAGTCAATAAATTATCCTTAAATAAAAACAAAAACTACCCGCTAATCACAAACCAAAAAAATTAATACCAGACTTCAGTATTATTGTCGACTTGCACTTGATAACGCGCGTCATTGAAGGCAAATTATAAGGAGTTGTGTTTGATGACAAACTCCTTTCCTTTTTCTTGCTAAAATTCTCATTATCCTTCTTCCAAAAATCTCTCCTATTACTTTTCACCACACCTCACATTATATCCTAGTCCATTGGTTCTCAACCGGTGGGTAAATTACCCAGTACTGGGGTAATGACAACTATTTTGTAGGGTAATGACCCGCGATCCAAAAATTCTAAAAAATAATATTGTGATAATCCAAAAGTTATAAAAAAATAATATTTAATGAGTGGGATAATAGGGCTGGGTTAGAATTGGTTTTGGGTAACAAAACAATTTTATACTAGTCTCATTATTCGTTGTATTTAGCTCCAAATATAAGTTTTCTTTAGTTTTTTAAGTCTATTATAAAAATCTTGTAATCATATCTATTATAATCTATTATAATTATTATAATTATTAGCTTTACATCTAATTAGTAGAGTGCGACCTGTAAAGCACGTACGCTTGCTAAAGGCAGTTTACAACTGCATATAACATCTGTTTTTAATAATGAAAAGATACTCAACCATGAAAAATATATATATAATATAGAAATAATACATTTTCAACGTGTAAATAGGTGGAATTATTGGCAATTAATGATTTTTTTTTTATTCCATATTTACATCGTGAATTTGGTATTTTAATGTTTTCGCGGTAACGCACGCACGCACCTGCAATCGAGAGAGTGGCTGAGAGAGATGAGGCTGAACATGATCAGGAGCAGGGAGATGAGAGGAAGAATTCTGCAGTTCATTTTGGGGCTAAAAACAATAGAAATGTTACTTGTTTTAAATATATATATATATATATATATATATATATATATATATATATATATATGAAAAGATTAATTTACTAAGTACAGTACAAATTATTTTAATTTGATGAATCGTTATATTTTAAGTTTCAGTGATTGCTACATTTTCGGCGGAGTGAATTTATTCCTTTACAGCCACGTTTTGGAGACAAGACTGTCGCCTCTGTAGAAGGTTGCAATTTGTTCGTTGTTTGGGTATCGAATATTGTAGGTAAAAGAGGCTCCTAATATAATCTACTTTATATTTCAGTTATGTTTTTATCTCAGTTTTACGGCAGGTAATGTATAGGTCGTGTATACCGTCATCCAGGTAATTCATCAAAAAGAAGATAAAGAAAAAAAACATTATTAGAAAGTACAAGAATTATTAGAAAAAAAATACAATTATTCCAATGGTTACTGAATTATGGGCCACCCGGTATATATATATATATATACACACACACGCACACACATCAGATAATTCCTTGAAAGATTCGTCTACCTCATTATCTATTCGTCTATTTGGAAACTTAATTACAATCGATTTGATACGTCATCAGTTAATGCACTGTGGCACTATGGCACTGTGGCACTGTGACATTTGTATGATAGTCATTTAATGAAAGTCAGGAAAACATCATCATTTTTATTAGCTTGATAATATCTTTTAACTTATTTACATAATCTAATTAGAAGTTTTCCCCTGTTTTAATTATAATTTTTATCACAAAGCTCAAAAGGATTATCATAATTAATATGTCTCAAAAAATTAATTTGTTTATCGATATAATTATTTTGTAAATATTATCTAATCCCGCTTTTAAAATTAAACAACACCGTCAAGTTAATAAGGTTTATTCTTACATTTTCCTCTCAGCGGGTTAATTACTTAAAGTTTAAGAAAGAAAAGGTATGAAAATAGTATATAGATAGATAGATAGATAGAAAAATAGATAAGAAAGAGAGTTACAAGGAGTTACAAAGACAAGAGGAAGCCTCAAAGACCTTTCGGTCCTCTCGGGGAAGTTGCTGTTATTAAACTGGTTCATTTTTTAAGTATTCTAGCAGTAGGAGAAAAATGGATAGAAAAGCATAAGCTTCTCTCCCTACCCTCCGCTCCCTGAAAGAGAGAGAGAGAGAGAGAGAGAGAGAGAGAGAGAGAGAGAGAGAGAGAGATAAAAAATCTATGCGCTAATCATTTTGTTGATCAATTATGAGTACAAATTTTAGACATCAAATCTCATTAATTTCTTCATAAATAAGCAAAAATTCTCTCAACTTTTCTGTTGTCGAATAAATTCAACGAAAGACTGGTCTTATAATTACGTTTTTTAAAACATGCATCATCAATTTCATTCATTTATTAAAACACATTAAAAAACATCACATTTTCTAAAATAAAACATGTTTTGACTCCGTTCAGAAAGGTGATACATAATAAACATTGTTTAATAAGTAGGCTTTTCCCGCCAAAAAAGGGTGATACATAATAAACATTGTTTAATAAGTAGTCTTTTTCCCACCAAAAAATGGGATATTTAGTAAATGTCATAAACGTTTTATTGACGTTTTATAGATGTTTATGACGCTTACTGGGCGTCCCATTTCTTGCCGAGTTCATACTCGACGCCTTTACAGAATATATATGTACAGGGTATCCCATAAGTTACGAAGTTCTAATTTTCTCCCCGCCCCACAAAAAAAAAATTATCGTTACTTTTTGGATGTTGGGTTTATAGAAGCTGTACGCATCTTCTTTTAAAGCTCGAAGTTTCCTTTATCGAGTGGTATATATGACTTTTCACCACTCTCTATATTTCTTATTTTAGCAAATAGTTATGACAAGATCATGATAAAAATGGGAAATCCGGCAGATGATGATATACTTGTCGTCACAAAACGCTTTCATCTATGTACATACCCATTTGCAGCGCATGCTGTAGGCATGGATATTCCAGACTCTTTAGATATACTATACTTTGTAACTTTAGAACTCTAGAATCAATTCTCTGTTATTATGGCAAATGTATTGAATACTCTTCCATCTCCCATACCGACATTTCTCACATTTATTACGACCTTGTCCGGTTTATTTGCTAAAATGAGAAAGATATCAAAGTACGATGAATTGCCCAGTATATCACTTGAAAGAAGAAACTTCAAACTTGAAAATAAGACATACCATACCTATGGGGCATAAGATTCAAGAAATTTTGATTTTTTTAAAATTTAAATAGCTGAAGCATTTGGAACAATATGTATGGTACAGAAAAAACTGAATTTTTTATAAAATTTGAAACTTCGTCTGCATATTACATTTATAACCTAAAATGAAGATTTATTTTAGAGGATACTGGGACACTTTTGAAGGAAAGTAGGTCATACGTTTTAGATAACGTGTCTTAATTCGGTCCAACAGTGAAGAGGGTGCAAATAGTGATTACCAAGTTTGAGTTATGCTCTTGGTCAGGTTGAAATTAATCCAATGTCTATTTAATTGTTTTGTTTTCTTTCGAAACATTGGATCCACGTCTGGAACTTCTGGTCAACAAATACACTCAACTACTGTATTTAGTTTTTTGCTAAAGCAGAAGACTTTACTAAATTTTAGGGAAAATCAGTTGTATCAGAGGGTAAGCGTGGAATTCGAACTGTCATCAGCTAGGGAATAATTATCGTGGGAGCACAGTCACTGCTCAAATATGAACTCATAAAATCTGGGCCGGGACTCGAACCCACAGTCGAACCTCACTAATCAGACCATGAAGTGATAGGGTGCATGAACCTCGACAGTACTAAATAAGGGCTTGACCCCTCAACAATAGAAGCTACAACCCCTTGCAGTGGCTGGCTATGTCAAATTTTCAAGCAAACACCTAATCTATGAGCCCTTTGAAACCAGCTTTATTGGGCTGGGGGATTAGGTATCTGTTATAAAGAGACTGACATAGTCAGTCACTGCAGCAGCGTTGGTACTGCAGCCCTAGAGATGAGGAGACAAATCCTCATTAAGTGTTCTTTGAATATATATTACCTACTGAGAATAGGGTATAAAAACAATGAAATTACATTTAGCCCAAAGGAAGGACATCGTATCTGCAGTTAGACACTGTAGATACTTCGTTTACGCCTCAGTATCTTCAACTTACAGTATAACCATTTGCTACACGACTTCACGTGTGACCTACGTCGTAGCCAGTATCGAAACACCGGTTCTCGGCGATCAGCGAAGTTAAACGATTCTAAGTCTGGAGAGTAGTTGGATGGGAATCGTTCTCCGCGTGCAAAATGCAAATGATGTAGCGACTCTTGGTTCGAATCCTCCGTAAAGCTGTAGGTCCCCCTCCGTCGTATGACCTTAAATGTTGCGAAGGAAGCTAAACAACCTCATCCCGCCCACCGAAAAATGTATAATTTTCAGAACACGAGAACAGAATCACCTCATTCAAACAGTTCACGTAACAAATACTTATCCAGTCTAAAGTTAGTTTTATATTATTTAGTTTGACTATTTATTAATATATTTTGTATTTCCTTTAATTAATAATTATTCAAGTATTAATCAACCCCTCTATTTGACTTTCAAACTGTGAGTTTCATGGTAATGAATGTATGTTTGTAGTTCTACTTAACATCAGTATTGTTAATTTCAATTTGTACTATATATATATATATATATATATATATATATATATATATATATATATATATATATATATAGGCCTATATGAAGGTGTATACAAATACATGAAATTAACTTGCACCCACTAGGATTTGAACCCGGAACCTCTTGGGTAGGAGTCGTGAACGCTCCCCGTACACTACTTCGAGATAAAAGCTAATACAACCTGTCATATACTATATTTAAACAATAGAGAACGCGCATAACGCATAACGAGGCATTTTACGTGTTAGCCCTCCTGCACTCGAGGTAATAATAGAATTTAATTCATATCTCTCTCGTATTGCATTGGGGTCCCATAGATGGAACAACACGTATGAGTATGCTTGGTGTTATTCCACTTATGGGACCCCATATGGACCCCAATGCCTCTCGACGCCAAAACTTTATGCGTTTCCTCTGTTGTTTAAGTACATGAGAGATTCTGTTAACTTTTATCCCGTCGTAGTGTGGTGGTATTGTTCGCGATTCCTGCTGAAGAGATCACGGGTTTGAGTACTGGTGGAGCAGTTTTGTTTCACACAAAAAAAACCACGCTTGTTTATGCATGTTATTTATTTCACGCGTATATATATATATATATATATATATATATATATATATATATATATATATATATATAACAATTAGTGGTCTCATTAAACAAACATCATAAAAATCAAAGAGCATATAGGCGTTATAAACCTTTTTATGTCTCACTTAAGGCGTATAATAAAAGGACTCTTGCGTTAAGTTATGTGTAATTATCATGCTTTAATCTGAGGCACTTTTGAGAACACTTAAGGCATATTGATTAGCTACTTTATTTCCAGCGTTTATGGCTGGAAGCTCCCTCAAATTAAGGCATACTACAAAATCGCCGTTAGATATAGTCGAAGTATTTACCAGGAACTCGTGCATAGAAGGACTCTTTTGTTATACGCCTGAACTTAGGCTTAAAAAGGGGTTTATAGTAAAGTGCGCCAAAAATTTTAAACTAAAACTTATAACTAATGGTAATATTTTGAATAGTTTTGAAATTATAATTTAGAATCAAATTAAGTCGAATGTTTAGTAATTAATAAACTTAATTTTCAAGAACTCGTGACTAAGGTTCCCTGAAAGAATTCCTGCACATGAGAATTTTTCTGACTTTAACGAAACAACTTGTTGAATTTCATAATTCTTCATATTGCTCCCTATAATAATTTCACAATTTCACAGTTATTTTACGATATATTATATTTAGTTGGTTGAAAACTAGACTACAAATATTGTGAATCATTTATAATTCCTTTGAAAATGTCTAAAATATGCAACCGAAACCTTTCTGGTAAAGTATTTCATAAGAACAACGAACTGCATACTTACAGAAATCACACTTTCTTGTACTGAAACGTGATAATGCTGGAATGATGTGATAAACACAAACGATGGGCGCCTATATATACGACAAAAATTCCTACTTAAGGCGTGTGGGCGTGATTTCAAGCGGAAGCCACGCCTCCAAACATGCGCCTCAATTCAGTTGTCATTCGTATACAAAATATTTTAATGAAATTTCGATTTGTTTGAAAAGAAAAAGGACGGAAGATATTATTATTATCATCATCATTATTATCGTCATTATTATCATCATTATCATTATTATTATTATAGAAATAAGTTGAGTAAGAATATAAAATAATGCGTTTTCGGGTCCTTATAAGATAAAGCTCTTATTTATGTATTCCTTTAAGTAACTTTAATTAATTTATATACAAATAGATCAGCTTGGCTCTGCACATTATTTAGTGCTAATTAATAGAGACGTTAATGTACTTCAATGTTTGAAATAAATATACCAAAAGTTTAGTACATTTTAGTACAAAAAACATATTCTGTACTTTTGAAACATTTATTAAGGTAATTAAAGCTACTGATAAAACCGTATCAATTTGAATTAAGATGATTTTTGGAGGTCACTTAATCAGTGATATGATAACAAGATGCAAGTTTTAATGGAATAGCTGAGTTTTCAAGTTAAAGGACTAGTTTGCATGCTATTATTATTATTATTATTATTATTATTATTATTATTATAAAGCTTAGGATCTTACTAAATTCATTTCTTATAAAGCAATTTTAGTCACACACAAGATTGATATTGTATTTTTATATTATATACTTCAAACGGAATTCGTACGACACTTTCGTGGACACCCTGTATTTTTAAACAGTAGATGTTATTATTTCTTATTATACATTTACTATATAAATTTACTCTCTCGGAGATATACATATAATATTACCCCAATCGCAATCTTCTTCCTCTCATTTTGCTCTTGACATAGCATCAAATTACAATATTAATCCATTATTTGAGGCCCTCCTTGGAAGAAGTGGCTAAGCGACAAAAAGTAACTTTTGAACTTTTGAACTTTTTGAAGATATTTCGTCAAAATATCTTCAGAAGTTTTGTCACTTTCAAATTGGTATAATTTTTTGCGTTTTCTGGCGTTTTTTTAAACTTTTGTCGCTTAGCTATGATACTTCTTCCTAGGACGGCCTTATTTTCCATTCAGTGTCATTATCTCATATCCCATCGGCGGTTCGCTCGTGAGAATCCTCGAACTGAGCATACCAAATATGAAAAAAAAAGTTTCCGATTTGGGAAAGTGTAAAAAAAACAAAAAAAAACAAAAAACAAAACAAAACCATGACGTCATCGCAGTCCCGAATGGTATTTAGTATAAAAACGTAAATTAAAGTGAGAAATTCTACAGTGAAAATGAAAATGGATCAATTTGAAAATTGATTCTTTTGATATTTTCACTAACCGATTTGCCATTCTTGGACGAGAAATGAAATGAAAATGATGTTGAGCATCTTACTTTGTTATATAGTTTACTATACAGACCAGTATATATGATATTATATATATATATATATATATACACACACACACACACACACTGTGTATATATATATATTAGGGCCCTACGAAGCTTCGAGATTCGATTTGATTTCGAATCGGGAGAGAGGGTTCGATTTGATTCGTTAGCTTGGGCTCCGATTCGAGATTTTGAATCTCCATTAAGTCCGGTAAACAACATCAGTGACGTTATTTTGAAGAACACTTTCGTAAATAAACACTATTTTTACACAGATTATAATTCAATCTATAAACTGAGACCAATCTCTCGCGCAATAACACTTTTATTACACTTTAATACCATTGTTTAGAAGGATTTACTTTGTCCTTTGTTCTCAACAAGATTTAATTAATTTTATGCTTATTACTAATTGTGTGTAGAAACACTCTAATATATATGTGTACAGTTGATTCGATTCGAGATTCGATTCGATTTGAATTGTTTGGGATGATTTGGTTCGAGATTCGATTCGAAAAAAAAATTGTGATTCGCAGGACCCTAATATATATTACCTACACTTATATGGATGTTACACCCTTTTGTTCGAATTCCCTCGAACTTACAATCTCAGCAATCGAATGTCACGTTTCCAGGTAATATACAGGGTGGTGCAAAATGTGTTTTAAAAAATTAACACCTTTTTATCACCCTATAAATGTTTTACATTTTTATATTTTTATTTTCATTTCTCTATGCTCCCAAACGTAAATTAACCTACCCTAAATTAACTTGACCTCACTCGTAAACATATTTCATTTATAGCGACATTCGATCGCTGAGCTCCTCAGTTCAGCATTACTTTTAACAGTATGTAAATATACTCATCGCTCGTAACATTCATATATTACTCAATATTAATACATTTTACTCAATATTGATACAATATACTCAATATTGATACAGTTTACTTAATGTTGATACAATTTACTCAATATTAATACAATTTACTCAACACTTTCTTCGTATACAGCTTAGCTTTTACACGCATTTGACGACATAATAAGTTAAAACCCAAATTTCTGCTTCACTTTATATATATATATATATATATATATATATATAGAGAGAGAGAGAGAGAGAGAGAGAGAGAGAGAGAGAGAGAGAGAGAGAGCCAGGAGTGTCTACAATGCAAATTAACGACACAGGTACATAAATGATAATGATAACAGAGCATTGTCGCTTCCACTGGTGACAAACCACGTACGGAAGCATTGTGATTGTCATGGCAGTACGTTGACCTTTTATGTACTTGACAATGATACTGTGAGCTGTTCGTACCCTTGAATGGGTGTATGGGTTAAGGCGTTAAGCGGTGCTTTTTGTAAAACAGGGAAACCTTTCCCTAAACTTGAATTTAATCCGTTGACATCCTAAACGTTAATGATATATATATATATATATATATATATATATATAGTATATATGATGAATAAAACCACGAAGGAAAGGAAACACAGAGTGGTGCTCAAGCGCTTTCGTCTAATGACATCCTTAGGAAAACTGAAGTAAATAAAGAGTTCAAGACTATATATAGGTTACAAAAAAAGATATATATATATATATATATATATATATATATATATATTGTAAACAATGTGATTCCTTTTACATTGGTCAGACGGGAAAGGATTTGCACACGCGTGTGAAACAGCATCAATATTCCGTTAGAACGGGACAGTCGTCCAGTGCCCTTTTTGTCCATTTGTCAGCGTTATCCCATTGTATTGATTGGAATAATGCTTCAGTTTTGTTTCACTCTAGCAACATTGTTAATAGAAATATTCTTGAGTCTGCTATTATCCAACTTACAAATAACTTTAACATGAGCAAAGGTCTTTTTCAACTCGATCCCGTTGTTTTGAATTCGTTCAGAACGGATTTAGACAAGAAGGGCAGAGTGCTTAAACTTTCGTAATTTTCCCTTATAAATTTGTATGCTCCTCTTACAATTTTTATTTTTCAATTTATTTTTATTTTTTATTTTTTTTGTGACCTATATATCATTCAGGCATTATCTATAAAATTGGTTGTAAACAATCCATTTGATCTTGTGTTGAATTCGGGCAAAGTGCTAAAATTGGTGTAGTGAACGCTTTTATTATATCTTTTTCTTCATTATTTATTTACGCTTCTTCCTACTTTACTATATCTCTATTGCTCTTTCTTTCATTTATCGCTTTGTTTCTCTACTCTCTTTTTGCCGTATCGTATATATATATATCATGGTAGCGCGCCTAGACCTGACTCTAAAAGACCGTTACAAAACGAAGGGGGGAAGGGTATATTAATACTCTTTAACAACACTTATTACGTTTTATTAATTTCGAAAATGGTTTAGTTAATTAGGGGATATGCGAGTATGAAATATTACTAAATATATTTAGGTCGGAGAGGGCGCAAAACAATTTAACTTTAAGATCACATGGCTCTAAATCTTACGCGTATCGCGTCTACCTCAAGACTCAAAACCGTTATAGGTATAGTCCACTCTCAAAGCCTATTCAGTATTACCAACCCTACCCATTTTAAACAATTTGTTTCATAATTATTAGTAAATGATTTACATTAAACATTATCTTATTTAATTAAACAAAATTTAATATTCTTAACTAAGCATTACTACACTCGCATCACCCCCTTGAAAATAAGTTTTTCCATTAGGAAAACTTATTAATATCGTTTAACAATGTCAATAAATTTATTCAACAAACTTATATATTTTGCAATTTTTTTTTTTTTTTTTTTTCTTTAACACTTATTCAAAGTTTAGAAATAGACAAGAAATAATAGAATGACAATTCCCATACATATATTGTATCATATTATAAAAACCGAAACTTTATAATTTTCACATTTGCATAAAATAACATTTCACTCTAATAATTAAATTACAACCTGTAACTAATCTATACATGCCAAAAAAATAACAGAAAATTTTCTTACAGTGGCTACACAAATCTCAAGTTCACAATCTATTCCCGCGATTTCTCATCAACGATCGCTTTACATTCGAAACAATTATTTGTATAGTTATACAGTTACTATCAGGGCAACATAGAAAAAAATAAGAAAAAGTTTACATAAAATACTGACAAGAGCGCACATACTACTACACGAAAAACACAACAAATATGGGCAATAATCGGACCCTTTTCACTTATAATTTCATTAGATAATAATCAGTACATTTGTTTGCTGGACGTTGTTTAGATGACACTCCGCACGCTGACAACGGATTTCAATTTTCAATCGCAGCTCTCCTGCTCACTTCGCTAGAATGCAAGGGATTGCATCAATCAATATGCAACAGGGCAGCACGCTATAATGGTTCCGCTCTCTCTCCAATGGCGAAAAAAAAAACAAGAGACGTCCAATTCTAAAAGGATCAGGGGGGGAGATATCTGAAAGCGGGACCACGCGCTGGAATTGGACGGAATTTGCAATTCTAGAAGTCGATGAAGAAACTCGCCTTGTCTCATCTCCACTTTGTCGGTGAACGCTGCTCTTCCTACGTCCAGCTGAAAGACTCTTCTACTGGCAACAATCAAACGATGACTCCGCCGTAGGCCGTTTCCCAACGAACCTACTGTATGTCTGTATGGACAGTACAGTCGTAGGCGCCCGTTCAAGCTCTCGTGGCTTGTCTACCGCGCGCTTTGTTGACACATATTTAGCGAAGCATTCGAGCAACGTGACCAGCTACTGCCCGAAAAATACCAGTAGACCATCTTCGATCGAAACTTTCGTGTACCAAGACCCTGCACACGTAAATTTCTCTTCTCTTCCGGAACTGTCCTGCGCCAAGTCCCTGCGCATTCGGTTCCTCTCTTCTCTTCGCTTCCGAAACCATCCTGCGCCAAGTCCATGCGCATTCTGGGTTTCTCTTCTCTCTCTCATTGGTGATCGATCACCTATCCGGTCGACTAAACTCACTTGATGGAACTCGGATTCAACTTGGTTGACCCCAAACTGAGTCTTGCAATTTTGAAAAAAAAAGTTTATTCTAAACGTGTTTCTGTACTGCTTATCATTTCATATTTAATTTATCAAATTCTTTCGACAATTCACTTCGAAACAATAACTACACATTTGCTCTGGCCAAATTCACGGAAAAAAAAATAAAAATTTTCGCAAAAATTTAATCAAATCTAGTTACCAATAAGGTCACTTATGGCAGTCACAGCAGAGAAGATAAAAAAAAGTCATAAAACGCTAAACAAAATTGTACAGTATAAATATAAAGCGCCCATATATAGTAACTGTTTGTATAATTTAAGAATTATTATTGTTCAAACACCGTCAGAAATCACCTCAATACCTCTAAATACAAAAGACAAAAATGAACCCCAGAAACTTCATGTCATCCATTCTCTGACAATCATGAACCCTCTTGCTTTGAGGAGGAGCACACAGACGCCACAAAAACGTTACTGGCTATCTATGAGGCTCCATTTCCGAGTGTACACTTGAGTCAATGTTTCAAATGCACTAGTTAACTCCGACTGAAGGTTTAAACAATAATAATTTTCTAAACAGTTATTAAAAAGTAAAAAAAATTTAAATATTACTACCAAAAATTATTTTAATACAGTAATTCCAACTTGAAACGTCAAATTTCATAAGAATTGAACTTGCAATTTGCAAATTACATCTGAGAGACAACTCTCTCCTTCAACAGAAACCTCAGTATGGTTTTCAAATCACAGAAATCTCAGTAATTTATCGCTTCCAAGTGAAAATACAAATTTGCATAGTTATACTAAATAAGAATAGATCATATGCACTAAAAAATTACACACAATCCACTGTAAACAAAACTAAAACATTTCCTAATTGAGAGCGGTCGCTTTGTTTGTAAGCGAACCTCTATCAAATATCCCTAACCGAATGAAACTGCATTATATCCTAACATAATTTCGTAATATTTTCCATGCAAACGCTCAAACTAACAAAAAAGGACATTTTTCATTTCTAATTCCAAATTAAAATTTCAAATTAAAACATCCTTTTTAGAATACAATCTAAATTTGAACTAAAAATTTTACCATTGTCATTGAACTGGAAAGAAAAATAAAAATCGGCCTATCTGTACAAATAAATTTGATTATTGAATGAATTTATAAAACGTAAACAATATATGAAAAGAATTTCTACACAAATTTCTGTAATTCAAAAAAATTATAATATCGAGATTTAGTAAAATGTGTACCGTAACTCACATTGGCCGCCAAAATAAAAATAAAATTTCTGCCGCTTTTAGGCCTATATTTAATAAATTCAATGTTATGCGTGAAAAGAGCTATTAAGAATTTAAGTCAACATTTGTGCTTTTAAAGAAAAATCCTATGCTTATTTATGTTAAACCAATGAAAATTTTGTTAAATAACTAAAAATTTACTACTCAATAGACATACCGTAATAACGGTTAATCTCCGAACAATATTTTACGATAGGCCTACAAGAAATTCTTCTTAGTACGATACAATAGCCATTTTACCAAATATGTCGGAATTGTCGTGAAATGAATCGAAAGAAACAGAGGAAAAAAATAGATAACCAGCTTACCTACCAAATTGTATATAATTAATGAGTATAAAAAAAATATCCAAAACAACTTTTATAGAAAATTTCACAACACAATTTAACACAATCCTATACGGCCCAATCTGACAATTTTTAATATCTTTAAGATTTATTTTTCGATTTGTCCCTTAACTGTAACGTAATCCTATTTTAGCGCGAAGCGAGCAAAGCAAAAAGCCCGTAAACCTATATTTACAAAATAATCCTATTATTATATACAGGCAATCGAAATATAATCAAAAATCTGCTAATGAAACCCAGAAAATTTCTCATGTTCATGAAATGGTTTTGAATCGGTACAATTTTTCGCTAAAACACTTTTAAAGACCATATAAAACGTGTATCACTGTATTTAAACTAACAATTCACTTACGTACAAATCGTTATTCTTATTATTATGATTATTACAATTTTCACTAATTCCAAAAGTTTTAAACAAAAAGTTAAAAAGGTAAGCTGAAAGGCGAAAAGAAAAGACGAAAAGAAAAGAAAATTGAGTCTTCAGGCAGCACGATAATTTTCAAACTATACCCTCTCCGCGACCGAATGAACGAAACCTTTTGAAGCGACGCGACTCGGAATAATTTGGAAAACAATGGGCGCGCCATTTTGAATTTTCATTTATAATGAATTTTAAGGAATGAAAATCGAAATTTGCCTGCAAGCGGGATAAACTTTGCATTTAGATATTTTAATAATCGAAATAAAATATTCATTAACGCTATTTGTTATTATACCGGGTTTTAAGAATTTTAATCGAAATACTAACACGTGGGTAAGCCTCACAAAATATGATGTAAGATCACCGCTAGCCACCAAAATGTAGTGACTACTTTTTATTATTTCTTTTGTTCATTCTTTACTTACGCTTCTTCCTACTTTACTATATCTCTATTGCTCTTTCTTTCATTTATCGCTTTGTTTCTCTACTCTCTTTTTGCCGTATCGTATATATATATATTCGGTAGCGCGCCGACCTGACTCTAAAAGACCGTTACAAAACGAAGGGGGGGAAGGTATATTAATACTCTTAAACACTTATTACGTTTTATTAATTTCGAAATGGTTTAGTTAATTAGGGGATATGCGAGTATGAAATATTACTAAATATATTTAGGTCGGAGAGGGCGCAAAACAATTTAACTTTAAGATCACATGGCTCTAAATCTTACGCGTATCGCGTCTACCTCAAGACTCAAAACCGTTATAGGTATAGTCCACTCTCAAAGCCTATTCAGTATTACCAACCCTACCCATTTTAAACAATTTGTTTCATAATTATTAGTAAATGATTTACATTAAACATTATCTTATTTAATTAAACAAAATTTAATATTCTTAACTAAGCATTACTACATTGGTAGTTTTCCTTACAAATTTGTATGCTCCTTCTACAATTTTTATTTCTATATATATATATATGTATATATATATTATAACCTATATATAGTCTTGAACTCTTTATTTACTTCAGTGTTCCTGAGGATGTCATTAGACGAAAGCGCTTGAGCACCACTCTGTGTTTCCTTTCTTTCGTGGTTTTATTCATCATAAATATTTTTCACGTGTTACTTTCGTGAAATAATTTTCATATATATATATAATTTGAGCAGAGTCTGATAGTATACGAGTTAATTATAAGGAGGACTTGAAACATTTATATCCACACTCTCTTAGTCGATTATGGCCGACAAAATGTTTCTGATCATGATTGGATACGACACAGATTCATGCACTGTTTAATTAAGTATTTTTTATGACTAAATATAATATTATAAAAGGTAAAGAATCATCAATTACAGGTTATTTTTGACGCAGTACCATGCACAGAAGATATCTTTTACGAAGTTATCTTTGACCTTTGGACTTCTACGCCTGTTTGTATCTCTATAGGAAGCTGCAGAGGTGAGGTTAGTCTAAAATGCTTATAAGGTAGACGGGAGCTGATCTGGTCAGACCTTGATCCCGTGGATTCCCGGCTAAATGAAGTTTCATTTGCTAAATTTCGAGTTGAGAAAGTGTCGATGGACTCGTCTGATGAAATAGTAAAAGTTATTGTACAGTTAGGTACTGCAAGCTAGACTTATCCAGTCAGTTATATGGTGTTCATTTCATGGAAAATGTCCTTGAATTTATTGGAAGACCTACTTTTTAAATTTTTAAGGAGGTAATTCTCAGTGTTATAGAAACGAATTATCCAGTTATGCAGTGAATACGATATTCAACATTGAAATAACTTCTGAAGAATTGGCTCACGAAATTGTGTAAATAGTATACAACTAGATTATCGAAATAATTTTTTATCTCGTCAAGAGCGAAGTATTATTATATCGTGTATCTATGTGTCTTATTTTTTTCATAATGGTGTTTATAAAGAAGCACATATATAAACCAGACATATTTGAAGACAAGAAAAATGTAACTTTCTATATTTTAATTTGCGGTGGCTTAATATGAAAAATAAAAGAGTTCACCCTTCAAATATTTTTTAATCATAGAAAATGTACATAAATAAAGGGAAACATTTTCGATTATATTGTATTTTCTTACACTATTTTTAAATGTTATTTCATGTCGCATATTACAATGAAATATATAAATTAACTTTGGAATATAAAAACATTTTAAGTCTTTGTTTATTATCGAACCCTCATTTCGAGTAAAATACCGTGTTATGTCTTTATTTTTTTATTAATTTATTATCCTTCCACTCCAGCACAGACTAGAGGGAGCCAGCTGTTGCTAATTCTGGCAGGGAGCGACGGGGTGTTAAAGGATCTTCCAAAATGGAAGCTATAAAGACTATTCCACCAAAACTTAATTTCTTTGCCTCAAGATTTGAACCAGATCTTACTGCCGAGAAGTTGCAAGTATATGTAGAAGGAAAATAAACCTTTAGCCTCAGCTTTAGGTTACATGTAGATGTAGGAATGACTGCAGGCAGACAATGTACAGCTCCTTTCAGATCACAGCAGTTTATGAGGTTCCAAGTGTATTTATGGATCCAGAACTATAGCCAGAAGGGACGGTGGTTTTATAAAAAGAGATGGAAAATATCTGCAGCCCCTCCCACAAATTCTGAAGGGGATAATTTTGGTAATTATTTATGGTAATTATAGCAAATCAAGCTGGTCCTAATGCTGTACTTAGTACTTACAAAATCATTAAAATAAAAACGGGCTTTGTCACTCATGTTATTCATTGATGTGTATAAAGTTTTCAAGAAAGAGGTACTGTAAAAAAATGCACTAATATCAGGTAGACCTCGTTCGAGTAGAACACCGCAACATACGAAGAAAATGCGTCAGAGTATTGTGAATAGTCCACAAAAATCTGTGAGGAGACGCTCTCAAGTACTTCAAATTTTTTGAACTTCTGTAAGACGCATTCTAAAGGAAGAATTGAAATGTTTTCGTATAAAATTTACTTAGTGCAGAAATTTTATCCTATCGATATGTAAAGCTAGCTACCTCCAATTTACACATAGATTGTTTGGGATTGTCGAAGCAGAAAATACATTTATTTTAAGATTAATAACGAGTGACGAAGCCCATTTTTATTGGAATGACTTCGTAAATAAACAAATAAATAAATAAAATTTTTAAATATTGTCCATAATGAAATAAAGATTCGCGAGATGGCTTTTTAAACACTTTTCAATGAGATATATTTGAAATCTATCTTGGTACTGAAATAAATCTTAATTTTATAGTTTATTTTTAATTCAGATCTTTCACATCAGCTAACTCCACGCAGTAAAATATTATCATAGCTTAATTTAGCCTAACTTGGATAGGTTCAGTTTAGGGTAGGTTTGATTACTTTAGGCGAAGTTAGGTCAGTTTAGGTTTGGGTATCTCCCTATTACGAATGTCGACCAGCTTTATATCAGATCTTAATACCAAGTATTTGTATACTTCTAGGAGGAGATTGTAGACTCCAATCGACCAAGAAAGTACTGCAAGGGAGACGTTAGGCAGAAGATAGGAAGTGCTGGCTCTACCGTTTCTTCTGTCACTGTTCGATTCAGCTGATCTTTTACTGTGTCTCATCTACCCTGTGAGCATTCCATCATGCTCTCAAACACACACTTCTTCCTCTATTCTTCACTTACACATACACGCATTTTACACACTACACAAACTTTTCAAAATTTATATATATAAAAAATAAATAAATAAAATGGTATCATGGCCCTCAGAGACCTTGATTTTGGCTCTCTCCTTCTTATATAGGGGGCGGCGTGTTTGGGGGCGTTCGCCCTTGGCCCCTACTTCCTACATAAAGAAAATGTAATTATGTAACGATAAAAATAGTTTGCAATTTGTTCGGGATTCAATGACATGAATTAAGAAATATTTATTAAGTGATTTTAAATCATTTATTTAAATTTATCAGATATGAGATAGTGGATTTTGGAAATAAACTTAAATGATACGTTATAAGTACTGAAAGATTCGTTGCGTCTCTCCTCTCTCTCTCTCTCTCTCTCTCTCTCTCTCTCTCTATCTATCTCTCTCTCTCTCTTTTCTTTTCGCCAGTTTATTCCTGATCAATAAAATTTTTAACTTAGGAAAATTACGATTTTATCTTGTTTTCCTCATGATGAACTGCTTGAGAATAAGGAGTCCTGTGAAAGAGAAAGGATATTATCCTTTGACTGAAATTCATATAAAAACCATTTCGATTTATTGAAACGTGAGAAGACCGAGCTAGGTTAGAATAGGTAAGGTTGGTGAAAAGAGCTCAGGGCGTACCAGTATACACTATATTGTGTGCACAATCTGTTTCCAATACACAGACGGTTGACAAACTAAAGAATCACTTTCGGTTTTTCCGTACTCTGATTTGTTAATGAAAGTTAATAAATAATAACAAATTTATTGAATAAATATATTTAGAATCGCGTTCTTTTCCTTCTTTACTTTATGTAAAGCTGACACACACAAGGTCTGGCATTCTACTGATGAATTTTCCCATTTGTTCTTGACGACAATCATCATCGCGTCTATTTAATTTTGTCAACCCTCTGTATACATTATAAATCAATATAAACTTAGAGGAATTTAAAGGAAACTAAATTGTAAGAAAATTTACGTATTTACTGAATCGTACATTAATAATTGTGAACAATGTGGGAGGCGATATTTCTTCACACGAAACAAAATCCTGTTATTCCAGCCAAAAAAAAATAACAGTATTTGCGAACACAGACATCTTTATATAATCTTACAGCGTTCATTTATTATAATGTGAAGGATAAAATGCTTTCCCGGTAATTATAATACTTATTTTTACACGTATAATCATTTTAAGCATTCTGATGATATTCAATCGTAACGACAGATTGATGAATCTAAACATTTTTTTTTTTGCTTTGAAAAACCAGCCACTCCGAAGAAAGATTAGAGCTAATATATATATATATAACTCATAAGCGAGTTAGTTTAAAATGTACATATTTTGTTAAAGCTTTTTTCTTTAGTCTATGAAAAATTTACATTTTGTTTAGATTTATTTTAGACTTTATTTGTTTACTGATGTTCGTCTTGAAAATTTCTCACCAAGAATTCATAATCTAAGCCAGATAACGCATCCCCGTCCACCTGAAAAATACAAACAATAATTGCAACAAGACAACAAAAACAACAACAAAAAATAATAATAATAATAATAATATAGTCTAATAATATATTGTTTATTTTGAAACCTCATTTGAGTATACCTTGGAGGGATTACTGAAGTCAAATTTGATATTGTTAAATTTTTCAAGGATTACACTTATTATATATATATATATATATATATATATATATATATATATATATATATATATATCGACTATATATATGTCAACTGCGCATATATTATTTTTGTATACAGTAATTAATAACTTTGTTAGAAAGAAATTCCCCACCTCCAAGGACTGTGTGGAACATCATCAGTACATTACACTATCCGTGGGGCGGAGTGTTTTATGGAGATGCGGAGTGGTTTTAAAATTAACCCGCTAGTGCCCATTGGTAGAATTTCTTACCGACAAAATTGTTTGTCATTATTGCATCACTTTTTCTTGTATTCACGTGATCTTCGGTGAATCATTGATATGACACAATTTTAGATTGCGTCATATGATGACGCATACCGAAGATCGCGTGAATACAAGAAAAAGTGATGCAATAATGACAAAATTTTGTTGGTAGGAAATTCTACCACTGGGCATTAATGGATTAAAATATTAATTTAATAGCAACAATTTTTTCATAGTGAGAACCACTTTATTGTGTAGATCTTCCTAGACTATTTAGTTATTTAGTTAGCGTTGCTATCTATCAGTGTTTTCCAACTGGAGTGCCACAGGTGCCTCCTACAGGGTGCCTCGAAATTTCACGAAGATGACAAAAATAAGTAATTTTTAAAGTTATTAAAGGTTTGCAAATTTAAAATGACGCAAAACACTGTATTACGTCCATACGGAAGCTGTATAAATTCAACTTGAAGTTATGTGGTGTTGGAGCGGAGGGGTGGACTGGACGTTGGGAGTGAAAATTCTCCGGGGTGCCACAAAAAATAATAGATGACATTGGGGTGCCTTGAGCTAGAAAAATTTAAGAACCACTGCTATCCATACTACAGTGCCAAACCTAATAATTTATTGGTTACTTTATGTTTAACAAAGTCTGGCAATACATTTGTTAAGATCAAACATTTTATATTAACTTTTTAGTTATCTAAATTAGAAATCAAATTAAAACATTATTATTTATAATTTATCTGTAAAATGAATGTTCAAATTCTTACTTCGGTAGAATGCCTGCGAGAGCCACCGTCAGCGACAGTTTTCGGCGACACCAAAAATCTGTCAAAATTCTCCAATGGGGTACTTTGGTAGGACGATCGCCATCCATTGGGCCTCACTGGTCTATATCACAATGAGTTAAGACCGTTATATTATATAATTATATAATTCTGAACATAATTATTCTTGAATTAAAATATAAACAAATAATTTATGAAAAGAACTTGTACTGTAAAACAAGACAAATAAATTACAAAATAATTACCTGGCATTCATATTGTCTCCGTCTCTCTTAGCGATGATTCCACGACAAACAGGAGCAAACACAAATTTCCTTTGAAAAATGTTATTGTTAATATTATTATTATTATTATTATTATTGTACATAAAAGAAACAACTAAGGACTTATACCCTTTGGATGGGTATAAATATTTTCAGACATATCATGACGGCAGAAAACAATGGGGAGATTTCAATTTACATACACTAATTCATTCCAGTTACACTAATCACTGATATAACATTAATGCCCGTCTCTATTGAAACATGCGACGTAAATATAACCCTGGAAAATACTAATTTAAATATAATTAGTATCTACCGCCTTCCAAATGGAGGCTTTATCCATTTTCTGTAGAATATTGACTTTATTTCAAATCATAACACTATAAAACAGCGTAAAGCAATCTTCCTGAACGAATTCAATTTTGATCTCTTAAAATGAAATAAATACAGAGACCCTAAAAAACTCATAAACAGAATGGTAACGTATGGCTTCTGCCACCATTCCGCGAGCTACAGGTGTTACGAGTCCTTTAGGGTACTCAACCTTAATAAACCATATATGGTGTAAAAGTCACTTGAACCATAGAACCACTATACTTCTGCTGGGGATCTCTGACCATTTCGGTTGTGTCATAGCGTTAAATGAGCGTTATAAAATCCGGGAAATGGATCGCGTGAAAATAAAAGTCAGAAAAATAAATGGAAATTTAAAAGGTTTGAGACAGAAATTAAACTCAACAGATTATAGGTCCGAAGTCCTCTAAGGGGCTGACGACTTAAATGAAAAATGTATTAAGTTTTCAGACATACTGTACGAGTCATTCAACGAGTTTGCCCTGTGACTACTATCAACACGACCCCTAAAAACAAAAATAAACCATGGTTACATAAACCTCTCCTACAAGCTATACGACAAATGCCCAAGAAATTTACACTAATTACAGATACAAACTGAATACCCTAATCAAAAAAGCAAAATCAGAGTAGTGCAGCAGTAAATTTGAGGAATACAAAGGTGATTCTAAGAAACAATGGGGACTTATCAATGAAACTTTACATAGGAAAAAAGAACAAAGTTGTTTCCCACAAATATAACGATAAATAATACTACTCATAACGAATCAACCATTAGCTATAGCAAATCATCTAAATATGTACTTTGCTACCGTGGAAAAAATATCATACATCTGATCTCATAGCGCCCTCGATAAGCAGTTACGAAGAATATCTTGATAATCCCCAGTTCATATTTTCTTCTTCTCTCCTATATCTCTCCCAGACATGTCAAAATGGCTATTTCCACCCTTAAAAACAAATCATGTCATTTCGATTATATTCCAAACGCTGTCTTTAAATACTACTAAGTAACTTTATCTCTCCCTTTATCAATATTATTCAACTCGTCTTTCCGTCATGGTATTTTCCTTGACACACTTATTCAAATCAGGAGACAAATCACTACCTTCAAATTATCGATCTATATCCATCTTACCTACATTAGAAAACTATTTGAAAAACTTGCGTACACGCACCTCTCGAAATATTTCGAGGAAAATAACTACATATCGAAGTATCAATTTAGGTTTTATGGAGGGCCATAAAATAAGCGACGTGATTTCAACCCTATTAGACGTGTTATATAAAAACCTTAATAATAAAGAGTCTTCTGTCCTCTTGCTTATGGACCTATCAAAAACCTTTGATACAATCCCCCACGACATGCTTATTTATAAATTATCTTATTATAGCATAAATAACGTTGCTCTAAATTGGTTTAAGTCATACCTATACAAAAGAAGCCAATACATCAAACAATAACATCATCATTGTCGAACTAAAAACTATACATGGAGTTCCACAAGAAAGCATTTTGGGCCTTTACTATTTCTGACCTACATAAATAACTTTCATAACTCTTATAACGGGAAAGGCTTCCAATATGCTGATGACACCTCCCTGCTATACTCAGACAGCGATCTCACATCCTTTAACGAAATAGTAAATAGAGACATCGCGAGAGACTGGTTGAAAGTCAATAAATTATCCTTAAATAAAAACAAAAACTACCCGCTAATCACAAACAAAAAAAATTAATACCAGACTTCAGTATTATTGTCGACTTGCACTTGATAACGCGCGTCATTGAAGGCAAATTATAAGGAGTTGTGTTTGATGACAAACTCCTTTCCTTTTTCTTGCTAAAATTCTCATTATCCTTCTTAAAAATCTCTCCTATTACTTTTCACCACACCTCACATTATATCCTAGTCCATTGGTTCTCAACCGGTGGGTAAATTACCCAGTACTGGGGTAATGACAACTATTTTGTAGGGTAATGACCCGCGATCCAAAAATTCTAAAAAATAATATTGTGATAATCCAAAAGTTATAAAAAAAATATATCTAATGAGTGGGATAATAGGGCTGGGTTAGAATTGGTTTTGGGTAACAAAACAATTTTATACTAGTCTCATTATTCGTTGTATTTAGCTCCAAATATAAGTTTTCTTTAGTTTTTAAGTCTATTATAAAAATCTTGTAATCATATCTATTATAATCTATTATAATTATTATAATTATTAGCTTTACATCTAATTAGTAGAGTGCGACCTGTAAAGCACGTACGCTTGCTAAAGGCAGTTTACAACTGCATATAACATCTGTTTTTAATAATGAAAAGATACTCAACCATGAAAAATATATATATATATATAGAAATAATACATTTTCAACGTGTAAATAGGTGGAATTATTGGCAATTAATGATTTTTTTTTATTCCATATTTACATCGTGAATTTGGTATTTTAATGTTTTCGCGGTAACGCACGCACGCACCTGCAATCGAGAGAGTGGCTGAGAGAGATGAGGCTGAACATGATCAGGAGCAGGGAGATGAGAGGAAGAATTCTGCAGTTCATTTTGGGGCTAAAAACAATAGAAATGTTACTTGTTTTAATATATATATATATATATATATATAATATATATATATATATATATATATATATGAAAAGATTAATTTACTAAGTACAGTACAAATTATTTTAATTTGATGAATCGTTATATTTTAAGTTTCAGTGATTGCTACATTTTCGGCGGAGTGAATTTATTCCTTTACAGCCACGTTTTGGAGACAAGACTGTCGCCTCTGTAGAAGGTTGCAATTTGTTCGTTGTTTGGGTATCGAATATTGTAGGTAAAAGAGGCTCCTAATATAATCTACTTTATATTTCAGTTATGTTTTTATCTCAGTTTTACGGCAGGTAATGTATAGGTCGTGTATACCGTCATCCAGGTAATTCATCAAAAGAAGATAAAGAAAAAAAAACATTATTAGAAAGTACAAGAATTATTAGAAAAAAAAATACAATTATTCCAATGGTTACTGAATTATGGGCCACCCGGTATATATATATATATATATACCACACACGCACACACATCAGATAATTCCTTGAAAGATTCGTCTACCTCATTATCTATTCGTCTATTTGGAAACTTAATTACAATCGATTTGATACGTCATCAGTTAATGCACTGTGGCACTATGGCACTGTGGCACTGTGACATTTGTATGATAGTCATTTAATGAAAGTCAGGAAAACATCATCATTTTTATTAGCTTGATAATATCTTTTAACTTATTTACATAATCTAATTAGAAGTTTTCCCCTGTTTTAATTATAATTTTTATCACAAAGCTCAAAAGGATTATCATAATTAATATGTCTCAAAAAATTAATTTGTTTATCGATATAATTATTTTGTAAATATTATCTAATCCCGCTTTTAAAATTAAACAACACCGTCAAGTTAATAAGGTTTATTCTTACATTTTCCTCTCAGCGGGTTTATTACTTAAAGTTTAAGAAATAAAAGGTATGAAAATAGTATATAGATAGATAGATAGATAGAAAAATAGATAAGGAAGAGAGTTACAAGGAGTTACAAAGACAAGAGGAAGTCTCAAAGACCTTTCGGTCCTCTCGGGGAAGTTGCTGTTATTAAACTGGTTCATTTTTTTAAGTATTCTAGCAGTAGGAGAAAAATGGATAGAAAAGCATAAGCTTCTCTCCCTACCCTCCGCTCCCTGAAAGAGAGAGAGAGAGAGAGAGAGAGAGAGAGAGAGAGAGAGAGAGAGAGAAGATAAAAAATCTATGCGCTAATCATTTTGTTGATCAATTATGAGTACAAATTTTAGACATCAAATCTCATTAATTTCTTCATAAATAAGCAAAAATTCTCTCAACTTTTCTGTTGTCGAATAAATTCAACGAAAGACTGGTCTTATAATTACGTTTTTTAAAACATGCATCATCAATTTCATTCATTTATTAAAACACATTAAAAAACATCACATTTTCTAAAATAAAACATGTTTTGACTCCGTTCAGAAAGGTGATACATAATAAACATTGTTTAATAAGTAGGCTTTTCCCGCCAAAAAAGGGTGATACATAATAAACATTGTTTAATAAGTAGTCTTTTTCCCACCAAAAAATGGGATATTTAGTAAATGTCATAAACGTTTTATTGACGTTTTATAGATGTTTATGACGCTTACTGGGCGTCCCATTTCTTGCCGAGTTCATACTCGACGCCTTTACAGAATATATATGTACAGGGTATCCCATAAGTTACGAAGTTCTAATTTTCTCCCCGCCCCACAAAAAAAAAATTATCGTTACTTTTTGGATGTTGGGTTTATAGAAGCTGTACGCATCTTCTTTTAAAGCTCGAAGTTTCCTTTATCGAGTGGTATATATGACTTTTCACCACTCTCTATATTTCTTATTTTAGCAAATAGTTATGACAAGATCATGATAAAAATGGGAAATCCGGCAGATGATGATATACTTGTCGTCACAAAACGCTTTCATCTATGTACATACCCATTTGCAGCGCATGCTGTAGGCATGGATATTCCAGACTCTTTAGATATACTATACTTTGTAACTTTAGAACTCTAGAATCAATTCTCTGTTATTATGGCAAATGTATTGAATACTCTTCCATCTCCCATACCGACATTTCTCACATTTATTACGACCTTGTCCGGTTTATTTGCTAAAATGAGAAAGATATCAAAGTACGATGAATTGCCCAGTATATCACTTGAAAGAAGAAACTTCAAACTTGAAAATAAGACATACCATACCTATGGGGCATAAGATTCAAGAAATTTTGATTTTTTTAAAATTTAAATAGCTGAAGCATTTGGAACAATATGTATGGTACAGAAAAAACTGAATTTTTTATAAAATTTGAAACTTCGTCTGCATATTACATTTATAACCTAAAATGAAGATTTATTTTAGAGGATACTGGGACACTTTTGAAGGAAAGTAGGTCATACGTTTTAGATAACGTGTTAATTCGGTCCAACAGTGAAGAGGGTGCAAATAGTGATTACCAAGTTTGAGTTATGCTCTTGGTCAGGTTGAAATTAATCCAATGTCTATTTAATTGTTTTGTTTTCTTTCGAAACATTGGATCCACGTCTGGAACTTCTGGTCAACAAATACACTCAACTACTGTATTTAGTTTTTTGCTAAAGCAGAAGACTTTACTAAATTTTAGGGAAAATCAGTTGTATCAGAGGGTAAGCGTGGAATTCGAACTGTCATCAGCTAGGGAATAATTATCGTGGGAGCACAGTCACTGCTCAAATATGAACTCATAAATCTGGGCCGGGACTCGAACCCACAGTCGAACCTCACTAATCAGACCATGAAGTGATAGGGTGCATGAACCTCGACAGTACTAAATAAGGGCTTGACCCCTCAACAATAGAAGCTACAACCCCTAAACACCCCTTGCAGTGGGCTGGCTATGTCAAATTTTCAAACAACACACCTAATCTATGAGCCTTTGAAACCAGCTTTAATTGGGCTGGGGATTAGGTATCTGTTATAAAGAGACTGACATAGTCAGTCACTGCAGCAGCGTTGGTACTGCAGCCCTAGAGATGAGGAGACAAATCCTCATTAAGTGTTCTTTGAATATATTACCTACTGAGAATAGGGTATAAAAACAATGAAATTACATTTAGCCCAAAGGAAGGACATCGGATCTGCAGTTAGACACTGTAGATACTTCGTTTACGCCTCAGTATCTTCAAACTTTACAGTATAACCATTTGCTACACGACTTCACGTGTGACCTACGTCGTAGCCAGTATCGAAACACCGGTTCTCGGCGATCAGCGAAGTGTAAACGATTCTAAGTCTGGAGAGTATTTGGATGGGAAATCGTTTCTCCGCGTGCAAAATGCAAATGATGTAGCGGACTCTTGGTTCGAATCCTCCGTAAAGCTGTAGGTCACCCTCCGTCGTATGACCTTAAATGTTGCGAAGGAAGCTAAACAACCTCATCCCGCCCACCGAAAAATGTATAATTTTTCAGAACACGAGAACAGAATCACCTCATTCAAACAGTTCACGTAACAAATACTTATCCAGTATAAAGTTAGTTTTATATATTTAGTTTGACTATTTATAATATATTTTGTATTTCCTTTAATTAATAATTATTCAAGTATTAATCAAACCCCTCTATTTGACTTTCAAACTGTGAGTTTCATGGTAATGAATGTATGTTGTAGTCTACTTAACATCAGTATGTGTTAATTTCAATTGTATATAATATATATATACTATATAATATATATATATATATAATATATAGGCCTATATGAAGGTGTATACAAATACATGCAATTAACTTGCAACCACTAGGATTTGAACCGGAACCTTGGGTAGGAGTCGTGAACGCTCCCCGTACACTACTTCGAGATAAAAGCTAATACAACCTGTCATATACTGTATTTAAACAATAGAGAACGCGCATAACGCATAACGAGGCATTTTACGTGTTAGCCCTCCTGCACTCGAGGTAATAATAGAATTTAATTCATATCTCTCTCGTATTGCATTGGGGTCCCATAGATGGAACAACACGTATGAGTATGCTTGGTGTTATTCCACTTATGGGACCCCATATGGACCCCAATGCCTCTGGACGCCAAAGCTTTATGCGTTTCCTCTGTTGTTTAAGTACATGAGAGATTCTGTTAACTTTTATCCCGTCGTAGTGTGGTGGTATTGTTCGCGACTCCTGCTGAAGAGATCACGGGTTTGAGTACTGGTGGAGCAGTTTTGTTTCACACAAAAAAAACCACGCTTGTTTATGCATGTTATTTATTCCACGCGTATATATATATATATATATATATATATATATATATATATATATATATATATATATATATATATATATAACAATTAGTGGTCTCATTAAACAAAAATCATAAAAATCAAAGAGCATATAGGCGTTATAAACCTTTTTATGTCTCACTTAAGGCGTATAATAAAAGGACTCTTGCGTTAAGTTATGTGTAATTATCATGCTTTAATCTGAGGCACTTTTGAGAACACTTAAGGCATATTGATTAGCTACTTTATTTCCAGCGTTTATGGCTGGAAGCTCCCTCAAATTAAGGCATACTACAAAATCGCCGTTAGATATAGTCGAAGTATTTACCAGGAACTCGTGCATAGAAGGACTCTTTTGTTATACGCCTGAACTTAGGCTTAAAAAGGGGTTTATAGTAAAGTGCGCCAAAAATTTTAAACTAAAAATTATAACTAATGTAATATTTTGAATAGTTTTGAAATTATAATTTAGAATCAAATTAAGTCGAATGTTTAGTAATTAATAAACTTAATTTTCAAGAACTCGTGACTAAGGTTCCCTGAAAGAATTCCTGCACATGAGAATTTTTCTTACTTTAACGAAACAACTTGTTGAATTTCATAATTCTTCATATTGCTCCCTATAATAATTTCACAATTTCACAGTTATTTTACGATATATTATATTAGTTGGTTGAAAACTAGACTACAAATATTGTGAAACACTTATAATTCCTTTGAAAATGTCTAAAATATGCAACCGAAACCTTTCTGGTAAAGTATTTCATAAGAACAACGAAATGCATACTTACAGAAATCACACTTTCTTGTACTGAAACGTGATAATGCTGGAATGATGTGATAAACAAGAACGATGGGCGCCTATATATACGACAAAAATTCCTACTTAAGGCGTGTGGGCGTGATTTCAAGCGGAAGCCACGCCTCCAAACATGCGCCTCAATTCAGTTGTCATTCGTATACAAAATATTTTAATGAAATTTCGATTTGCTTAAAAGAAAAAGGATGGAAGATATTATTATTATCATCATCATTATTATCGTCATTATTATCATCATTATCATTATTATTATTATAGAAATAAGTTGAGTAAGAATATAAAATAATGCGTTTTCGGGTCCTTATAAGAAAGCTCTTATTTATGTATTCCTTTAAGTAACTTTAATTAATTTACATACATAATAGATCAGCTTGGCTCTGCACATTATTTAGTGCTAATTAATAGAGACGTTAATGTACTTCAATGTTTCAGATAAATATACCAAAAGTTTAGTACATTTTAGTACAAAAAACATATTCTGTACTTTTGAAACATTTATTAAGGTAATTAAAGCTACTGATAAAACCGTATCAATTTGAATTAAGATGATTTTTGGAGGTCACTTAATCAGTGATATGATAACAAGATGCAAGTTTTAATGGAATAGCTGAGTTTTCAAGTCGAAGGACTAGTTTGCATGCTATTATTATTATTATTATTATTATTATTATTATTATTATTATAAAGCTTAGGATCTTACTAAATTCATTTCTTATAAAGCAATTTTAGTCACACACAAGATTGATATTGTATTTTTATATTATACACTTCAAACGGAATTCGTACGACACTTTCGTGGACACCCTGTATTTTTAAACAGTAGATGTTATTATTTCTTATTATACATTTACTATATAAATTTACTCTCTCGGAGATATACATATAATATTACCCCAATCGCTAATCTTCTTCCTCTCATTTTGTTCTTGACATAGCATCAAATTACAATATTAATCCATTATTTGAGGCCCTCCTTGGAAGAAGTGGCTAAGCGACAAAAAGTAACTTTTGAACTTTTGAACTTTTTGAAGATATTTCGTCAAAATATCTTCAAAAGTTCAAAAGTTTTGTCACTTTCAAATTGGTATAATTTTTAACTGCGTTTTCTGGCGTTTTTTTTTAACTTTTGTCGCTTAGCTATGATACTTCTTCCTAGGACGGCCTTTATTTTCCATTCAGTGTCATTATCTCATATCCCATCGGCGGTTCGCTCGTGAGAATCCTCGAACTGAGCATACCAAATATGAAAAAAAAAAGAATTTCCGATTTGGGAGTGTAAAAAAAACAAAAAACAAAAAACAAAACAAAACCATGACGTCATCGCAGTCCCGAATGTTATTTAGTATAAAAACGTAAATTAAAGTGAGAAATTCTATAGTGAAAATGAAAATGGATCAATTTGAAAATTGATTCTTTTGATATTTTCACTAACCGATTTGCCATTCTTGGACGAGAAATGAAATGAAAATGCTGTTAAGCATCTTACTTTGTTATATAGTTTACTATACAGACCAGTATATATATATATATATATAATATATATATATATTATGGCCCTGCGAAGCTTCGAAATTCGATTTGATTTCGAATCGAGAGAGAGGATTCGATTTGATTCGTTAGCTTGGGCTCCGATTCGAGATTTTGAATCTCCATTAAGTCCGGTAAACAACATCAGTGACGTTATTTTGAAGAACACTTTCGTAAATAGACACTTTTCTTTTTACACAGATTATAATTCAATCTATATACTGAGACCAATCTCTCGCGCAATAACACTTTTATTACACTTTAATACCATTGTTTAGAAGGATTTACTTTGTCCTTTGTTCTCAACAAGATTTAATTAATTTTATGCTTATTACTAATTGTGTGTAGAAACACTCTAATATATATGTGTACAGTTGATTCGATTCGATTTGAATTGTTTGGGATGATTTGGTTCGAGATTCGATTCGAAAAAAAAATTGTGATTCGCAGGGCCCTAATATATATTACCCACACTTATATGGATGTTACACCCTTTTGTTCGAATTCCCTCGAATTTACAATCTCAGCAATCGAATGTCACATTTTCAGGTAATATACAGGGTGGTGCAAAATGTGTTTTAAAAAATTAACACCTTTTTTATCACCCTATACAATGTTTTACATTTTTATATTTTTATTTTCATTTCTCTATGCTCCCAAACGTAAATTAACCTACCCTAAATTAACTTGACCTCACTCGTAAACATATTTCATTTATAGCGACATTCGATCGCTGAGCTCCTCAGTTCAGCATTACTTTTAACAGTATGTAAATATACTCATCGCTCGTAACATTCATATATTACTCAATATTAATACATTTTACTCAATATTGATACAATATACTCAATATTGATACAGTTTACTTAATGTTGATACAATTTACTCAATATTAATACAATTTACTCAACACTTTCTTGGTATACAGCTTAGCTTTTACACGCATTTGACGACATATTTGTCACCGTACGTTACCATTTAATTTACACAAAATATTATATTATACGTTATAGGCATATTTTTTTTTGTACGCCATATCCTCTTTGGTGTGAAGGGACCACAAATTCATTAATTCTCTGAATAAGAAATTGAGTGCTACCTTGTTTCTATTCCCACTTCCAATTAAAGGTTTTCACATCTAAAAATAAAATTCTTAATAGAATTTGGTCTTGTCTTTTTTTTTTCTTTTAAATGATATATAAACAGGGATGACGAATTTATCCATTTTTATTATATATATATAGGGTGTCCCATAAGTCCGGCCTCATAGGAAAATTTATTTTAAATTAAATTTTCCTATGAGCCCGGACTTATGGACGAAATTTTTATAGTGGGCACACTAGGGGCCACTTCGGCCCATCGAGGCGGCTCCATTATGTAAAAACTGCCTGTACATTGGCAACAACCAATTTTTTACAAAACTAAATAATTATCAATTTAAAACTAATTAATTATCAATTCAAAACTAAAGATAGAATCTCTGGATCCAGAGGATCAAGTCATAATAGACTCCTATCCACAAATATGTTACACTCTATATCTATTTATAACCGACATGCAAATATATCAGATCCAAAGAATCCGGTCAATTTCATTACGGTATCCATCAATACCAGCACCCTGCCAACCAAAAATAAGTCACGGTCCATATCACTTGCGGACCAAGTCACAATTTACAACCATATACATTACAACATATATACTTAGGAGGAAAAGTGTAGGTGTGGCTGTAAAGACTACAGTAATTTAGAAATGTGTGTGCACCCATTTTGGGTCTCCCATTTAAAGGTGTTTGTGGGGCAAGTGAAGATCATGAGTTTTTCAATACCTCACAGTACTATGGGGGGCACCCCTCGGCAGAGGAATCTCTTTAAATGGGGTGTGTAAGGACAGAGAGTATCCCCTAACCCAAGATGCTGCCTCCCTATATCCCAACTACACTTGTGTTGAGCTGTGGGATCTATCACCACAAAGCCTTAATTTTACTACCTTAAACTATACCCAATCTATCAACATATGTGTCTAATCGATTTTTAAACATGTTTATAGACGTGCTACTAATTACTTCTACCGGCAAACTATTCCGGCAGCTATTTACTATTCTATGCGTAAAAACGTTTTTGGCAACTGCTGTCTCGAACCTTCTACTTGTCAACTTACACCCGTTATTTCTAGTCCTATTATATTGAGATATTTCGAAAAAGCTATCTCTATCTACGTTATCGAACCCATTCATAATTTTGAAAACCTGGATTAGATCACCCCTTAGCCTCCGAGTCTCGAGTGTAGTCAATTTTAACTCCTTAAGCCTATCCTCGTACGACTTTGACCTAAGCGACGGAATCATCTTAGTTGCTCGTCTTAATTACATAAGTAGCGAACACAGCACAGGGGACCGGTAATAAGAAAGTATGAATAAATAACTAATTATAAAATAACTAATTATGATAATTAAATAAAAATTATATATATATATATATATATAGACGGGAGATTGTACAGTAGATAATAATCGATCAGGAAAGCACTCCGGGGTGCTGGTGCGATAGGCAGGAGACAGGGAGGGCTGGAACTCCCGTTTCTCCTGTCACTGTCCTTCTTAACTGATCTTTTTCCGTGTCTCATGTACCCTGTGAGCAGTTCAGTATGCTCTTAAATACACACTTCTTCCTCTATCCCTCACCACATATACATTCATCTTACACACTACACATTCTTTTCAAAATTTAAGAAAAAATATTAACAATAATATTTGTATTTTGGCCCGCTTCTTTTTTCCTATGAGTGGGGGGAGCCATTTTTGCGGGCGTTCGTTCTTGGCCCCTCCTTCCTGCATAATATATATATACTGTATATGTATATGAGGAAATAAAAGAGAAATTAGAAATGTTGCAAATACATATATTAAAAAATATTAATAAATAAGTTCAAATAATTAAAGAAATATCGTTGATAAGTTATATTTGGTTGCGTATCGTTACATGAACAACAATTATGACGTTATTTCACGGATTGTTCATCCGATTTTTTTGTCTTTGCAATGTTGCAATTTTACCTTAAAGTTTGAACATAACTTATCTTGGTGACGTCATTTCCCATAGTTCCTTCTTTTCTCACTCCCCGCCCCCTTTCTAAATTTTGCTGATTTGCCATATTTTGTAGAATAATATTGCAGTATTCCAAATAATTTTGAAAAATGACCGGTATTGTAATGTTGCAATCTCGCAATTACAGTTGTACATATGCAGCTTCCGTCGTGTCAAAAGTGTCAATACTATTTATCAAATTCAAACCTATCTGTCAAAAGTGTCAATACTATTTATCAAATTCAAACCTATCTTTCAGACTGACGTCAAAACAAAGTTTTACTCGTGTGTATATATATATATATATATATATATATATATATATATGCTGCAAATTCACAAGGAAAAAGAAAAACGATTCCAAGGTCTTTCGTGTATTCAGAGCTACACCTCGTCAGGGAATGACGAGGTGCAGCTCTGAATACACGAAAGGCCTTGGAATCGTTTTTCTTTTTCCTTGTGGATTTGCAGCATTCATTCATTTCACGTGTTTAATTGTGAAATTCATCCCATATATATATATATATATATATATATATATATATATATATATATATCAGGGATGGGAAATCGAAATCTTTTTCGATTCAAATTCGAATCCGATTTTCACGCAATTAGAAATATAGATTCGAATTCGGATTCAAATTTTTCGGTTTTTATCGATTCGAATTTTTTTCCGATTCGGATTATTTCTTTTTCGATTTCGATCCGATTCGAATCCGATTCGGATCCAGGCCTAATTTTTCTTGATTTTTATGAGTTCATTTAATAAAATTATACCTATCATCGTTGTTTTAGTCAAGGGGTGGCTATTATTAATAAGTTTCATTTTTAATAAATAATACAGATAATTCTCAATCTATTAATGATCTAAGTAATAACTTTAGATTTACTCTTAATAAGGTGCAAAAAAAAATCATTCATATAAGCTAATTTATTAAACAATTACGGCTCATATATACAAGAAATATTAATTATAGCATACATAAAAATTAAAATATGATAATAATACTTTAAGAAATATATCCACTGTATAGATACAAATTTACAAATTAAAATTAGCCCTGACAACTAAGATATTTTCAATGTTCGAAGGCAAAAGGTTATTTCTTTGAGGAGCGTGTGAAATTGTCACTCTCGGACAATACCAAAATTTAAGGATTAGGATTAGCACCTTAATGGATGGAGTATAGGATTAGTATGATTTTTGTCCGAGCAAACAGATTCTCGGAAAGGTCAGTCTTTACCTGTGGTGAAACCGGAAACGTTAATAAGCCTTATAAGTTATTTATAAGTTATAACCAAATTTTTAAAATCCGGATCCATATTTTTTATCGATTTGAATTCGAATTCGGATTCATCGTTTCTTTTCGATTCGGATCAAAATTTCGATTCAGATCCACGCCCGTTTTTCGATTCGAATTTTTTTTCGATTCAGATTTCTCAAAAAATATATCGATTAATTCCGATTATCGATTCGAATCCGATCCGATTTCCCATCTCTGATATATATATATATATATATATTATATATATATACACCTTTCAAACTTTCAAAGGTTCCGCGCGATGATTCCTCATTTCACGTAGGTCAAGCTTGTCGCCCGTCCTCTCCAGTTGACCTGATAAAGTAGTGAGTTGGTTTCTTGTACTCTCCACCTCACATAGCCAGGTACACCCGGCTCATCGGGTATTGTTCTGAGCCAGGCGTCTAATCTTCTTTTAGCGATGTCCACTGCAACACCATTCGTGTTCCTTAGGTCTTTGGGCAGCTGATTAAACAGTTTTGGTCCTCTCACAACAAAACTATTTTCTTTCAGGGTTAAGGATGTTCCCTGTCTAGCCTTTAATTTGGGAACACGACACAGTCTTCCTTTTCTACTTTCCACCGTTGTTTGGGGAATTACAAGTTTGGGGAGTCTTATTTTATTAAAGATTATTAACAGAAATTATTAGTTTTAATTATGGGTTTGGAGACGGAAAATTTTTCAGAAACGTTTTCCTTTAAATCATATATATATATATATATATATATATATATATATATTATATATTATATATATATATTATATATATATTATATATATATATACATGCTACAACTCAGAATGGCCCCTGAGAAACTCTGCTGGGAAAATTAAATCCACTATAGTCCGAATAAGTAAATAAGTCCGAGTGATAAATGACAAATACTTTTTTTTTACATGATGGAACCCCAACGTGGACAACGGATCACAGAGCATAGAGGCACCAAAATATAGGCAGATAGTTGGTGAGGGAAGCTATATTTTGGTGCCTCTACATAATCTGGATATAGAGGACGGTCTCCCATCCAATTACAACCCAGCCCCAATGTCGCTTAACCTCGCTAATCAACGGGAAGCGATGTTACGACATTGGCTACGACGTAACCTTCATTGAGGATTACTGAGAGAGACACTCGTCTGAAAAATAGGGTCCCGGCGGATCATGATCCCCCCTCCCCCAAATAAAAATGTGAAAACTGCGGGTTGATCATCGTTCCTCATTACCGTTTCACAAAATGTTTTGTGACAGTGTAAACGACTTGGTTCACGGTCAGGCCCGGATCTAGAAGAATGGGGGCCCGTGGCTACTTTTTTTTGGGGGGCCCCCTTGGCTACAATTTTTATTATATAAAGATTAAGGTTTTCAGAACAAACATATTACTTTACTTTATTTATTTAGTTTTCAGAACAAACATATTATTCTCCCTACCAAAAACCTCATCTTCCCCACGCAAAGGCAACCCACGTTCAGCACAGTACAAAATCACATTGAGCGAACGCTCCAGAATGGATACCCAATAGCTTTTCTCCATCCTGAGGCTTGGTTCAAGTTTCTCATCAATGCAGCCTTGCGCAGAAACACGTTGTGCAAATGCAATTGTAGAATTCCAGTGCATTTGTGTTTTTTCATGTCGTTCCATCATTAGACCAGCATGCTTCCAGTTATCAAATCCATTGACGAAATCAGTATTTCCAGCTGAGAATAGGCGGCAGTAGAAGCAAAAAGCTTTACCAGTTGCGGGTGAGTAACAAAGCCATGAACGTTCTGTTTTTCCTTTGTCAATGGATGCACGCGAATAAACATATTTTGTCCAAAATAACGATGCTGATCTTTGTAACCACGCTTTGATGCTGAGAAATTGGCGTCCTTATGCTGGCAGCGTAACCGAAGTGGACATTTTCCTTCTCCCGACTCAGATTCAATTAGTTGAGCTTGTATCTCTGGTTGTACAGGCTGCAACCATAGTCCAACATCCAACACAAAATCAGCGGTTTTGGATTGCTGCGACGTTGAGGCCCCTTCTGTTTCCAAGGTAGATGAAGGGACATTTACAGGGACAGACGCTGGAACAGCTTCATGGATAGACGAAGTAGCACCTTCAGTGACAGGCGAAGCAGAATCTTCAGAGCCAGACGTAGTGGCAGTAGCCGCAAAGTACTGTTTAATAGACTTTGTTTCTGCGATGACCTTCTGTAGAGACTCAGCTTTTGCAGTAGCCTTCTTTCGTTTGCTACTTCCACTTTCGTAAGATCGCTTAGACATTTCACCTCACAATAAAAAATCTGAAATAATAATAAATGTAAAAACCTAAAATTAAAATAAATAATGTAGAAAATTTGGGGGCCCCCCTCAAATGCGAGGCCCGTGGCTGCAGCCCACATAGCCCACCCCTAGATCCGGGTCTGTTCACGGTAGACAGTTGGAAGAAAAAGACTCCGGAATTTTACAAAAGAAACGCTTTAGAAAAATATATGCAGTTTTCAATTTTATTTAATAGGAGAGAGAGAGAGAGAGAGAGAATTTAAGTGTAAGGCCCACATAATTTATTCGTTACGATAATGTTTTATTTATTATTTTTATCATTAAAACAAAATATATACTTTGCTTTTCACCTGAAATGAAATGATTGAACTAAACAAAAACTAAAAATACATATAATGGCGTTTCTGTCACTTTTTCATTGGTTGGGGCCCATACTACGAGTACAATACAATAAACGTTGCCGATAGATTATTTTAGGGTATAACAATAGTACATTAACAAATAAAAAATATAAGGTGTCGAGTGAACCCAAGGGGCTCTAATGGACGGACACAACTCTTATATATATATATATATATATAATATATATACATACTTGAAACAGTTGTTCAACAAAACAAGAATAATTTGAAATGATGTCAAATGTCTTCGTTATTATAATAGCTTCCATTGTTGTTTACGTGTCTACGGAAACTTTACACTTGACATAATAATAATAATAATAATAATAAAATATAATAATAATAATAATAAAAATAATAATAATAATTATTATTATTTTTATTATTATTATTATTATTATAAATATATAAATTAAATAAATAAATAGAGTCATAAATTTATGTGACCTTAATTAAGATGCGCGATTAGAAACGGAGATTATATTTAAATCTCCGCATGAATTATGAATTCCTATTGTCAGCGTGAGTATCATGAGTACCCTCATATCCCCCATGACTCGCATTGAATTTCTTGAAGATTAAACTCGCCTAATACCTAAATTTCTCTCGTAATGTGAAGAGAAATATTATTTTCTTTATTTTCTTTGTTTAATATTCATTATTATTATAATATATATATATATATATATATATATATTATATATATATATATATATAGAGAGAGAGAGAGAGAGAGAGAGAGAGAGAGAGAGAGAGAGAGGAGAGAGCCACCAGCTTGACCTTCGTGTGAAGAGAGACCAACGCACAGATTTGCTACGAAGTTACGAGGTGTATATATATATATATATATATATTATATATACAGGGTGGGCGGAAAGTAGCTCCCTATTTTGGATTGGTAAAAAAATACGTATATTATCCATTTATTTCAGAAGAAATAATATGAAAAGGTAGGCATACATGGTAGGTTTTCTCTAAAATTCAATGTGGGCTCCAACTCTTTCCACCAGCTTCTGGAGCCGCCCAGGAATGGCGTCCACTGACTTTAGCAGGAACTCCGGCGGGATGGAGGACATGACTTCCCGAATTCGGTCCTCCAGTTCTTCCAATGTCCTCGGTTTGGTGCGGTAGACTTCTTCCTTTACCCACCCCCAAAGAAAGAAGTCGCACGGTTACCGCTGAAAAACGGCAGAATCGGTTCAGTGTAACGGTGTGGTGTGGTATGACCTCAGATCAGGTTGTGGGCCCGTTCCTTCTGCGCAACACCATGATTGCTGAGCGGTACCTTGCTATGTTGCGAAACGAGGTCTGGCCGGTTGTCAGCACATGGGAGAACATCGACGATCTGATATTTATGCAAGATGGCGCCCCTCCGCACTTCGCTCTTGTTGTCCGTGAGTGGCTGGATGCCCACTTCCCTGGGCGTTGGATGGGTCGTCGTGGTCCACATCAATGGCCAGCCAGGAGCACCGACTTGACACCGTGCGACTTCTTTCTTTGGGGGTGGGTAAAGGAAGAAGTCTACCGCACCAAACCGAGGACATTGGAAGAACTGGAGGACCGAATTCGGGAAGTCATGTCCTCCATCCCACGGAGTTCCTGCTAAAGTCAGTGAACGCCATTCCTGGGCGGCTCCAGAAGCTGGTGGAAAGAGTTGGAGCCCACATTGAATTTCAGAGAAAACCTACCATGTATGCCTACCTTTTCATATTATTTCTTCTGAAATAAATGGATAATATACGTATTTTTTTACCAATCCAAAATAGGGAGCTACTTTCCGCCCACCCTGTATATATATATATATATATATATAAAATTCAGGGTTGGGTCAATTAACTTTCAAAATTAACTAAGTTAAGTTAAGTTAACCCATATTTTGAAACTTAACTAGTTAAGTTAAGTTAATTTGAAAAGTTAACAAGTTAGGTTAATCAGTTAACTTTTGCTTTCTTGAAAATAGTCCGTAGAAGGACCATGGAATGTAATTAAAACAACAAGAAATGGTAATGGAATACTCGTTCAAGCATACAGACAGACAGACACCTAAGCGCCAACCTCAAGGACTGAAGGATTGGGGTAGCGAGTACGAGAACTTACAAAATAGTGACCAAATAAATGAAATTGTATTTTTTTCAAAAAAGGAAAGTTAATTGAAAATTAATTGAAGTTAATTAATTAATTGAAAGAAATTTCAATTAAGTTAAGTTAACCCGTATTTTAAAATTTAACTAGTTAAGTTAATTAACTTAGTAACCCAACCCTTCTATATATATTATATATATATATATATATATATATACGGTATATATATACACACACACACACACACATTTTAACTGCACAGAACACAGTATAATTAATATAAAGAACCACGCTTGTGTAGAAGAGCGTCCGCACAAGATGAGGAGAAAGAACGAACAAATGAAAAATGAGGCACCTCCCAGGAATCAAACCCGGGATCATCCAATTGCCGGTCGGACATGCTAACCACTACACCAATGATCCCGGGTTCGATTCCTGGGAGGTGCCTCATTTTTCATTTGTTTGTTCTTTCTCCTCATCTTGTGCGGACGCTCTTCTACACAAGCGTCGTTCTTTACATTAATATATATATATATACACACACACAATTGTTGAAAAAAAATTCATTAAAGGCGACATCGATGTGGAATATAACCCAATGAGCCAGGGATGTTGGCTTAATGATTTATAAATATGTTATGGGCTACTACGTTATATAATATAAGGAGTTAGACCTGTTTTACATTTTCTTATCAGGTCTTACGTCGTTAAAACTGCACAAATGACCTATAAGTAGGGCCTAAATTTTATTAAGTAAAAATTTCAGCATTATGTAACATCTTTTACCACTGTCGCGCTAATTACTGATCCAGACGATAAAGTTACACTGTAAAAAGTGTCTTAAATTATAACACAATTCTAAATACAATTTTGTCAACACGTTTTAAATATGTTTAAGGTTGAACAAGTTTTGGATTACGATAAACTTCTCAACATGCTTAGAAATGTAAACAAATTTTGGATTACGATAAACTTCTCAACATGCTTAGAAATGTACGATATGACTCGCATATGAAATAAGGCAAATAAAAAATTAATAGTAAAGTTTACGACTTTATTAAGAAAACAAGAAATATATTTAATGAAGAAAAATTTTACAAATATTACAATACAAATTTTATTCCATTTAATGAGAAGTTACTTAAAGGAATTCAGAATATGTAATAGGGATTCTAGATTAAAATACCATAGGTAAAAAATGTCAGAGGTAATAATGAAAAAGGGTAAAAATGCCATAGTATACATAGTATATAGTACTAACCCTTTCAGGACGACCGTTACAAATTGGTAGCGTTTCAAATACACTCATTCATAACTTAATACTACAAAAAATTCCGGCCTTAAAGGTTTAATATTAATATTATATTAGAATTAATATAGGATCACCTGAAGATCAGCGCCCTTAGCCTTCTTTAGTTAGCCTTATAAGGCTAACTAACGAAAAATATCACGACCTAACCTAACCAATCGTTAGGTCAACTGTACGCCCTTGACGATTGGTTAGGTTAGGTCGTGATATTTTCGTTAGTTAGCCTTATAAAGCTAACTAAAGAAGGTTGGGGGCCCTGATCTTCAGGTGATCCTTAATATACAGTAGCTTTTGTCGACAAGACCTAAACATCAACACTCTAAAAAACTAATTTAGGCCTATCCTAATTTAATCTAACCTAACCTAACCTAACTTAACCTAACCTATCTTAACCTGGCCTAACCAAACGTAACCTAACTTAATCTAAGATAATAATAACTTGTCGATAGAATGTCAAGTCGATCAGATGTCGTAAGGCCGGTTTTAGTTCGCGTCACCTAACCTAATCTATGGCATTTTTATCATGTGGCATGGTCAACCTATGGCATTATTACCTCTGACATGTTTACCGCACACTGTTACAATGTATATTCACGCAAACTTAGATTCATAAGGAACCAAACTGAAACATGTATTGGCACTTATTCCGGAGCTATTGAAAAATAGGGACCCCAGCCTTCTTTAGTTAGGCTTATAAGGCTAACTAACGAAACTATCACGACCTAACCTAACCAGTCGTTAGGTCAACTCTACGCCCTTGACGATTGGTTAGGTTAGGTCATGATATTTTCGTTAGTTAGCCTTATAAAGCTAACTAAAGAAGGCTGGGGTCCCTATTCCTCAATAGCTCCCTTATTCCTTTTCCCCCACAATTTCTTTTTTCCCGGTTAGGTCAACTGTACCCCCTTGACAATTGGTTAGGTTAAGTCATGATATTTTCGTTAAAATATTCCACTTATTCCTTTTACCCCCACATTTCTGCATATACGAAAATATCATGACTTAACCTAACCAATTGTCGAGCGAGGCGTACAGTTGACGGACCTGGAAAAAAAGAAATTGGTTGTGGGAAAGGAATAAGTGCCCATGTATTTATTATTTCATCTTTAATCTATATCGTTTTATCAAACTTTTTTATATAGAAAATTTACATAAAACTTAGATAACTGATTATAAAATAAACTATAAACAAGTTTCTTTAAATTAATTTCGAAGGAACAATTAAGTGCACATTTCTCTAAGTATAAACTAAAAAAAGTTTATAAACGAGACCAGCGCGCATGCGCAATGCAAAACAGAGTACAAAAAAAAACTTTCAAGATATTTCAATTCAGAACCAAAAATGACACATTATTCGTTTACGGAAAGAAAAAATTGACAATAAATAATTAACAGTTCTTACAGTGTGTTAAAAATGGACTAAATAAGGTATATTTAAAAACCATCCAGCTTCAAATTAGCTTTTTATACCTAACACTACGTGTGATACACTAGAGACACTGACTAAATTTTCTCCATTCATACTGGCGTAAAAATAATTTAACTCTTCAACCAATTTAAAATCATTACGCAGTAAAGATCTGCATCATTATTAATATAAACACCCAGGAATGTCTGTCAGTCGGTCAAGCTCGAAACGAGAAGAAGACTCTTGATATATATATATATATATATATATATATATATATATATGGGCGATATTTGTATTTTAATATGGGCGATATTTGTATTTTAATATGGGCGATATTTGTATTTTAATGCATTAGAAAAAGGCGTAATGAATTCTACTTTTAATTATAATTTTAAAAAGTCTATCTATAATAATAAAAGGACGCCCGTGTGTGTGTGGGGGTCAACTGTACGCCCTTGACAATTGGTTAGGTTAAGTCGTGATATTTTCGTTAGCTTTAACGAAACTATCACGACTTAACCTAACCAATCGTCAAGGGCGTACAATTAACCTAACCGGGCATTCAATTAACCTAACTAATAACAGTCTTCAAACTACAAAAAATATTCCACCGTCGGCTAGGATATTTTTGCCACCCGCACGAAGGGCGGGTTCTCCGCTAGTATGACAATAATAGAAATTCGGATTTCAACACACACACACATATATATATCTTGTTACCCTTGTTGCTGTTTCGTGCGTTGGTCTCTTTTCACACGGAGGTCGAGCTGGTGGCCCCTCCTCTAGGTCTGGCTTGATGGAGGAGCGAGTTGCTTTCTTGCGCTCTCCACCGTATATAACCAGGTACATCCGGCTCATCTGGTACCGTCCTGAGTCAGACATCTAGTCTTCTCTTGAAGACTTCAACTTTGACCCCTGTAACGTTTCTGAAGTCCTTTGGAAGCTGGTTGAAAAGTCTTGGCCCCCTGACAACCAAGCTATTTTCCTTCAGTGTTGAGGAGGTCCCTTGTCGGGCCTTTAATTTGGGAACACTACACATTCTGCCTTTCCTATTTTCCAGTGTTGTTTGAATGGTAATTGGGTTTAGTTTTAGGTTTGGTACCAGTTTTTCGATCATTTCATTTTCCATATGTAGATTATGGTATACCCTCTCTTCTTTCCAGGGAGTACAGATTCAGTTTACGTAGTCTTTTCCAGTAGTTGAGTTCTTTGCAGCCATCAATCTTGGCTGTGAAATGTCTCTGCGTTTCTTCTAGTTTATTAGTTACTTCCTTTTTATATGGGGACGTCAAAACTGAGCAGTATTCAAGTTTTGGTATAATCAGTGTTTTTAACAGGGAAATCATTACTGTCCTGTCCCTTCTTTTGAACGTTCTTAGTACCTGTCCCGCGATTCTTTTTGCTTTATTTATTGCTATCTAATTTTGTGTTTCGAATTTCGCATCATCTGTCATTATTACCCCGAGATCGATCGCTTTCATGCTTCTCTGAATTTCCTGTCTATCTGGAGCATAATATGCAGTCTGTTTAAGTTCCTCTTTTTTACCATATCTCAAGAGCTGAAATTTCTCGATGTTAAATGACATGTTATTGTCTTCTGACAATTTGTATATTTTGTTTGTGTCCCTCTGCAAGGCCTCCACTTCATTTACATCACTAATTTTTCTGCTGATCTTTGTATCCTGTGCGAAGGATGTTACTATACTGTTGCTGTTTACTCCGCTGTCTATGTCTGTTAACATGATAATGAACAGGAGTGGGGCCAGTACTGTCCCTTGTGGTACTGAGCTGCGTACTTCCGATTCTGATGATGATATACCTTGAATTTTGACGACCTGTAAACGTTCTCTGAGGAAGTTGTAGATCCATTTTCCCACTTTGCCTGTTATTCTCATATATTTCATTTTATGTGATATTATACCGTGATCACATTTGTCGAAAGCTTTAGCAAAATCTGTGTATATGACATCGTAGTTGTCATTGCCTTCCAGTGCATCTAGGATATTGTTGCAGTGTTCTATTCGTTGTGATAGGCATGATCTACCTGATCGGAATCCGTGCTGATTTTCGTTGAATCTTTCCAGTGTCTCCAAGAAATCATAAATTTTCTCTCTAACTATTCTTTCAAATACTGTGGTGAGGTGAGACGTCAATGACACTGGTGTATAGTTTTTGCTTGAGATCTGTCCTCTCCTTTATATATAGGGACAATGTTTACTCTTTTCAAGATGCTCGGTATTTCCCCCGTGTCTAGGGATCTTCTCCATATCCAGTGCAAAGGTGTAGCTCTTTCATTTTTACAGTTTTTAATCGATAATGCATTCCAATTGTCCGGACCTACAGCTGAATGTGGTTTCATTTGTCCTATAGCTCTCGCTACATCTTCTGGGGTAAAATCAAAGTCTGTTATACACTCTCCTTGCAATTTCTCTTCAAAGAATGCATCTCTGTCAGGTATCGCTTTGTCACTTTTTAGGGTACTGAAAACTGATCTATACCGGGCTCTCAATGTTTCAGATATTTCTTTTGGATCGTCGGTTAGTTCATTATTTCTCTTCCTTAAGGGCCCAATAGCGGTGCGCGTTTTTGTTTTCCTTTTCGCATAACTATAGAAGTATTTTGGGTTTTCCTTTATTGCTTCTGCCGCCTTTTCCTCTTCCCTCTCTGTATGGTCCTTAATCAGGGCTTGTATTTTCCTATCGATACCCTCCAGTTTTTCTTGTATTACTTTCCTGACATTATCTCCGCAGTTGCCTAACTTCGCCTCCACTCTCTTTCTTTTGCGGAATAGTCTTCTCTTTTGCCTCTCTAGCCAACTCCTCTTTCCTTTTTGTTGTGATTTCGGAGCATATTTTTCTAAAATTCTCAGCGCTTATATATATATATATATATATATATATACACACACACACACACACATATATATACATATATATATATATATACACACACAGAGTATGTCAGAACATGAAAGCATTAATTTTATATGACGTAAATTTATCATCGCATTACAAAAGCTTTTAAATATTTAGGTTATATCTAATAAAGTGGGGAAGTGTCGTGTATTGTTTTTTTTAAATAAAGATAATAATGTCTAATTAGAATTTAATAATGTTTTGTTTATAAGAATTTAGTAATGTTTTGTTTAATAAAGAAGATAAAAATGTTTAATAAGAAATTAATAATGGTTTGTTTGAAATTAAAAATATAAAATGCTGGTTGGCAATCCCTGAGATAGGCCCAGAGAAGGCGAAATGCCCAAAAAACGTTTAGTTTCGGAACGGGATGTGTCCTGGTTAGGTGGTTTACCGTATTAGAATGTTATTGTTTATTTAAAATATTAAATTATGTCTCTCTCCGCGATTAAATGTTAATGATAGTCCGCACTCGTGTTTACCCCATTTGTTCAAATTGTTTCGGCATAAATAAAAAGTCAGTAAATAGTAAATAAAAGTGTGTAATTATCCCGGTCCGTTTGCTTTGTTCGAAAGTTTAATGGCGGCCATGTCTACCCGTCTGCCCGTGGTTATAAAGTACAGTGGAGCGAGTGTAAAGAGAAGAAAAAGCAATGATAAGAGGAAAGTAGTAAAGTAAAGTAAATAAGAAATAAAACAATGAATTGTAATGAGGTACACGACACAAGACAATACTGAAAAGATGGGCAGTAATGTATTTGACATTACTCAAATACGTATTTAAATACTGTATTTATAAATACATATTTTCGAGTATTTAAATACATATTTGGATACATTTAAAAAATAACTGGTATTTATAAATACATATATTTCAAATACATTTTCATTTGCATTTTTTTGAAAGAGGACATGGGCCCACGTCGTGGGCGATAACAAAGGATTCTTACCACACGCCACAATATTCTTAATACGTACTTCCTAGATAGTAAATTAGCTTACTACTATTGTATTTATATTTAAACATATTGCATTAAATGCAGATGTATAGGGAAATTACAGGCTAAATAGGGAAATTATATTATTTAAACCTGGCAACATTGCACATTGTCTGACACACTATTCGAGAGCCAAATCCTAATGAAGGCAAATATGTAAATTGTCCTCGTCCGTCCATCCATTCATTTTACTTATGGTTGCCTGTTGTGAATATTGTGTTATAGATGGTTATGGCTAATTCTTTCAGTACTTGGGGATGTACAGCATCAGGGCCAGGAGACTCGCTTATTTTTTATTTATCTAGTTTCTTGCTGATCATCTCTTCAGTTATTACAAAAGATCTTTTGATTTTTTTATTAAAAACTTCCACTTTTGGAGTAACAAATCATCAATAAAATGTTGTTCTATTTGTAACTTTTATTTTCTAAATTGTAAGGTTGTAATCTAACCATGTCTTGTAGTGATCATGTAAATGAAAATGATCTAACATGATATATTTGGAAATGTATTTAATTACTTTGTACTTAATTCCATTCCTTTTAGGTGTAATGTATCTTGTATTTAATTACAATTCTCGCCAGTATTTTTAGTATTTAGTATTTAAATACATTCAAAAGTATTTACGCCCATATATATATATATATATTGACAATAGATAATTACTAAGAAATCTGAAAATAAGATTAATAAGTTGGTTACTATACTAATTTAGGAGGGCATTATAGGTAATATTCAACCATCAAAGGTGTTATGGAAGACGTACTAGAACATGATCCATTCAACCCTTAGAAAAGTGGATCACTTAAAGACTAAAGCCCCCAACTTTCTCCATCTGAAGAATAGAGCCCCCATTTTTAAAGATGAAAAAAAGTTATTTAACAATTTATTATTATATTTGGTACTGTAAAAAAAAAAAAAAAAAGAATTATATTTGATACTGTAAAGCAATATGAGTACAAAGTGAATGTAAAAATTAACCAACTGGTTAGGTTAATTGAATACCCGGTTAGGTCAGCTGTACGCCCTTGGCGATTGGTTAGGCGAAGTCGTGATATTTTCGTTAGTTTTAACGAAAATATCACGACTTAACCTAACTAATCGTCAAGGGTGTACAGTTGACCTAACCGGGCATTCAATTAACCGGACATTCAATAATTTTCCCGTAGGTTTCGATTAATTTTAAGCAACTTTTATTAAAAATGTGTGTTATAGCTACCGCATATATATATATATATATATATATATATATATATACACACACAAAACTAACTTTGATATACCGCTTAAAATTGTTTATATCCACCTGAAGATCAAGGCCGCACCGCGTACGCCACCTGAAGACTGAGTCCCCCAGTCGCGTGAGGGGCTCTAGTCTTCAGGTGATTCGAATTCGGGCGTATTCATCAGGATTTGTAGGGACTGATCAAGCGTGTACAATCGAATAGAAGTGGTTACAGTACATGATACGCGATCGTCAGATTTCGTCCGAACACGTCCGCTCTCGTTTTCTGATCAAACTATTTTGATTTGTTCGTCAGAACTTTCAGTTTGTGTCAATTTGATATCGTGAAGGTCAAGATGGACTGTGAGAAATTAATTACACATGTTCAAGAACGACGTGAATTGTGAGATCAAAAGCACAAATCATACTCTAATCGAGATATCGTAAAGAGACTGTGGATAGAAATAGATGAGGAAATGAACAGTACGAGTAAGTTGTGAATTATAATAAAGTATGTTGTTATATAATACAAGAGCATTAGTGCACATTTATTGGTATACATTATAAACACTACAACATATGATATTCATAATGACACAACCAGTTCAATTTTCTATGGCATGAGAAATTTTTAGACATTTTTTTCCTATTTTCGGATATCTCCTAACATACAATTAAAATATGTTTTCTGAAATACTCATTTTGAAATACTCAAAGAATTTTCTAGGTTGGTGCGATAAAATTCATCAAAAAGTGTATGATATTCTCCATGATTGTTTCTTTCTAAATTCAACTGGTTTACCCGCTCTCTTTTATGCTTTCCTAGAATCAGTAATCGTAACACGTTGTTTTCCTTTAAATAAAACTCTTCTACAGCATCAAAATCACATAAGTTCAACGTTTAGACGATTAGATCAAACTGATTTCGTTCTTGTTGTTTATCGTGTGCAGTAACCATATGTTCGTGTGAATCAGTACGCCCAAATTCGTCAGAAGATTTGATTGTACGAAAACGCATGCAGTATAACCGCAGCCTAAGGCAAACGGTATCCGAAAACAACGTTACAATTTATTGAGCTTTTAAAGATTTACCTGTACCACTATAGTTCCCTCATCTGATGTCAAACCTTGTAAAAAAGCTTTGGTCCGTAGCCCTGGCAACGGTTACGATAAAACTTTGAAGCCCGTGTTTTTTAATGTGTCGCAGATCAACAGATTCTCTAACCAACTATGGTGAATAATGGGACCCCGTCTTAGTTGCTCATTTAATCGGCCTGGCCTATGGAGAATGTTATAAGCTTCTTAAATCATTGGGGAGAAGTGGGTAACGGCTTTCATGGTAGCTTTAACGTGAGTGTGACATTCTCACGATAATCAGTTTGTGAGAAGACCCAAGGACACGTCCTCAAACAACCAATGAACGGATAAAGTATGAATATTGGTTTAATATATGAAAACAAACCCTAGTATGTATTTCTAGCATTAAATGTGAATTTACTTTACTATTAAATTAATGATTGTACCTTGTTGTTTTTAATAAATATTGTAGGTAACTTGAGTGTTTACTTCCATTTGAAGTTTATTTTAAAATTGCAACTGCTAAAAGTTTAGAATTTATAAAGTAAAATTTATAGTATTTCTGCCACAGAAGTTAGGGCAATGGTGTTCATTAGTTGGCCTAAGCGCTGTTTTACAAGGTGTCTGTAAATTGCGCGCTTAAATTTGAATCGAAAGGGAAAAAATTTAGCTGTGAAATGAGATTCAACGACGCATTAGTTGGCCTGAGTTCTGTGCCACATTCTGACCCTACTCACTGGTTATTAAAACATTGAGTGAAACTATGTGTGAAGCCTCAGAGAGCTGTTATATTTCGGCCCTGCTGAAAGAGATATGTGACACACGTGTCGTGCTAGGTATGAATTAGAGTCTCTCGGATCACATTAAAGTTCTCTGTAAAGTTAGGTTGTGTAAAGAATTAAAGTGGAAAAGTTCATAGTGAAAGAGTTGGCAGATGAGCATTGTAAGAGTAAATAAAGAAATGAGTGAATGGTTTGATATGTGTTGGTGTGGATGTTCAATCTGTTTATGGATGGAGTCATGAGAGAAGTGAAAGACAGTAAATAACTGAAAGTGTAACTTCTAGAAAATGGAATGAATCTGGTGTGTGATGGGATTAGGTAAGGCCCCCCTCGAAACAACCTAGTGGGAACTGGGAGGGGCAGGTGTGTCATTAAACATTTCCTGGTTCTCCCTTAATGTGTATACTAAATTTGATGCAGATTACTGTAACCGTTTAAGCGTGTACAAACGAACATAGAACATCAGAGAGACATCATCATCATCATCATCATCTCATACATATATTTCTTCTGTCCTGTGTAGCGGTAACACATGTTTCGATGGAAGCCCGTAGTAAAGCTAATTAATGATGAAAATCTAGCAGTAAATTATCATTTGATAAGTGCCAGTACCTGTGTGAATATCTACTGCACGCAAAGTGATATTTCCTTAAGTGGTGAAAGAATGACATACCGTAAAAAGTAAAGCAAAGCAAATTATTCTTACTCGATTAATTCCATCTGAAAAAAAAATTTAGGTGCCCATCCATACGATTGAAACAAGTACTTTGTTTTTTCCCAAAATTCCTATAGCCATCTCCCGATATCCCCCGCGGCACGAGCACTAATCAGTGAACATACACAACGCGCGACATTTCCCATCCTCCGGAGTAACAGAGATCACTCTTCTTCAACCTCACCCCTACTGTACAGACAAAACCTCCGCACCTCATCCTCTCTTTCTTGAGCATATTTTTCGCTCACCAATCTTTATATAATATTGTTCGTAAATAGCACGGAAATGAGTAAGTGATTTCTACAGTTTTACAAGGTTTGCAACAATGTAGCAGATGAATCGAGGGCAATTAGATGTGATCTTTGTCAATTTCTATTTGATTTTAACTGCTGAATTGGAAAGATGAAGCCATCACTCTTACAACAAGTGCCAAACAACCAAATGGAGTAAAATGTTTCTGTCAAAGATGTATAACGGAAATAATTCGTGCACGATTTATAAAACAGAAAGAGATACTGAGGCAGCAGCGAAAGAAGAGAATATGAATGATGAGCAAAAAGAAACAGGAAAGGAGACGAAGAAAAGCAGGTACAAACATGTCACGTGTCGGAATACCAACACACAAAGAAGGCGAAAAAATTATTGTAACAAAAGCATTAAAAGAAACAAACGTAGATCAGTTGGAGAACACCAGAGTGAATAGAATAAATAGCGAAAAACAAGTGGGAAGTCACGCCAATAGACTATAGACTCGTACTACGCAAAGGGCTTTTGCAGATATAAGGAAGGACAGTGTATAGGCCTATATGAGCACCCCCACCGTGTGCAGTTTGTATTATAATAACGATCACTATAAATTTGTCGAGAACTGCAAATTTTAGCATCCTACCATTTGCAAGTACTATACAAGGCAGAGGGTCTGCAAATATGGTAAGAAATGCAACTATCATCACCCCTCAACAAACCTGAGGGACAATAGGAAAAATGGTAAAAAAAACTATGTACGGGGTGTCAGGAAATGATTGCCCCCCCCCCCTGTAGGGCAAAAACTAGAAGAGATAGATAAAAACGGCGAGATCACTTGAAAGAGCGTTAAAATCTGAATAAAAACCATTATATTCTATTCCTGTGATTTTAATTCTTACCATTTTTTTCCCCACAGAAACCATGGCATCATCTATTTTGAACGATTCAGAAAAAAAGCGAGTTCTTGACTGCATTCGAGCTGTCACATTTCGTGAAGCAAAGGAAGCTGGTGCAGCTTTCATAACTCGACACTGGGTGGCTGAGAGATTAAAAAGATCAGAAGACTTTGTCAAAAGGAATTGGAATAAGAATCCTGAAGATTGTGAAACAGAATTTCGAGGAGGAAGACCGGAGAAATTATCTCAAGAATCGAAAGACATTGTGCTTGCTGCATCACGGCGCCGAAAGAAGAGCTGCTCTGAGGTAGCGAAAGAGATACTTATCCGTCGTGGTAAGATAGTCAATCGGCAACTTGTGCATCAATTTCGAGTTCGCCAAGGCTTGAGTGCTTGGCATGAAATAGCTAAGCCACGGAAGAGTGATCTTAATATTGAAGATCGGCTATGGTTTTGTGATTATCTTGAGGAATGGACGGAAGACGATTTCCTTCACTTGGTTGTCAGCGATGAATTCTTCGTTTATGTCTCCAGAAAACCAAATTTTCAGAATGATCGGGTTTGGGCAACAACTCCTGATGAAGTCCCAGACGACCAGAAATATCGAGAAATAGTAAAAAATCCAGCATGTGTGGGTGTTTTCATTATGTTCTCTATTCGGAAGCTCATCTGGGTTATCAAACCAAGAGGAACCAGTTGGGATGGGCCTTATTTTCGAAATGTAATTTTAGCCCAACATGTAATTCCGTTTTTGAAAGACCCCGAGTGTGTTTTGGATGTTGAACAGGCAACCTTTCTTCACGACAAAGCCCCCTATATGAAAGCACTTGCGACTCAACAACTGCTTAAGGACAATAACATTGATTTTTTCGGAAATAATGAATGGCCTGGCAATTCTCCCGATCTTAATGTCTGTGAACATGTCGGATCCATCATGAACGATCGGGTGGAGTCCTTAATGCTGGAACAACCCATTCAGAATCGGTATTCAACAGAAATTATGACTGCAAAGATCAACGAAGTCCTTGAAGAAATGAGTCATGATACCGATCTCTTTGAGATACTTCTGGGATCATACCCCCGTCGATTAATGGCCGTCAGAGCTGCAAATGGGGGCAACACCCGATATTAAAACAAGTGTTTTTTATTCAAAATTAAACGCTCTTTCGCGTGGTTTTGTCTGTTTTTTTCTATTCCTTTCAGTTTCTTCTGTACAGGGGGGGGGGGAATTATTTCCTGACACCCTTTATACAAACCAAGGAGCGAAATTTCTCGACATTGCAGACACAATAAGGCTACTGAGCCTCATTCAACACATACAGTCGACACAGCTGAGAACCTCTAAATTTCAGCCCTTCAGATATGGAAGAAGTGAAGAACTTACTGTAAATAGACAGCATACTACAGCCTCAGATAGACAGGAAATTCAGAGAAGCACGAAAGCAAAAGATTTACGGGTAATAATAACTGATGATGCAAAATTTGAAACACAAAATAAGATAGCGATAATTTGCCGATAAACAAAGCAAAAAGAGTTACAGTACAGCTACTGAGAAACTTCAAAAGAAGGGACGAGAAGGTAATGATTCCCCTGCTGGAAACATTTATCATAGCAAGACCTGAATACTGCTCAGTCTTGACGTCTCCATACAAAAAAGAAAAAATTAGTAAACTAGAAGAAGTTCAGAGTAATTTCAAAGACAAGACTGATGGCTGCAAAGAACTCAACGATTGGGAAAGATTACTTAAATTAAATCTGTATTCGCTAGGAAGAAGAAAACACACACACACCATAATTTGCATATGGAAAATGATCGAAAAACTGGTACCTAACCTCAAACTAAACCCGATTAACATCCAAACAACACTGGAAAATAAGAAAGGTAGACTGTGTAGTGTTCTCAAACTAAAGGCCAGAGAAGGGACATCCTCAACACCGAAGAAAAATATCTTGCTTGTCAGGGGGCCAAGACGTTTTAACCGGCTTCCAAAGTACCTCAGGAACGTCACAGGGGTTAAAGTTGAAATCTTCAAAAGAAGACTTGGCGCCTAGCTCAGGACGGTACAAGATGAGCCGGGTGTGCCTGGCTATGTGCGATGGAGATTGCAGGAAAGCACCTTGCTCCTCTATCAGGCCAAGCTTAGAGGTGGGACCACCAGCTTGACCTTCGTGTAAAGAGAGACCGACACGCACATATATATATACACAGTATGTATATACACACACAGTGTATATATATATATATATATATATATATATATATATATAAATGAGAGAGAGAGAGAGAGAGAGAGAGAGAGAGAGAGAGAGAGAGAGAGAGAGAGAGAGTTGTTTTCTGATATTTTGCATACTGTATATACAAATGACGCAAATCTTCTTGAATTTAAGGGACCCGAAAGAAGATTTATTATTAGCACAATTTAGACAAGTATTTCCTATTTGGTGGACAACAATTCTTTTGAAAAGTTATTTCTTGACATTTATTGGAACGTTATTTTATTACATTTTATTTTTAGGGAAAACGTTCATAATTTTTACATCCAGTTTGAGTATCTTTTTAATCCTTATTGAAGCTCATCATATTTGTTATGAAGCTTTAGATCATTAACTTATAGAATTAATTATGAAACAGTTTGCTGTCAAATAAACCTTAATTTTTTAAAAAATTGGATTCAATTTTTTTTTTTTAATATTTCATGGCTCATCACTTACAAAGTGACGTATCTCCCCCCCCCGTCTCCATCTCCCGAAATCGATTAGGAAAAGTTTCAAAACTGTATCTATCATAGTTTTAAAATTATACAAATTAGTGGACAAATTCATAGCAAATTAAATTACTGGGAAAGAATAGAGAAATTAAATCTGTATTCGTTGGAAAGAAGAAGAGAAGTATACTGTACCATAACTTACATGTGGAAAATAGCAAAACTAGTTCCCAATCTCAAATTGGAACCTATAACCATCTAAACAACCCAGAAAAATAGGAAAGGCAGAATGTGCTGTCACTGTTGTGTCCCCAAACTAAAGGAGAGACATCGTCATTAGGAACATCCTCAACCCTGAAGAAAAATAGCTTTGTTGTCAGAAGACCAAGACTATTTAATCATTTACCAAAGGAAATCGACAGTCCACCTGGTGTTTATGGACACCTTCGAAAGAAGCATAGACATCTGTCTCAGGACAATCCCAGATGAGCTGGGTCGTTTTTAGGAACAAACCTAAGCTGGTTTTGCCACACGTTAAACAGATGTGCTCATCTACATGAGGATGCAATTGGGTATCGAAGTGAAACCATCTCAAGACTTGTATTAGGTACACTGTTATCATACCCAACAAGTAAACCACGTGACGATCGAAATCTTTTACCCGGAAGTGGAAAGAGTTCTTTAGATTTTGTTTTGTAAAAAGATGTTTTCAAGACAGTATGCGATGAGTTCACGAAAGTTTGAAAGTGGAGCTCCCCAAATTTCCAAAAATTAACAACTATCTTCTCGTCATCTAGGTTAAAATTTGCAAGAGAGTCAAGTTCAAGTTGTGGTGATTAAAAACTCGTTTGAAGTCGAAGAATAGAGTCACTCTTCCACTAGTCAATCTTCGGAAATGATCGACACTGTATCTCCTCATACAGCACAAAGTGAGTATATTGGATACCGCTGGGTTTACTAGTCATTGTCAGGAACAAGACTACGGATTTTTAAGTAAGAACTAGAAAAACAATGTTGTTACTGAGTATTTGCGAATCGACAAGGGTTAATCGGTATTTTCAATCTTTTATCTACCAAACCAGTCAACTCTGGACCAATCTTCCTCAATCCATCTTTGCCCCTGTGTATGACCTCCAATCTTTCAAACGCGGAGGGTCCAGGCATCTCGAAAACCTTGGACCTTGATTTTGTCTCTCTTCTTCCTCTATGGGGGGGGGGGTGAGAGCATTTCTGGGGGCATTCGCTCTTGGCCCCTCCTTCCTGCAAAAAAAAAATTGGAAATACGTTCGAGTTTTTGTGTAAACTTAAATCAATCGGTGGAGAACAACTTAAACATGATTCGGAAGAGTCAATGAAGGAGTATTCAAAAGACCTACAAACATCCTTGTACAGTGAACTTATATTCAACTATAGCTATTTTAGCAACAGACCGAAACAACCCCAAATAATATAACTACAACGAAAGTCCTTCACACAATTTATAACAACGTTCTTGTCGAAGTGTTACTAGATACCGCCATTGCATTACGTCTGTTCGTAACGCTCCCTATATCGAATTGCGAAGGCCAGAGATCATTTTTAAAATTATCAAATATAAAAAACAAGTTCAAGTCGAGCATGTTGCAAGGAAGGTTGAATCTCTGTCACTGATGTTAATAGAATAAGATCTACTGAGGAAAATTTCCTTTAAACAAATTATAACTGATTTTTACTCTAAGAAAGCCAGAGAGATATTTTGGTTGTACGTTTGACGTACAGTTTTGTATTTTTTGTACATTTTTTTATTCAAAGATAGAAAGTTCAGGAAAGGAACTCTCCTTCACCGCTCTAATTCCAGAAGCTAATATCTGTGCGATGAGGGATACACGCAAAACACCCCTACCAGGTTACCATATATATAATATATATATATATATATATATATATATATATACACACAGGGTATTTCAGGAGGAAAGGTCAATACTTCGGGAGGTGATAGTATCGGTCATTGTGAGAAAAAAAGTTCATATGAACATGTGTCTAATTCTGAATGGTTACGGAGATAGAGCTGTTTGAATCTGATGCGCGCGCAGCTCTTCCTCCCCCCGCGGTGGTCCCAGTCAATGGCCACCAAGGTCTCCAGATCTCTCTCCGTTAGATTATTGTTTGTGAGGGTGGATGAAAAGTCAAGTTTACAAAAGAAAGGTGGATACACGAGACAAATTGCTCGCGTGCATTTTGGATGCTGCTGCCTGCATAAAGGAACGTCAAGATCAACTCAGACGAACAACACGCGATCTTCGCACACGAGTTGCAAAGTGCATTAAGGTTGACGATGGGATTTTCGAAAACGTATTGTAAACTGTAACAAATTTGTCATTTCTGTATCTGATACCATTCAAAATGCCAATGTTTAAACATTAAATGTTAGAAACAGTAATTGGTTTCTCTTTCTTGATTACCATTAACAATGCTTTTGTATTTGTAGATTCAAACAGCTCTATCGCCGTAACCATTCAGAATTAGACACATGTTCATATGAACTTTTTTTCTCACAATGACCGATACTATCACCTCCCGAAGTATTGACCTTTCCTCCTGAAACACCCTGTGTATATATATATATATATATATATATATATATATATATATATTCTTTTATGTAAGAAGGAGGGATATATATATATATATATATATATATATAATTACATTAATCCACTCCTTATTACGCGGAACTTGGGGTGGATTTTCTCTTCGTTCCCTGATTTGGATTACCGCAAGGACTAGGTTGCAGCTACCTATTCCTATCTGTAGCTTTCATTTTTCGACCCCGTGGGTCATTAAACAGTTTTACACCACCATCCACCCACTATCTTTACCTCTCTCCCTCTCCCTCCCCCCTCTAAACTACTATTTTTACACTATCACTCCACCTTTCACGAGGCCTTCTTCTCATATTCCATATTCCTTTCCACTGTGTCCTGTACACTTTTTTTACCAATCCTTTCCACGTGACCAAACCACCTCAAACAACTTTTATCCATTTTCTCTTCCAAGGACTTGATTCTCATTCCCTGTGGGATGGAGAACAAGAATACATCCTCCGCTTCTCCAGCACATCGTAAGATGCAACTAATAGGAGTCGGTGGTTGGACTGAGATACTGAGATCCCACCATAGGTTAATTTTTTACTTCCCGCGAGTGTATATATATATATATATATAACGTAAAGAACGACGCTTGTATAGGAGATATTCCGCGCAAGACGAGAGAGAGAGAACGAAACAAATTAAAAAATGAGGTAACCACCTGGGAATCGAACCCGGGATCTTCCGATTGCCGGTCAGACGCGATACCATTACACTATGGACCTCACCCTTCCAAATGCCGTAATTCTTCTACATACTCTCAGAAACCAATGCCCCAGGTGGTTACCTCATTTTTTCATTTGTTTCGTTCTCTCTCTCTCGTCTTGCGCGGAATATCTCCTATACAAGCGTCGTTCTTTACGTTATTTATACTGCGTGTTCTTTGCAGTTGAATGTATATAATGTTACGGCATGCGGGAGGTGCCCCCTTGGGGCATTGGTTTCTGCGAGTATGTAGAAGAATTACGGCATTTGGAAGGGTGAGGTCCATGGTGTAATGGTATCGCGTCTGACCGGCAATCGGAAGATCCCGGGTTCGATTCCCAGGTGGTTACCTCATTTTTTCATTTGTTTCGTTCTCTCTCTCTCGTCTTGCGCGGAATATCTCCTATACAAGCGTCGTTCTTTACGTTATTTATACTGCGTGTTCTTTGCAGTTGAATGTATATAATGTTACGGCATGCGGGAGGTGCCCCCTTGGGGCATTGGTTTCTGCGAGTATGTAGAAGAATTACGGCATTTGGAAGGGTGAGGTCCATGGTGTAATGGTATCGCGTCTGACCGGCAATCGGAAGATCCCGGGTTCGATTCCCAGGTGGTTACCTCATTTTTTCATTTGTTTCGTTCTCTCTCTCTCGTCTTGCGCGGAATATCTCCTATACAAGCGTCGTTCTTTACGTTATTTATACTGCGTGTTCTTTGCAGTTGAATGTATATAATGTTACGGCATGCGGGAGGTGCCCCTTGGGGCATTGGTTTCTGCGAGTATGTAGAAGAATTACGGCATTTGGAAGGGTGAGGTCCATGGTGTAATGGTATCGCGTCTGACCGGCAATCGGAAGATCCCGGGTTCGATTCCCAGGTGGTTACCTCATTTTTTCATTTGTTTCGTTCTCTCTCTCTCGTCTTGCGCGGAATATCTCCTATACAAGCGTCGTTCTTTACGTTATTTATACTGCGTGTTCTTTGCAGTTGAATGTATATAATGTTACGGCATGCGGGAGGTGCCCCCTTGGGGCATTGGTTTCTGCGAGTATGTAGAAGAATTACGGCATTTGGAAGGGTGAGGTCCATGGTGTAATGGTATCGCGTCTGACCGGCAATCGGAAGATCCCGGGATCGATTCCCAGGTGGTTACCTCATTTTTTCATTTGTTTCGTTCTCTCTCTCTCGTCTTGCGCGGAATATCTCCTATACAAGCGTCGTTCTTTACGTTATTTATACTGCGTGTTCTTTGCAGTTGAATGTATATAATGTTACGGCATGCGGGAGGTGCCCCCTTGGGGCATTGGTTTCTGCGAGTATGTAGAAGAATTACGGCATTTGGAAGGGTGAGGTCCATGGTGTAATGGTATCGCGTCTGACCGGCAATCGGAAGATCCCGGGTTCGATTCCCAGGTGGTTACCTCATTTTTTCATTTGTTTCGTTCTCTCTCTCTCGTCTTGCGCGGAATATCTCCTATACAAGCGTCGTTCTTTACGTTATTTATACTGCGTGTTCTTTGCAGTTGAATGTATATAATGTTACGGCATGCGGGAGGTGCCCCCTTGGGGCATTGGTTTCTGCGAGTATGTAGAAGAATTACGGCATTTGGAAGGGTGAGGTCCATGGTGTAATGGTATCGCGTCTGACCGGCAATCGGAAGATCCCGGGTTCGATTCCCAGGTGGTTACCTCATTTTTTCATTTGTTTCGTTCTCTCTCTCTCGTCTTGCGCGGAATATCTCCTATACAAGCGTCGTTCTTTACGTTATTTATACTGCGTGTTCTTTGCAGTTGAATGTATATAATGTTACGGCATGCGGGAGGTGCCCCCTTGGGGCATTGGTTTCTGCGAGTATGTAGAAGAATTACGGCATTTGGAAGGGTGAGGTCCATGGTGTAATGGTATCGCGTCTGACCGGCAATCGGAAGATCCCGGGTTCGATTCCCAGGTGGTTACCTCATTTTTTCATTTGTTTCGTTCTCTCTCTCTCGTCTTGCGCGGAATATCTCCTATACAAGCGTCGTTCTTTACGTTATTTATACTGCGTGTTCTTTGCAGTTGAATGTGTATATATATATATATATATATATATATATATATACAGGGTGTCCGAGAATTATCTGTACAATTTTTGGCTGTTATTAAAAGTCAACCATGAAGTGTAGAAATTCCAGTGTTGTCCCATTTTACAGAGAATCTCATTAAGTTTTTCCTGATACCAAGTTTTGACAAGTTTTTTAGAAATTCCAGTGTGTCCGAACATTATCTGTACAATTTCATCTTTTAATAAAATTCTTGATAACACACGTAAAATTCTTAAACAAGATTATTTAGAATCTGTATTTTCAAAAGTTTCTTTTATCAAAGTAACGTTGTTACAAACATTCGATATGTGCACCATTAGTGATTCGCAAAACATCCAATCGATACTCCAAATATTGCCATGTACGCTGCAGCATATCCACATCAATTCGCTCAATAGCAGCTGTGATTCTTGCTTTTAAATCATAAATGTCTGTCACCCGCGTACATTTCTATAAAACTTGTCAAAACGTGGTATCAGAAAAAACTTAAGGAGATTCTCTGTAAAATGGGACAAACTGGAATTTCTACACTTCATGGTTGACTTTTAATAACATCGGACACCCCTTTAATTCCCCTGGGAATTAAAGGGGTGTGCGATTTGACTCTTGCAAACTTTTATTTTCACATGTGAGGCTGGGACACCCTAATATATATATATATATTATATATATATCACACACACTTCATTGTCTGCCTTTTGGGACGGTTCATTCAATAAGTTCACTTTTAAAATGAATCTAAAATAAATAGTTACTCTACACAAAGTATGAGGATAATTCGAGTCGTATTTTTGTAGACTTTGTCCAAATGTATGAAACTAAAAGTTTCCTTTTCAAAATTGGTCGAAGTTTTTCGAACTTTTTTTGAATTACGAGAAAATTTTCGTTACAAAGGATTATTCCTATTTAGAAAATTTTCAGGGGGAAAAACCATCTTGTTATACTAGATTCAAATTTTTTATATTTTTTATAATGCGATGAAAAGGGTCCGTTATGAGAGAGAGAGAGAGAGAGAGAGAGAGAGAGAGAGAGAGAGAGAGAGAGAGAGAGAGAGAGAGAGAGAGAGAGAGAGAGACCCTTGGTTTATAAACTACACCCGGAGTTCAGAAAAGATTAGGAGTTGGTTTATTTACCATACCCGGATCTGAGCACAAATTGGACGTGTAGTTTATATGCCACACCCGGAGCGAAAGGGTTAAAATACTCTCAAACCGCAAAAGAATTAAGCTACGCTCAACACCTTCTCAACTTCCACGTCTTTGTCAAGCGGATTAAATTGTTTTTCCTAAGTTTAAAGAGATCTTAACAGATTGGTTGAAATCAGGGCCGCTTTCAACATTTCTGAGACCTGGGGCACAAAGCAAAGAGGAAGTCTCCCACCTTCAAGACAAGAATAAACAATTGTACAAATAAAGGATCACCTGAAGATCGGGGCTCCCAGACTTTTTTAGTTAGCCTTATAAAGCTAACTAACGAAAATATCACGACATAACCTAACCACTCGTTAGGTCAACTGTACGCCCTTGACGATTGGTTAGGTTAGGTCGTGATATTTTCGTTAGTTAACCTTATAAAGCTAACTAAAGAAGGCTGGGGGCCCTGATCTTCAGGTGATTCCAAATAAAGACAGAAGTATACATCAAGAATACAATCCAAACACCTTCTTTCTGACCTTCTTTGAGGCAAAATCAGTTATAATTTGTTCAAAGAAAATTCTACTTCGTAGATCTTAGTCGACTGACAATAACGACAAAGCGTTCACCTTTCTTTGCAACATAATCGAGCTAAATTTGTCTTTTATAATCATAATTTTTAAAAATGATCTCTTGTTTTCTCAATTCAATAAAGGGAGCGTTAGAAACAGGCTTAATGTAATGGCGGCATTTGGGAACACACTCCACAGCTCCAAAGTTATTTTTCATTTTATATTAGAATTCAAGGTTAATAATGAAAATTTTGTTAATTAACTAATGAAAATAAAAACTGAAAAATGGAATAACGTTAATGAAGAGGGTCAGAGTGACGGAAGATAATAATTCTTCCGACCGTCGTGTAAATCTTAAAAAACGAACGTTTTATTTAATTTAACAAAAGTAAACGTAAAATAATGATATTAAAAAGAAAAAAAAAGAAATATATTTACTGAAAACAAACAATATAATTTATTTATTATCTAATAAAATAATACTTTTTAATCTTATTTTTTATTTTCATTGTTTATTTTTTATGACAAAAGGAAACGATTTTCAGATAAAACTCCTGTAGCCTATGAAGTAGGCCTACCACCACAAAACTATCTTAATGAAGTTTATTATGGCATTTAAAGAAGGAAAATCACGAATATAATTACTATTAACAAGACTGCCACGAAAGGAGTAGTATCATAAATGGAGCCAAAGGACTAAATTTCAGTACAGACTGATTTAGCTCCAGCTCCAGGTACCCTTGCACCAGCTATGCTTTGACTTCAAGACCCGTTGTTCCGACTCCGCTTCAGCTCCCCATATTTTTTTTAGATTCTTAGCTCAACTTCCCATATTTTTTTTAGATTCTTAGCTCAGCTCAGCTCAGCTCAGCTCAGCTCAGCTAAGATTCGACTCCAATACCCGTTGCTCCAACTCCGCTCCAGCTCCCCATATTTTTTTAGATACTCACCTCAGCTCCGGCTCCAGTTCCGGAGCTGAGCTGCTGCCAATCCTATTTAAGTTAATAAGTTTGTTCATAAATAAAAATAAAATGTGCCATTTTGGATTATATCTTTGAACTTTAAAATTTTTAGCACTTTAAAGAATGCACTTGTATGATTGAAAAAAAAAGGGCATTAAACACTACCTTATTGCCCTTTTTAATAATGAAAATTCTTTTAAAAAAGGTGTGAACAGAATTTACCCCTAAAAGATTAGATACATCAGATTAGAAAGAACAAAAGTATGATACAGATTTAATAAAACCTATTTCGGGACTATATGTTTGAGTTTAAACATTACAACACCACTCCTAGAAATCATTTTAGAGATATAATTTATATACTCCTTCCACTGTAAGTGCTTGTGAACAGTTACTCCAAGAAATTTCGTTACAGTACATTTTTTTTTAAACGATTGTCCCGACATTCAATTCGTCAAACTACACAATTACCAGTACATAGTTTTGGTAAATTCTGTTTTAAATGTCTTTCCTTCCTTCCATACATTCTTCAAATATAACGAATAAACTATGGATTTTAAAGTGATGGAATATCCAGTTACCTGTAAACTTGCCCTCACCGCCCCCTCTCCCCCCAAAAACCCTTTTCTGTTATAAAACTTAAATATTTCTGTCTGGGTGGAAGCCTCGTCAGTACCTTGATCCACTATTTGCTTGGCAATGCTGCTGCGAGCTGCTCGTGCCTTGAAATGGGTGTAGGGGCGGAATGATGTTCGATGTGAAAAGATGTTTAACTCTTCATGCTTCCACTTAAACTATGATTGCAGTGACAAATATATATACTGTATGTATATATATTATGCAGGAAGGAGGGGTCAAGGGCGAACGCCAACAAAGGTGCCCCCCTCCACCATAGAAGAAGAGAGCCAAAATCGAGGGCCAGGGTTTTCGAGATGCCTAGAAAATCTGGTGCTGCGTGCTCTCCTTAAAGGAGGAGGCATGCAGTTAGAGAGTTCAGAAGAGCAGTGTCAGTTATAATAACGATAGTAAAAAGAGAGTGAGGCAACATTGCGATGAAGAGAACGGGATTGAAGACAGTAAATAAGAGGCGAGGAATTGATGAGAGGAAAAGCCTTTGATTCCACCTGGTCAAGTACGGCTGTGTGGGTTGAGAAGCACACTTTATACAGGGGCGGACAAGACCCCTATACAAAGACAGTAACTGAGCGAGGGTGAAGAGACTACGAAGCCGGTATAACACACCTAACCTCTTGGAAGCTGTTTTGGAAAGAGGGTATATGTGATCTTTCCAGGAAGATTGCGAGAGAAGGTTAAGAAAGAATGTTAAGAGAAGAGGAAGGATTGAGTTGGGTGGAGAAGTGGAATCATCGGTATAGAAGTGAATAGGACAGGAAGTGCTAATTAAAAGATCATTAATAAATAAAAGAAAAAGAGTGGGTGACAGGGCAGAACCGTGAGGCAGGAACACCCACTGTTGATAGCTTTAGGAGAAGAACAGTGGCCATCTACAACCACAGCTATAGATCGGCCAGAAAGGCTATTAGAGATAAAGGCACAGATAGAAGGATAGAAATTGAAGGAGGCCAGTTTGGAAATTAAAGATTTGTGCCAGACTCTATCAAAAGCTTTTGATATGTCTAGCGCAATAGCAAAAGTTTCACCGGAATCCCGAAAGGAGGATGACCAAGAGTCAGATATGCAAGAAGATCGCCAGTAGAGCGTCCCTTGCGGAACCCATACTGACGATCTGAAAGAAGATTGTGAGAAGAGAGGTGTTTAAGAATCTTCTTATTAAGGATTGATTCAAAAACTTTAGAAAGACGAGAGATCAAAACGCCTGGACGATAGTTGGAGGGTTGAAAGCGGTCACCCTTCTTTGGGACAGGCTGAATGAAAGCAAACTTCCAGCAGGAAGGAAAAGTACCAGATGAGAGAGAAAGACGAAAGAGTTTGCCTAGGCAAGGTGTCAGCCCTGAAGCACAGTTCTTAAGAACAACAGGAGGAACACCATGAGGACCGTACGCCTTCCTAGAGTTGAGCCCCAGATAGGGCAGAAAGAACATCTTAAGAATAGATTCTAATTTCAGACATAATAAAGTCAGAGGGAGGAGGAGATGGAGGAACAGCACCGAAATCGTCCATGGTTGAGTCAGAAGCGAAAGTCTGGGCGAAGAGTTCAGCTTTGTCAGAAGAGACCGCAACTGAGCTGTCGGAATGGAAAAGAGGAGGGAAGAAGAGGAAGTAAAGTTGTTGGAGAGGTTTTTAGCTAGAAGCCAGAAAAAGCGAGAAGAACTAGAATTGGATAGGTTATCACATTTTTGTTGGATGAATAAATTTTTTAGCGAGTCGAAGAACAGATTTTGTACGATTCCGGGTAAAAATATAAGCTGAATGAGAGTCAGGAGTTGGATGGCGACGGCACCTTCTGAAAGCCTCCTCACTGTTGCGGATAGCATTAGAACAAGTAAAGTTAAACCAAGGTTTTTTGCATTAGTGGTAGAATATGGAATATACGCCTCCATGCCCGAGAGAATCACCTCCGTGATGCGCTCAACACACACGGAAGGGCCCCGGCCATGGAAGCAGTAATCATTCCATGGGAAATCACAGAAGTACTGCCTAAGGGCCTCCCAATCAGCGGCGCCGAAATGCCAAAGGCGTCTCCTCTTGGGAGGATCCAAAGGCCGGATTGGAGCGATAGACAGGAAACAGATATAAGATTGTGGTCAGAGGAGCCAACGTTGAAAAACGTTTGACAGAGTAAGAAGAAGGATGAGAGGTAAGAAATAAATCCAGAATGTTGGGCCTATCTTCAAGACAATCGGGGATACGAGTAGGGTGCTGTACAATCTGCTCTAGGTCATTTAGGATAGAAAAGTTGTAAGCTAGTTCACCAGGGATATTTGTGAAATGGGAGGAAAGCCAAAGGCGGTGGTGAACATTTAAATATCCAAAAATGGAGATTTCAGCAAAGGGAGAACGGTAAAGAATGTATTCCACTTTGGAGGAGAGGTAGTCAAAGAATTTTGGATAGTCAGTAGAATTAGGAGAAAGGTAAACAGCGCAGATGTATTTACAGTAGTTTGAGATTGGCATGTAAGCCGGAGCAACATCCACCTTTGGAGTGAAATTGAGTATCGAGAACGTAAGAGGTACAGAAAAGGGGTTGCTGTCAGTCGTCCCAGACACCTGAATTTCAGTGAGGAAACGAAGACGAGGTTTAGAGGAGAGGTGGTGTTCAACAGATTGAAAATTTGAGAAAAGACCACGAATGTAGAAATTAATGAAAAGTGACTCAGGCAGAGGCCCAGAACATCTCGAATGGGCGGTAGCAGATCCAGTCCCGCTACCCGGGTCTGCGTTCCCAGTATCGGCAGCCGGGGAG
>JAJOZX010000485.1:710000-940000 GCA_023014485.1 Bathynomus jamesi
ATGTGTAAATTGCGGAAAAATCAGAAAACTGAATAAAGCCGGATTATGTGTAATGGAATGTGCCGCATATCAACTTTGCGATTGCAAAAACGAAGCAGACCAGACCTCGGGGTTAAACTGCATTTTGTGCAATACCTTTAAGCACTACGAATGCATGAACTTAGATAGAAAAGACAGGAAAATGGTAAATAGAATAAATAACAAAATCATAGGACTTTGTGGTTTCTTATGCGTCAAATGCATGGAAAACAATAGAAAATTAGTACAGAGGGGAACACAAAATGTTGAAATAGAAGAATTAAGTACAGCAGCTCTACCGACAGAAAAACATGAAACAGAAAACGCCTACACAACCGAGAAGGAAAAAGAAAAAGAAAACACACTACAGGGAGGGGCGAAAGCAGCCTCAGAAAAAGAGGTACCACGGCAGAAGAGGGAGATACGAAATACACACCAAAGAAAACAACCCCACTGAGTAGGGAAGAAGTGGTGGCGAAGCAGAAGAAGGAAATCGAATCACATAAAACACAGAGGGAATTTAAACGACGGGCCATATGCGAATATTATAAAATAGGTGCGTGCAAATATGGCTCAAACTGCATATACAATCACCCTACAAAATGCTTCTATATGATGAGGAATGGGAAGTGCAAGTACGGACCAAACTGCAACTTTTTTCACCCTCGTATGTGCAGACAGTCAATTACTGAGAAAAAATGCCTGAACATAGAGTGCCCGCTTTTTCACATAAAGGGTACGCAAAGAATAGAACGGGAAAGAACAGATCATATTCGACATAGAAGAAATAGCAAGAGTAATGAAACATATTTTTTAGAAGAAAGACATAGAAGAAATAGCAAGAGTAATGAAACATATTTTTTAGAAGAAATGAGAATAATAAAAGCTCAGCTTGCCCTTCTAACAAGGAGAGACAGAACGCCGCAAACATATGCACCACAACATTACGCACATCACCCCCCTATTCAACACCACCCACCAATAATACAACAACAACAGTGGTATCACGGGCCGCAACCCCAATACTCCCAAATGCAGCGGCCCAACCAATAACACCAAACAGGAACCGACATCGACCAGGAAACGACCATCATTTAAGAAAATCGAACACGAAGATTAGAAGAAACCCGGTAAATGTATTATACACAAATATACAAGGCCTCTATACGGACCATGCAGACTGCAAATTACAATACTTGCAAAATTTAGCTACGGAAACCAGCATAGATATCATATGCCTAACGGAAACACACTTACACAAGTGCGAAAAAGGCTGTGAAAACTGCATCGAGAATACTGAAATAGCATTGCTGGACTACAACATATACAGAGCAGATAGAGTGGCTAGACGAGGAGGAGGGTGTTGTATCTACGTGAAAAACACTTACACATGTGAAGTGAGGGTAAAGAAATCAAACAGCACAGTTGAAGTTATTATATTAGAAGTAAAAGAACTGAACCTAACCATTATGAACATCTACAGACCACCAAACACCACAAAAAGTGAATTCCAATTTGCTACAAATGAAATAGAAAACATATTAAAATTACTTGAAACTCCAGCAACAAATATTCTAATTTTCGGAGATTTTAATTTCCCATTCATATCATGGAAGAAAAATGACGAAGTTATATATGTTGAGAAGTTTCATGGCAACATTACTAAAGATGACAGAACCCAAGCAACAATGCTTTTAGATATTATGGAACATTACGCCCTTACCCAGGAAATCTGTGAAGCCACGAGAAAGGAGAACGTTTTGGATTTAATGTGGACAAATAACAACGAGATAATAATAAATAAAAAAGTAACGCACACAAAGTTCTCCGACCATAACCTCATCGATATACAATTGAAGTTAGCACCTAGAGGTCCGAAAACGCATCCCAGAGAGGCAGATGGAATATTTGAAGGCTTAAACATAAATTCAAAGAAAGTAAATTGGGAAAACGTAAATAAAGATTTAAAGGAGGTAAATTGGGAATTGCTACTACACGAGAAGACTCCACAAGAAATACTATGTATAATAGAGACGGAAACCAAACCTATAATACTGAAACATATTCCAGAGAGACAGGAAAGAAAACGTAGCAAGCTCGAGAGGAAAATCAGGACTCTATTCAGGCAACGAAGACAAACCGTAAAACATCTCCACAGATGCAGAACTGATGCAAAGAGACTCAAACTAGAGAGGAAACTTGGCGAAATAGAAATGGACCTAAAGCAAACATTCATACATAAGACAAACGAGGAGGAAAACAAGGTAGCAGAAAACATAAAAAATAACCCAAAATACTTCTACACTTTTGCGAAAAGGAAAATGCAGTGTAAAGAGAGTATTGGACCGTTGATAGACGGGGAGGCCGAATACACAAATGACCCGAAAGAAATAAGTGAACTGCTTAGGGAACAATTTAAATCTGTGTTTAGCACCCCTAAGTCCGAGATGGAAGTGGAAAACCCAGACGAGTTTTTCGACATTGAAACGGATCAACCAAGAACAAATCCCGGCACAAACCTATTAATGGACTTCGAGTTCACGGAAGGAGATGTAATTACGGCCTTATCACAGATGCGAGACAATTCAGCGCCAGGGCCAGACACATGGAGTGCCACATTTCTGAAGAAATGCAAAGAGAGTATTGCAAAACCGCTATACTTACTATGGAGGAAATCACTCGACACAGGACAAATTCCACTCCCCTTAAAGAACGCGAATATTGCCCCCCTATTTAAAGGTGGTAACAGAGCAATGCCCAAAAATTATCGGCCAGTGGCTCTCACCTCACACCTTATAAAGTGTTTTGAACGCATAATTAGAGCCAAAATTACCTACTACCTACAAGAAAAAGACTTGTACAACCCAAATCAACATGGCTTCAGGGCGGGTAGATCATGCCTGTCACAGCTACTAGACCACCAGGAGAAAATATTAGGAACATTGTGTCGAGGACAAAACATTGATGTAATATATACTGATTTTGCTAAAGCCTTCGATAAATGTGACCATGGAATCATAGCACACAAACTTAAGGATACAGGAATTACTGGAAAGCTAGGAAGGTGGATATTTAATTTCTTGACGCAAAGAACGCAAAGAGTGGTGGTAAACGGAGTTAAATCGGAAGTCTCGGAAGTCGTGAGCTCTGTCCCACAAGGGACAGTATTAGCTCCCTTGCTGTTCATAATAATGATTGCAGATATTGATACAGATATTAAGGACAGTATTGTATCATGCTTCGCAGATGACACGAAGATATGTAAGGAAATATTGAACGAAGATGACGTAAGAAAACTACAAAACGACATTGAAACATTATTCCAGTGGGCAGAAGACAACAATATGAAGTTCAACGAAGAAAAATTCCAACTTCTAAGATATGGTAATAACAAAGAGCTACAGAAAAAAGGGTACAAAACTCCGCAAGCCAAACAGATAACACCAAATCCACAAGTCAGGGATCTTGGAGTAATAATGTCGTCGGATGCAGAATTCAGAGAGCACTATAAAATCAAAATCACAACGGCTAGAAAAATAATGGGAATCATCTGGAGGAGCTTCCGCAGCAGAAAAGCAAACATCATGCTCAAATTATGGAAGAGTCTAGTCCTACCAATAATTGAGTATTGCTCAGTACTCACAAGCCCACACAGAAAAAGAGACATTGCGAGCATTGAAGCTATACAAAGGACTTTTACGTCTAAGATAGAGGAAACGGAAGGTGAAGACTACTGGTCTCGACTACAATCCCTGGAACTCTACTCTCTTGAAAGAAGGCGAGAGCGGTACACAATAATATACATATGGAACATACTTGAGGGCTCTGTCCCTAACCTCAGAAATGAAATAGAAACAAACTGGAATGAGAGAAGAGGCAGATTTTGTACGGTCCCAGCTGCGGTGGGACAAGGAGCCATGAAAACGAGGATGGAAAATACCCTCAGAATACGGGGCCCAAAGCTTTTCAATGTCCTTCCAAAAGAAGTGAGGAATCTCCAGCACACCAACCTGAATAACTTCAAGAACCAGCTGGACAGATTCTTGTGCAAAGTCCCTGACCAGCCATGCGTGGCTGGCTACGAGGGCAGGAGGCGATCAGAGAGCAATTCCCTCCTTCACCAAGTCCCGCAAATGAGGCGGGATGCTGCAGAGGGGTCGACCGCAGGTCGATCCTGAACCGTCGTTCAAACTCAACAAAAGTAAGTAGTAACAAAGTAATATATATATATATATATATATATATATATATATAATATATATATATAATATATATATAATATACACAAGTCGTCCGATAAGTGAGTGGCGATTCGGGAACAATTTATAAATAAAAGATAAAGGATAATAAAAAATTTATTAGAAGGAATTTTATTATTAGTAAACTTACAATTAATTCGATAATTAATTGTCATAGGGATCAACCTGATCGCCATTTACACGAACAGCAAGCTGTATGCGTCTCCATGTCCTGTCTGACATTTTTGTAAAAGTTCTTTATCCTCATTGATGTCACTTAACACAACTTCTGCGATTTTGTCAGATCAGATTCACTTTGATTTTCACGGCCATTAATCTGCATCTTGAGGATTCCCCAGAGGGTATTATCCGGGGTAGTCAAGTCCGGATCCGCAGAGGCCAAGGTACAGGACCATAATTTCCGATCCATCTGCCAGGAAAATTTCTGTCTAGGAACTCACGCGCAGCGAAAGCGGTGTCCTGGAGCACCATCTTGCTGAAAAATAGGGTTGCGAATATTTGTATTTCTTAAAGCGGGTAGAAATCTGTTCTCCAACATGTCGATATAACTTCCTGAAGTAATTCGACCAGTGCACACAAATGGACCAATTAAACAATGCGCTGATATTGCACACCATATCATGATTGGAGGGGGATACTGTTTTACTTGATCATAATAATGAGGATTTTCTTTCGACCAAAAATACGAAAATTTGCTTTTGCCATCGCCATAAAGGGCACATTCATCACTGAAGAACGTACGATCTCTCTCGGCTTTACTTGGAAAAGCTTCAAGAATTTGTTGACAAGCATTAACTCTGACAATTTTATCTTGTGGTGATAAAAGCTGAACGGAGGTTGGGCGGAAAGCTTTAAAATGCAAGTCTTTTTTCATCAAATCATGCAGTGTTGATTTCGGAACATTTAATGCAGATGCACGCCTACGAATACTTTTGGTTGGCGATTGTCGAATTGACACTCGAACATCATCTTCCAATCTTGCTCTTGCTTTGGGACGACCACGGCGTTTTTTATCAATTATTTATCATCCCAGTTGTGAATAATTTGTGTTCCCATTTGCCCTTTGGCGGCACATCATTAAATCTTTGTTCAAACCTTTCGCGTACTACTTCATGCAATGCTTGGTTTTTCCAGATTCATGCCACCATGTTGCTGCTAATATCCGTGCTTCATATGTGTAGGGACTTGATCACAAATTTTATCAACACGTGCGTCTACCTCAGCCATTGCAACGCCAATAATTAGAAATAATAAAAATAAAACAATGAAAAACCAGAACAAACAGAAATAAACATGAATTACTGCAAAATTAAAAATTTGGATTTCATGTGAAGTTAGCTTAATTGAAAAAAGCATAGACATTTATTAGATATCAAAGATATTAGTACACTATGCTAACTGACATAGAATCGCCACTCACTTATCGGACGACCTGTATATATATTATATAGATATATATATATATATATATATATATAATATATATATATATATATATATATATATATATATGTATGTATTATATATATATATATATATATTTATATATATATATATATATAATATATATATATATATATATATATTTATTTAAAAGAAATTTAAATTGTATATACACTTATATTTTATTTTTATTTGAGGCGACTGTTAACCAACTGAATTCAAGCTATGAAGGGGCTGAAGGGCCTTCTCGTCGTGCTGTATCAACATACACGTAAATGAAATGTATGAAGATATGAAAAAGGAAATGATTGAAAAAATATTCAGTGTTTGTACTACAGGTTCTACTTAGTATGACATGATATTTGATTCATGGACTCGCACGAAAATTCAAGGCCAATTTGTTGCAATTACAGCATGTTTTATTAGCAAATCTTGGAAACTTAAATCATGCTGTATTGCGTGGATACGCTACAACGGGGTACATACTAGTCAAAATATTTCAGATTTTGTCAGAAAATGTTTTAAGGTTATGAATCTTCCCGACCCAGTTTGTGTCGTAACAGATAGTGGAGTTAATGTAGTAAAAACATGTCAGCTGTTATCAGTGAAAAGAATGGCATGCCTGGCTCATGCAATTAATTTATGTTTGGACCCAGTTATTTTTCCTAGAAAGGGTAATGAAATAAATGAAAATGTTGCCGAGTTAGTTGAAAAGGTTCAAAGTATAGCAACTTTTTTTTAAAAGATCGTCTCGATCTTGGAATGAACACGCCAATATCTATAAAATTGAAAAGAACTGCAAAATTAATCCTTGTAAGATCCAACATCATCAATTATAGTACCAACTATCGATTAAGCATTAAGCGAGAGCTACATTTACGTAAGAGACTAGTAGATGATATTGAATTAATAAAGAGTTACATATTAAATATAATTAGCAACCGCCTATGTTACAATGTAGGCTCTTTTGAATTGGACAGCAAATGACTGATGCCTATGTACATTAATCTCTGATTCAAAGCTCGATTTTTCAATGAAAATGATAAAGAAAGAGTACTCAAAGTTATTGAGGAAGAAGACATTAATTTAAGAAGAGATAAGTCAGAAAGAAACTGAGAAGTTTTTGCAAAGGAACCGCGAGAAAAACGCTTTTGTAAAGAGGCAAGCAAAACCTCGAACATCACACGATAAGTGACAGTAATACTGAAAGCGAAAGTTTCCTTGATTCATCACTACACTCAGAGATTTCCAAAGGGAAAAAAGTTTGACCCAAATTCTGTGAATTACTGGAAATTAAAAGAGTCCACACTGCCTATTCTTCGTAGCATAGGCAACTCTCTCTTACGCATTCCAGCCACATCGGTCGAGAGCGAAAAGTTTTACTCAAAGGCAGGAGAAATAATTATGGAGAAAAGAACGCGGTTAAACTCGCGTAGTGTCAAAAATCTCATTTTTCTTAATCGCAATTTTAGCTTAATTTCAGAATGAGAAGAGGTTTTTTTTAACCGTAATAATGATTTAATTTTTAATTAAAAGGTAAATTTCTTCGTAATGAATGTATGTAATCATTTTTAAGAGATACATTTTGTACTAAATATTTGTAATCAAAAATTCTTAATTCATTTCCTTTGAATTTTAAAGAATGAGTTGTAATTCTGAACTATTCTGTGATTCTAATTCATGCGACAGTTCATTTACTGATGTAAAATAATTAAAATCTGGCAGAGAAGGAGACAAATTTATGTTGCGATCAATTATTCAAAAGAAAACTAACGAGTTGAACAAAACCATTATTTTAGAAGGAAATTGTATATCGGAACTGGAGCGGAGTTTTGGAGCTAGAGCAGCCTTTCTGCAGCTCTGTGGAGCGCGAAGCAGGTAAAAGTGTTACAGATGGAGCCGGAGCGAGCGCGGAGCAAGGCATCCCGGAGCGGAGCTGAAGCAGTAAATCAAGCTGGCAACGTCGGGGCACTGCCAACCCTAAAAGAGATTCCAGGATTCGAAGTTCGGTTAGTTCGTTAGTGGAATTTGTAATTTTAAAACCGGTGGGTGTAGAGGGTAGTCGTGAAGTTGGCAAAGGTCTCTTATGGCTGATTTGGACGGTTTATTTAGGGGTGTGAGGTTCTTCTTGAAATACAGCGATACTCGCCACTCTTCTTTGATGTTGGCGATAGGTGCTACCAATATAATTCGTACTGCAGCGAACACAATTGAATGAGTATATTGTGAACGAAACAAGGCTTTGAGGAGGTTTACTTTGTGATCAAAATATGATTTAATTAGTATTTATGATACAAACTGAAAATAATTTCAGGGTAGAGTTGGGTAAGTAGATTGCAGAGTTCCGAAAAATAAATATATATAGATACAAATTATTAACAATACATACAGTATATTTTTATCATTTCACATACAAGACCTTAATCCATTAAAAAGAACTCGAGGTACTTAAAAAAAGGGTGTCGTTATTACAGTGCAAACATTTACAACCACTGAGAAATCGCGTGTACACTGACTACAGTTGGATCACATGACATATCCCATTTTATATCGTAGCCGTATCGTAGACCGTTTTGGACGTGTTTAAAGTCAACGGCAAACGGACAATGAATTTGGCATTTCACACGTACCAGAAAAATGCAGAAAATACAGCTGTTTCAAATTCGTGCTCAGGCACACACACACACACACACACACACACACACACACACATATATATATATATATATATATATATATATATATAAAACGCAATAACCTCTCGGTGGTGTAGTGGTTAGCGTCGCTGACTACGAATCCATCGGCCACGGGATCGAGACCCGGTGACAGCATCCGGCGCGCAGCAAAACCCAGCTGTTCATCCTTCCACACAATAAAGAAAGTGGTTGGTAGATAAATGGGTACCCTGGGTGGCCTAGTGGTTAAGACGCTGGGCTGCTGGTGGGGCGTGGTTCGGATTCCACGTTAAACTGTAGGTCTAAGGTGAAGTGACAAGCTTGACCTTCGTCAGAAAGAACAATTCGGGCGGAAGCTAACCAAAGGTTATATATATAAACAATTTTGACTGGAGAAACCTGCAACTCCTCCCTCTTCCCCCCCTAAACGTTGACACACATGAAGTTTCTACCGCTAATATTTTATTAATTGAACTTCAACGAAATTTAATATAGAAAAGGTTAATGTTAATTAACATTAATGAAACGAACTATAATTATACATTATTACTAGCTAAAGTGGGCCCTACGGGCCCATTTAGCTAGACCTGCGGTGCTGGGGCCTTTGACCCCTCAATTACTTGGTGGGGGGAGGGGAGTCAATTGTTAAGCTTCACAAAAGTTCCTCGTGAACTTAAAGTAAATATTATGGTTTCACTCCCTTAATAATTTCTCTTCAAAATCTTCGGTATCCAATTTCAATTTTGAAATAATTTTTTTGACAGACTTGACAGACTCTACCTCAATTATATTATTATTATTATTATTATTATTATTATTATTATTATTTAAATTTTAACTTTATTAGTGACGAGCTGGATTTAAATACAAACTTTGTACAGTTTGACACTATATTAACAAATGCCTGTAACGAAATGCACTCAGTGAAAACGAAAGGCATATCAAGCAAAATATTACAAAATCCATGGATCACTAGTGGCTCATTAGCCTCTTAACGACCGAAGTTTCTGTAGGGTTAAGTTATGAGTGCGTGTATGGGAAACGGTACATATTCAAGCCAGTGATCCAAACGAGGTTAAAGTTAATCGACCAAAAGCACAAATTATATGAGACCCTCCTAGAAAGAAGTGGCTAAGCGACAAAGGCAAAAAACGTCAAAAACCGAAGTTCAAGTTACATCAATTTGAAAGTGGCATAACTTTTGAACTTTTTCAATATATTTTGTCGAAATATCTTCATAAAGTTCAAGAGTTACGTCACTTTCAGATTTGGTACAACTTTAACTGCGTTTTCTGGCGTTTTTTACCTTTGTCGCTTATCCACTTCTTTCTAGGAGAACCTCATATATAAAAGTGTCAAAAACAGTATTATTCCTCAAGTGTGCATACTTTACAGTGGATATAAAGACAAATTTGACGAATTAATCAAGAAGGCGAAACAATATTATTCAGATAAATTTCGAGGATCAAATGGTGATCCAAAGCTGATATGAACATTAACTAACAAAACCTTAAAAATCAAACACCAAAAGAGAAAGATTCTCCACAAAAACTTCTTATAAATAATAATTATGTTATTGATTCGATAACCATAACAAAAGAACTTCACAAACATTTTTTCAGAGGTACGGAAAAGGGCGGTGGAAAATGCTTTCCCATTCCCCAATTCCTTTGGAAATTTCATGAGAGACTTTCCCATTCCCCAATTCCTTTGGAAATTTCATGGGAGAAGAAAATCCGCGAAGTTTCTCCTTCCCAGTAATTTCACTTAACGTAAATACAGCAATAAATAGTCTTAAAAACAAAAGCTGCGCCATAGATTACATACCAAAAGGATATATAAATCATGTAGTGATATTATTATCTATGGACCGTTCTCCGTCCTTTGTAATTACGCTCTTCAAACCGGATATTGTCCCGATCTATTTAAAGTGGGCCGAATATGCCTTATATCTTAAAAATGGTACTACGGAAGTGACAACAGAGTATCGTTCAATACATATTTTCCCGATCATGTGAATTTTTTTTTTTGAGGAAAATCCTATATCAATTAATACCGTTTTTGACATCGGAAAATATTTTGTCACTTTATCACTAAAACAAAAAAATCTCAACGAAGATCTACAGATCTACAGAAGCTAAGGCTAACAAAGACCCTGAGATCTACTCTAAGGTTAGCCCGAGAGAAAGGAAAGAGTAGTGGGGTAAAAGAGGAGAATAAGGGGTTAAGTAAGTAGCAAAACCTATCATTCGTGGGTTAACATTCATTCAGAAAAAGAGAAAGAAAGACTGGTGCTACTGTAGTATGCGGTCTACCTACGATTCGGCGGTCTACCTTTTAATTATAGCTTCTTATCTTGTTTACTAATTGTTTGTTTACATCCCATTGTCAATCGCCCTTGACGATTGGTTAGGTTTAGTCATGATATTTTCGTTAGTTTTAACGAAAATATCATGATTAAACCTAACCAATCGTAGGTAGACCGCATACTACAGTAGCACCGAAAGACTCACCATCATCATCCGCCGGCCACTACCGACAAGTCGGAAAAATAGTCGAAGAGAATAGGAAAGGGGTGAAAGATGAAAAGAAGTAAAATAAGAACGCTTACAAACCATGCAAACATAGTCTTAACTCACTGTCATACCATGCAAACTACAGACATGCAAGTAAAGAGAGTTACAGACATGCAAGTAAGGAGAGGATAAGAAAAAAAAAGTAGGTAGAGTATAACAAAACGTGGGTTAGTTTACGCTACGAGCTACATCTACGTTCGTGTTAGTCTAATTTTTTTTTTTAAATAATTTTATAGCGATGCCGTTATTGCATTAACTGAGGAACTCTATTTTCAAAAAAATGGAACAATAAAAACTTTAGTTACACTCTTCCTGGATAGAACACTCAATTCTAACCCTCAGATTGGCTCGTTATGAAGTAAGGGATGGGTCTATAGACTGGTCCAAGTCGTATTTAAATAATATATAGCAACATGTTATACTAGATCAGAGCTTTCCAAACTTTTAACGTTGGCGACAAACTATTTAAGCATAACAATTTTCACGACACAGTAATTAATTTTTGTTATCAAATATCAAATATCAGATAATTTTTCAGTAGGTGGTTTATCTTGTAGCCGATTTTGTTGATAGAAAAATCAAAATTTTCAAAATACAAAAAACACTAATGTGTCGCGACACACCAGTTTGGAAAGCTCTGTACTAGATAAACGTGAATCAAACTTTCAATCGATCACATACTCAGAATGCCACGGGGTTCGATATTGGGGCCGCTCCTATTTCTGCTTTATGTCAATAACTTTCACACTCGCTATGAATAACCAATGTTTCACATAATGATTAATGTATGTAGAGAGAATACCTTTAGCCTTTGTGACGCTCCAGCGCATGGGCCTTTAGTAACTAAAATTATAATTTAAAATGGAAAATTTTCTCGATATGCATGAGTTAAGATAAACTGTGGTAAAGTAGAACATAAGTTAATTGTTAAATTGTAAAACCAATAAATTACCTACAACGTTAAATTTGTTTTATTTATAACGACAAAAAAAGAGAAACAAAAAATTTTTAAAATCGTAAAAATTATACAATTTTTACAAAAAAAAACAACTAAAACTCAAAATTGTATAATTTGTACAGAAAATAGGAAAAAACTTGATCCGAAAAGGATCAAGTAAAAATAAGCACCCCAACCTTTTTTAGTTACCTTTATAAGGCTAACTAACGAAAATATCACGACTTAACCTAACCAATCGTTAGGTCAACTGTACGCCCTTGACGATTGGTTAGGTTAGGTCGTGATATTTTCGTTAGTTAGCCTTATAAAGCTAACTAAAAAAGGTTAGGGGTGCTTATCTTTACTTGATCCAAAGAAAATTATTAACACACTAAACATGCAGAGTGTCCAGGCATCTCGAAAACTTTGGATCTTGATTTTTGGCTCTCTACTTCTTCTATGTGGGAGGGTGGCGTTTTTGCGGCATTCGCCATTGGCTCCTCCTTCATGCATAAAAAGAAAAAATTAAACGAAAAATTATACGAAATGAAGGGTTCGTTTTTGTTTATTGGTAAGTTCCACTATTTTGAAATATATAATCGTGTGATTCCTCTCAAAAAGCTTGAAAGCGTATATCACGAGCAGCAACTGCATAAGGAATCCTAATTCAAAATGAAGAGAATATACAATATAGGCGTGAACACAACACGTAATTTGTCGTGTGTGTGTGTGTGTGTGTGTGTGTGTGAAAATGTTCAACAAGTGACAAGCAAGCCTTATTTGTGTTTGATCAGTATCCGGTGATGGCCTTCATGGTCGTTGGGTACCTTCTTCGTTTAATTTTCCTGACAAATATTTGCAGATCAGAAAGAAATGTATTCCATTGTAAGACTTACGTAGAAAGAAATGTATTCCATTGCAAGACTTACGTAGAAAGAAATATATTCCATTGTAAGACTTACGTAGAAAGAAATGTATTCCATTGCAAGACTTACGTAGAAAGAAATATATTCCATTGTAAGACTTACGTAGAAAGAAATGCATTCCATTGCAAGACTTACGTAGAAAGAAATATATTCCATTGTAAGACTTACGTAGAAAGAAATGCATTCCATTGTAAGACTACTTACGTAGAAAGAAATGTATTCCATTGCAAGACTTACGTAGAAAGAAATATATTCCATTGTAAGACTTACGTAGAAAGAAATGTATTCCATTGCAAGACTTACGTAGAAAGAAATATATTCCATTGTAAGACTTACGTAGAAAGAAATGCATTCCATTGTAAGACTACTTACGTAGAAAGAAATGTATTCCATTGTAAGACTTACGTAGAAAGAAATGTATTCCATTGTAAGACTTACGTAGAAAGAAATATATTCCATTGTAAGACTTACGTAGAAAGAAATGTATTCCATTGCAAGACTTACGTAGAAAGAAATATATTCCATTGTAAGACTTACGTAGAAAGAAATGTATTCCATTGTAAGTCTTACGTAGAAAGAAATGTATTCCATTGTAAGACTTATGTACATATTAACCTATTTAACAAAAACAAAGAAGACTATCACTTATCAATAATAGTCTTTCTATGGGTGAAATTAAAATAGAAAAATGCTAATTGGATCTTTGGAAAGGACATCGGAATGTACAAAGTAACATCATACGTTAAATATTTTATCTCTTTTGCACGCAGTTTCGTGTAAGTTAATTGTACTCTTATTACTGAGGCTTCTCGTAGATGGGGTCCTGAATGCGTTGGTGAAACAACACAGAAATGAAAATAGCGTACTGAATGGTTATTATTGCTGGTTCCTTATCCTTTACGTGTAGATAACTGTAATGAAAGTTTGTAAAGAGAGTAGTGTGTGTATATATATATATATATAATATATATATATATATATATATACAGGGTGACACAAGAGCCAGGAGTCAAAGGAACCAGAGAGAATGGATCTTTTCCGTTGTATGGCTGCCACTATTTTTAAATAAACAATCTTTTTTAGTTACAAAAATAATAATTTATGCAGTGATGACCCCCTTTGAATCCTGACTTTTGCGCCACAAAAGGAAACATAAACGTGTGTGTATATATGTATATATATATATATATAATATATTATATATATATATATATATATATATATATATATATATATATATTGAAGAAGTCAACATTGAAAATCAATATGTCAGTATAGTTCGTACGAAGAAACTCAGATAAAAATTATTTGAATGTATCAACTATCGTATCAGCTATTGAAAAACTTCTTAGTTGAAGTACCTCAGGACAGTTAGTCAGTTAGTTGGTTCGTTCATGGTTTTGAAGAAAGTTGGCTGAAAGTAGTATATTGTATAACAAAATCTACAGTTTATAGTTTATATTAACAAGAAATAAAATTGTAGGTTTATGAGATTAAATGAAAATTAGATAAACTTATTTAGTTCAAATATTGCTAACTAGCTGTTATGCCCAGTACTTGATTGGAGTTGGCTGATCACTAAATGACAATTTTTCATCCTTTTCTCTCTTCAAAGCTCTCTCTTCATCAGTCTCTTCCATTTTCATAGCTATTCTAGCTTTTCTAGCGCCTGGTGTTTTTATCATTCTCTTTTCTTATTGGGGTTTCTTCATGTGAGTTTTAAAGACGAATGAAGTGCTGCATCTTGAGATCTCCTGGCGGCTTTTTGATCATTGGTATCACGTAGATAATTTTATTTTATGTTGTAGTATGCTTTTACGCATAAGAAACATACTTTTTGTATACAGTATTTCATATATCCATAAATACAGGATGTCCACTCATTATCTTCACTTGGACGAAAGAAGTAAAACCAACCAACCAATTCAGCTCTTTTTAGAGACGCAAAGTTAATAAACAGACACATACACATAGACAGACAGACGCACAACTTGCTTTTATATAGTAGATGTAAACAGATCACAGTGCAAACTGTACAATCCAGCCGTGCATTCATTCTCTCTCTAAGATAAAGTGGGATGTATTTTTAAGAGAAAATTCATATTTAAAATGTTATTAACGCGGAGAACGTGTTAGTTTTGGGCCACCCAGTAAACGAGGTAAGAGAAGAATGTGTGGAGCACCATTACGTATTCAAACAACTTGAGAAGATCCTGTCAAAATTTTCGAATATTCATCAGTGTCGACCAAAACTTTTGATTACATATTGAGGACGGTGGAAAAGCGCATCATGAGACGCATGACATAATGGGCTTGATCCCACACTAGATCGAGTTTTAGCACTTCACTTATTAAAAGTTCACCATCTATGCTATAACACGAAGAACACGAGATCTTAGAATCGATCTAAAGCTCAGAATGATCCGAAAGCGTGGTTGTTTACTCTCCTGGTTGCGACCAGTGGCGCGAACAGCGAAGCGACGTGACAGACACAAATACACATCTACAAAGTGTGGTAGACGCACAATAGCGTGAATGGCAGCGAATCCGGAAGCATTGAGGAAAGCGGCTAGTGATGCCATCAAATCATTTTGAGTTTTGAGGTGATTCTGAGTGTTCGTGTACTGCGTGTTATATAGCACGGAACCTTTTGATTGGGGGCTAATTCATTTTTTCATGCAATAAGGAGGGGCTAAAGGTATAGCGAATTTAATAAAAAGAGGATTTTGCTTCTATTTTTTCGCTTTCTTTTAATTTCCCAGTCTTTCTACTATTGTCACTCTTCCTTCCTGCTTTACTCTCATTTTGCTGTGTTTTATACGAACGCGGTAGACGGTAAGCGTGATAGCGTGGCCGCCATTAAGATTTCGAACAATGCGAGGGAATGGAAGAAATTACGAACTTCCATCACTATTTACTGACTTTTTATTTATACCCAAACAATTAACACGACGGGGGAAAGCGAATGCGGATATTCACCATTTTAATTTGATCGTAGAGAGAGATACATTTCAGAAATTTTAGAATTATAATCACATATTAGTAACGGAAACACCGAACTGGGACCAAACCCCGCCCGGGATTGAATTCGGGCATGCTTTCATGCCTTCGGTCTCAGGAGCCAAATAGCATTTTACGTATCTTAATTTCATACAAAACATTGTTAAATCTCTTATTAAAGATTATTATAGTCTTTATTAAAAAACCCCATACATGACAGGGAAAACGCCCGCAAAAATGTCCCCACCCCCGTAGAAGGAGAAGGAGAGAACCGAAATCAAGGTCCAGAGTTTACAAGATGCCTGGATACTCTGCGTTTGAAAGATTGGAGGTCATAGACAAGTAGGAAAGATGGATTGAGGAAGGTTGTTCCAGAGTTGACTGGTTGAGTAGATGAAAGTTTGAGAATACCGATTGACCCTTGCAATAGAAAGTTGGACAAAAGAGGGCCATCAATTGCTCCAAAACAATCTGGGAAATCAAATTCGCGTAGAAATCACTTATTCAACTTGTAAAAGCTCCTTAGTAAAGACTGGCGTATGTATCATTTGAAGTTTATTCATATTGTTTGGTATGTGCCCATAATTAATAATTCATTTTACTGTAATTTTATACCTATAGGAAATATGAGAAATCAAGTGACGGATTAGAAGCGGGACTTACTTCAAACCTGAGATATTTATTTGAGGGTAGGGCAGTTTAGAAGCAGGGTTTTCCTTTACTACTGGCCTAGTTTTTTTTTTTAATCTTTCCCAACAATTGTTACGTCTTCAGTTGGTTGGTATTTCTCTTTTAAAAAATTATTTATTGTCTAAACACTGATGGTATATATATATATATATATGATGAAAATAACCACGAAGGATAAAGAAAACACGAAATAGTGCTCAAGCCCTTTCGTCTAATGACATCTTCAGGAACAGTAAAATTAATAACTGGATTCAGATATGTATAGCTAACAAAGAAAAATAATAATAATAATAATAATAATAATAACAATAATAATGATAGGAATGGTGCAGAAAAATATTGTAGGAGGAGCATACAATTCATGTGGAAAAGCTATCAGAGTTTTAGTGCCTTGACCTTCTTGTCTAAATCTGTTCTGAATGAATTCAAAATAAGAGGATCAAGCAAAAATAGGCCCTGGCTAAGATTGAAATCGTTTGTAAGTTGAATAATGGCAAACTCAAGAATATTTCCAATCAATACAATGGGACATTGGGACAACTCTGACAAATAGACAAAAAGGGCATTGGACGACTGTCCCGTTCTAACGAATATTGATGTTGTTTTACATGCGTATTCAAATATTTTCCCGTCTGTTCAATGTAAAAGAAATCACATTGTTTACAACCACTTTTATAGATAATGTCTGAATTATTGGTAGGGCTATTCTTCATTATGGCATTTTTCACAATACTGTCATGAAAATACTACATTAGTGTTCAAAAGTTTAAGTACATTAGTAATGCCTAAAAAGTCTGGGAAAAACGGAAGTACTAAACTTTTCTTTGACAAAGTGCGAGGGTTATTATTCACACGATAGAAAGTTTGTTTTGCCTTGTTAAGACAAGATTCCAAAAACGCAAGTGGTAACACAAATCAATCACTTCCAATATTGGTGATTTTTTCTAACTCGGTATCTATGTATTCCGGACTGGTGATCCTAAGAGCACAGAGAAACATTGAAGAAAATATGGTTTTCTTGATAGGGTTGTCATTTTTTCTTTGTGATCTATATATAGTCTCAATGTTGTTATTAATTTCAGTGCTCCTGAGTATGTCATTAGACGAAAGAGCTATATATGAAAGTGAAAATGAAGAAGTTTATTGGCAGACCATAGTCCATATGACAAATATTAACAATAGAATGACAATTCACATACTGAAGATAGAAATATATACAATTAATGAGAAATAATACAATAATGTCAAAGTTAAGTGAAGCTACAGATAGACGTTTCATACCATGAATTCCATAGCTTAGAAGACATACGGCAGGACTCATGAATAGCTTGGATAATCGGGTTGGTTGATTTTTTAAATTCTTTGCATTAGACTGTATTGAGCACATCTTATTATCTCCGGGAAGCTCGGGACATTGCGGGTAGCAAACATTTGCGAAGCTGAGCATCTCGGAGGTAATTTATGTAGGAGTCTAAAAGATCTGTTGTGCAGCAAATTTAGGGTTCTGCCAGAACCTTTTTTATAATTCGCCCAGAGTTGCTGTCCGTATATATTACTGCAGAAAATACGAAAGAGAGTGCCTTTAGCTTCACTTGTACAGAACCAGAAGTTCCTTATAGTCATATTCGCTTTAGCACAAAGGCTTCAAGACTGTTTTCTTATATCCGAGTCATCACTGAAGGAGCTGGTGATAGTTTGACCCAAATATTTAAATTCTTGTACTTTCTCAATTACTTCACCTCTCATTTTAAACCTAATATCAGCAGGCTGATTACAGCTTTTAGGATGAAATTGCATAACCTTAGTTTTTGTAACATTAAAAAGAATATCATGTTTCTGCGAATACACTTCGCAGACTTTCAGCAGCGGATCCAGACCTTTAACAGAGGAACTGATTTACACCATATCAGCTGCACAAACTAAGTTATTTATCCTTGTGCTATCTATACAACATCCAACTGTTGGTTCATTAAGTGAAGCAATTAATCCGTTAATATACACATTAAACAGCAGAGGAGAGAGCAAGGAGCCTTGCCTCACCCCACAAGAGGAATTAAAACATTCGGATAGTGCATTGACCCACCTAACAGTAAAAGATTGGTGGGAATACCAAATTTTCAATAAATTTAATATGTACATGGGAACTTTCCTGTTTTCTAGTTATTTTAAAATAAAATATTGTGGTTCACTCTATCGTATGCCTTACTTATATCCAGGAAACAGCTATAAATAGTTGAATTACTGTCAGTGTATTTAACTATAATTTCCTTCAGTACATAGACACACAGGTCAGTTGAATGGGACCTTTTAAAATCAAACTAATTAGGATATGTCCATAAATAATTATCATTTAATCGGTGTAACAAGAGTTTCTCTAGTAGTTTCGAGAAGCAGGAGGCAACAGCAATAGGCCTGTAATTATTGCTGGGTAGAGTGTCCACATACTTATTTGTGACCAGGGGCAAGATATATACCCTCATGAACTCTGCAGGGATATAGCTATGAGCAAGCATGGCTGAGAAGAGCAATGATATATGCAGACATACCACGTCATTGGCATATTTTTGCTCATTCGATAGGTCATCTATCGATAGGTCATTCGGTAGCTCATCTACTCCTCTCTTTAACTCTTTAATTAACCTCTTTACTTCAGGAACTAATATCAAAGCATTTTCCCTTGTCCCTCCCACAGACGTTTCGCTGCAGCCTATTTTAAGATTATCCCTACTCACACTATTAAGACTGTTTGAATAGTGGTTTTCCCACGGCCTTGTAATTTCATCCTCCCCCGACACCCCATCGATTGTTGGAGGGAGAGCATTTTTGACACCAGTTTGATTCTTAACGAATTTCCAAAATTTGTTATTATCGTTATTTATGCGAGCTTCACAGGCTTTTGATGCTCGAATAGACTCTTCTTCCTGTTTACATCGCCTTATGGCTGCCTTATACTGACCCCTACTTCTACACATATTCATGTATACTGGTCCTAATCTGGGTCTATAATATTCTTTGTTGCATATTAACATTAAACCAATCGACGCGATTATTCTCACCTATTGGGTTTTTGTTATGTCGTGTTGCACATACGTTGGTAAAATTAATTAATAGTTCTAGCGGTTTATGATCAGAAAGAATGAAATCATGCAGAATGTGAACTCTAACAATTCGATCCATTAGATTATTACCAGTGAGACAATGATCAATCCAGCTGGTGGTACCACTCATATCACTAACGTATGTGAAATTACCACTGGTTACTCCTAATACGTCTACATCACTTAATTTAGCCGACTCGCACATGTTACCCAATTCTACAAAGAATTCCGAATTCACCTGCGCATTAAAGTACCCCATTATTATACAGTGAGAATATTTGGGGTTATCTGATCGTGACTTAATTTTGTACAACCATTGTTGTATGGTAAATAGCAGTTTACAATTAATATGCAATCATTGTTCACTTGTAATTCAATGCTTAACAACCTTACCTTACATTATCGCTTGTTAATAATTTTATACGTTTTAACAAATTTTTTTTTATTAAGAAAGCAACACCACCAAAAGGCCTACCGTGCATTAACCCATTTGATGAGTCTATTGCTGATGATGCATGGTACATAAAGTCTTCATGGATGGTAGAGAGAAATTTTAGCTCTTGTTTAGGTAACCAGTGCTCTTGTAGGAGTATCAAATCTGCACTGTCACAGATTTTATGAACATCTACAATTGAATTCTTTACTAACCTTACGTTTACGAGGCTATTTTCAACAAGTTATCCGCCATTAATAATAGAAAATGTATTATTATTATTATTATTATTATTATTATTAGCAGTAGTAGTAGTAGTATTATACAAATAGTACAAATTTCAGGTATTACAGTTAGGGCGCCTATTATTATTATTATTATTATTATTATTTTGCCTGTTATCAAATCTCCTTGAAACGTAAATAAACTCCTTAACAATAATACCGACTGATCACTGGTCATGTATACTGGTCATGTATACTGGTCATGTATACTGGTCATGTATACAGCGACCTTCAAATTCAGCTCTCGAACGAGGAAAGCGATATTTGTCACGTGGTGGAAGAAGTTTGTGGTGAATACAATGTCTTGTTAATTAATAAACTAAACACCAAATCTCCATATTATAAATCATTTAAAGTCAGCGACCATTGAAGGTCGCTGACTTTAAATGATTTATAATATGGAGATTTGGTGTTTAGTTTATTAATTAACAAGACATTGTATTCACCACAAACTTCTCCCACCACGTGACAAATATCGCTTTCCTCGTTCGAGAGCTGAATTCACGAAAAAATGAGGGTACGGTTCCTCACCGTGTGCCTTGCTGCGAGAACGGGTTGAGGAACCCTTCGTGAAGTGCGTCTGTTGACCGTAACCCACCTGTCATCCTCCCTCGATCTCCCTGAGGCAGGGTTCGCCTGATTGGGGATGGGTGGCACGACCTTGGGGGAACGGGAGGCCCCTCCCCTACTCTGTGGCTTCATGAGGGTCTGTTAGCAGTGTTTATACCCTGGCGGACACGTGTGCCCCTCCTTCGTCAGTGGGAGGGGGAGGAACTGCATGCCGAGCGAGGCGTTTGGGTATTCGAGCGCCTCTCCCCTGCAGCCGAAGAGAAAGGCGAGGGCGAGGGCAGTGATGCTTCGTCTCTTAACAACGAACAGTTCATATATATATATATATATATATATATATATATATATATATTAGTTTATTTGATAGCTCTTCATTTAGAGGTCAAATCTGACAGCTATTTTTTTTCCTTTTCAGAATATCCCTCAGACTCGATTTGCCAAAGGCAAAAACCTTTCAATATTTAATGCGTTTCTAATCAAACAAGAATATAGCATTCTATATAGATATATAGCTTTGCAGTTATTAATGTAAAGGTTTCAGAATGTTGATGAATATAATTTTTTATTCCAACAACTTTTTAATAGAATGTATTGGAATTAATATTTTACATCACGATATGTATTTATAAAATGGTGTGTTGTAGAAACTAAAATGAACGACGTGGTGTGTTGCAGAAGTTGTAATGGACAATATACTGTGTAGTAGAAATTATAGTGAACGACATGGTGTGTTGAAGAAACTAATATATATATATATATATTGCAGTTTCTTCAACACAGTTCTTCATTACAGTTCCTACGACGGAGTACATCGTTCATTACAGTTTCTGCAACTCACCATGTCGTTCATTACAGTTTCTACGACACGCCAGTGACATTATACATATCAGGCCCGTAGCTAGGGGGGTCGGGAGTGGAACGACCGACATCCCCCTTGACAGCAGAGGTGGGGAGTCGGCCAAAAAAATTCTGACTCCTGACTCCCGACTCTTGAGTCAGTTTTTTGAAACTAACTCCTGACTCCTGACTCCCTGCAATAATTCTATACACTACAGTATTATAGCTGTAGCATTAACCTAATCCTCTTTTCCCATTGGAGAGGGTTAGGGGTCCAAATCTGTATATGTAAGACCTAAGAAGGCCCTCAAACAGAGTCGGGTGAGATGAGCAGACTATCACAAGCATCAACCCTATGACAGAGGCATTGCACTTAGCTTTAAAGATACACCCTAAGGTACTAAAGGATTTAGCAGAATAAATAATAAATCTCAGTCTTAATTAAATTTTATTTTGCTTGATATGTACAGTAGATATAAAAATAAATAAATCTTTATAGCAACTAAAATAATTTCTTTCCAATAAATTCCTTTTGAAAATAAAATACATATATAGTCTATCTAATTTAAACCAAATGAAATTGGCCAGAGCTTCAATATAAAAAATAGTTTACTAAATAATATATTTTTTATTAACATATTATAAAGTTAAATATGGATAATAATATTGAAGTTTTAAAATCATTATCTGATAAATTTTGAATCAGTTCAAGAAAAAAAAGTTTGGCCATTTTATTTTATATTACGTAGGACTTTAAGTAGGTAATTAAAAAATAAAAATACATCTTTAAAAATTAAAAAAAGAACTTGAATTTTAAATTTAAAAAATTAATCCATTTGACATAAATTTTAAAAAGTGGCCATAACTTTGTTAAATGTACCTAGTTTGTTCTTAGGAAAAGAATTGCTTCTAAAAGGTCTTCTTTTATTGTAGACCTGAGGTGGCTTTTTATAATTCGAAGTGCAGAAAAGAGCCTCTCAACACTTACTTGAGTTGCTGGTAATGCAGTAACTAGAGTGGCCACATCTCGTACTATTGAAGGATACAGCGGTATCGCTTCTCTAACATCTAATTTTAATCTATGGTTAATTTTATCAACTTCCAATAAAGCACTCTTAAACTCTTGCCTGAATTTCTCCAAGGGGCTTATTGTTGCATCCTTAGTTTCTTCAACTACCAATCGGCGTTTCTTTGACCTCTCTTGATGATCAAGGTATCCTTCAAAATCAAATTCTCCTTCTGAGTTTGAGGAAGATGAATCTTCAATAATCTTAGGACTGAAGCCGGTTCCTAATGTCCGAGAAGCCTTATTTTCTGGAACTTCAAGATCTTTCTTCATTTTCATGCGAACAGCAAGATCACATAGTGCTAGCTTGCCTTTCTCCACCTGTTGTTCATTCAGAGTAATCCTGTATCTAGGGTCTACATAAATTCCAGCCAACAGCACTTTGTTATCATATAAAGCTTGCTCTCTTCTCAACATAGAGTTTCTGATGTCTTCTGCTAGAATGCCACCAATTTGAGATAATTTGAAAATGACCTCTTTCCATTCTTTGCTAAATTTTCCAGGTGTCAAATCTGCTGCTTGAAGTTCCTTTGTGACTACATATAGATGCTTGAGTAATGATTCAAGCTGTTCTGCTTGATCCCATTCAGTATCTGTCATTGTAACAGCAGGATTTGCCATGTCGATAAGGATTGGTTTTAATTCTACAAGGCGCTGAATCATTGTATAGGTACTTCCCCAACGGGTATCTTGATCTAACAGTGCACCTTTTCCTGCACGACGTTTTAAAATTGCATCAACCTTTGGTGTTCTTGCAGCCACTGCTATGTTACGTAATTTGGCTACCTATAACATTAGAAATATGCCTTTCCTTTAGGCCATCACAAATTGCCAGTTGTAGTGTGTGTATTGCACATCGCATGTGGGGTATTTTATTTTCATAGAATCCACTAAAATCTTTGATTGCAATGTCAGCAATGTCATCTAACTCAAAAGAATTATCTTCACTAGTGACTTCAAAATGATTTTCATCCACTTTAGCCTCATTAAGCTTATCTATTGCACTGACCATATTTGCAGCATTGTCAGTGACAACTGCTAAGAGTTGTTCTTTGCTAACCCCATATTCATTCAAAATTTTTTCAATTAACTGCCGAATACTTTCGCTTGAATGCTGCGCTTCTGTATCTCTCACTGCTAGAGTACGTATAGCTAATTTTCCATCATCATCTATGAACTGGACATTTACTCCCATATAATGGGTTCTTTGACGAGTGCACCCATCCAGCTTCAAGAACAAAAATTTTCCATGAAGCATTTTCTTGAGTGAAATTTTTTGTTTTTCTGCTTGCTCTAAAATCATATTTCGGATATTATGTCTCTCTAATGATACTCCAAGCTTTGCAGCCATCTCTCCATTTAATCCTTTAAAATCTGAAGAAGAGAATAATGTAAGGGAGACCCCATTTTGTACAACCAAATTAATCAAGTGCTCTTTGAATTTTTCTGTTGTCATTGAAATCGTAACTGTTTGCCTTTGTAAAAATTTGGTAATAGGAGGCCCTTGATGTTCACTTCTCTTCAGTGAAAATGAACAGCCAGGGTCTTGGATCTTCTTGTCACATTCATCTTTTTCCACTACAGATTTGTGAATAATAGGGTGCTTGTTTTGCAGGTGCCTTTTTAAATTTGATGCTCTAGTTGGACCACAAGAAGCTTTCCCACTGTAAGCACTAATGCTTGTGTTGCATAGTTTGTCATCTATTTCAATTTGACAAATAAAATGTGTTTTATCATCATTTAATTTAAAATAATCAAAAACAGCTGATTTTTTTGGTCCACGACTCATATTTGATAAGGGTTGTTCAAATTTCAAATATAAATTTTAAAATGTTTTCTGAAATAGAAATTATAAATTGATCAGTTCTAATTGAATTTATAGCCAATAAGAAAATATTTTAATAAAAAACAGTATTTTACCAATAATTGCAATTTTTCTACAAAATGCAAAAATATACAAATCATTTAAGAGTTGGGAGTCGTTTATTTTTACCGACTCCGACTCCTGACTCCTCTAAAAAACTCAAAAAAGGGCCAACTCCCGACTCCTAACTCCTAACTCCCGACTCCGACTCCCCACCTCTGCTTGACAGGAAAGGTCTACTTTCGTAACCATAGTTATAACTTATAATGTAATATTATAATATATAACATTATTTAGTAAATAAACACTTGCATGTTTTTGGCATTTTTTTAAACGTCACAAACTACTTTAACTTCCTTAAACTACTCTAAACTACTCAAAACTTAATTATTCTAACCCCGCTCCGCAGTGACTATGTCGTTGCACCAAAAGGGCCGCCTTTCTACACTTTCGCCCCCCCCCCCTCCTTGGGAGTCCTGGCTACGGGACTGCGTATATAGGTATAATGTTTGAAAATACACTCGCCCTTCCCCCGTGACGAATGAGATTTTTGACTAAGACAAATGACCTTTAATTCTTTTTAAAACACATTGTAAGGATTTCTTTATAAAATAACATTTTACTTATCATCAACTCCTTTCTCAACAATAGGTTACATCCTATTATAAGTGCTGTACAATGACGTAACCTATTTTATTCATGTTGAGGACCAATGCTAATAATAATAATAATAATAATAATATTATTAATAATAATATTATTATATTATTATTATTATTATTATTATTATTATTATTGTTCGTCACTTTCGGGGGAGTGGAAAATGAATGATTTTTTCACGACAAATACTTATTCCGGTTGGCGAGTGAACGGTCAATATGGTTTTCCAGCCACATATATATATATGAAAATGAAAATGAAAATGAAAATGAAAAGGTTTATTGGCAGACTATAGTCCATATGACAAATATTATTAATACAATGACAGTTCACATACTAAGGATAAAAATATATACAATTGATTAGAAATAATACAGTAATGTCGAAGTTGAGTGGAGCTACAGACAGACATTTTCGTACCAAGAAGTCCATAGCTTAGGCCTTAGAGGATAAACGGCATGACTCATGGATAGCTTGGATAATCGGGTTGGTTGATTTTTTAATTCTTTGCATTAGACTGTATTGAGCACGTCTTGTTACCTCCGGGAAGCTCGGGACATTGCGGGTAGCAAACATTTGATATATATATATATATATATATATATATATATATATATATATATACAGGGTGTCCCATAAGTCCGGCATCATAGGAGAAATTCATATTTTTCTATTTCTACAAACCATAATTTATGCCCGGGATGCCAATTTCCCGTCCACCATTCTGTTCAGTGACGAGGCTGATTTTTATGGAAATGGTGAGTAAATCGACAGAACACCCGCTACTGGTCTCAAAACAACCCTCACTGGTATACCTCTTCAAAGGAACAAGGTGCATCTCGGGTGATGGTATGGTGTGGCATTTGGAAGGATCGCATCATAGGCCCCCTCTTTTTCGATGAACATGTCACTGGAGGCACCTATGTATGCTCAAGGAAGAAGTATTTCCCAGTGTCTTGAACGAAGAAGGAAATTTCCCAACATGGTTACAGCAAGATGGCGCTCCTGCACATTACAGCACCCAAGTAAGGGAATACCTGTACCAACAATTCCCTGATCATTGGATAGGACGTCGAGGGCCTGTGGAATGGCCAGCTAGAAGCCCGGATCTCACGCCACTAGATTTTTATCTCTGGGGCCACTTGAAAACGCTGGTATACGCAGAGAAAATTAGGAGTGTTGAACATTTGCGGCAGCGCATTATTGGGGCATGTAACACCATTACTCCTGACATCATTCACCGTGTGCTTGCTGACTGGGTATCACGTCTGAATTTGTGTAATGGTGGACATATTGAGGACGTTCTGTAAATAAAAGCTTTTGTTTTGCCTTTTTTTATTATTTTTCCTATGATGCCGGACTTATGGGACACCCTGTATTTATATATATATTATATATATATATATATATATATATATATATATAAACTTCCACTTAAACTATGAATGCATCGATGATTACACTGCCCAACACCAATTTTGCTGATTTAATTCTAACACCTGTTTTTAGGTAACTTTGATGTGCTGATTTCAAAAATCACCTTAGTTTTTGCCTATCACGTCAGGTTTTCGAGAGCAATCAAATACGGATATTTTGGAGATATCGCATTTTGGCAGGGTTATGCCCAATTTTTTTTCTTTTCAAAAAATAAGTTTTTACATACTCAGAATCAGCATGGAAAAGTAAACAATTGTGCAGGAAGTGAACTTTAATATACAATGGTAATATTGACACAAAGTGATTAAAAGTGTTTAAATAAGCAAAAAATGAATCCATATTAAAGCAAGCACGGGACCAGTTTTCTTAACATTGTCTTTTTCTTGTTTTCTTACTTTTCAGTGCTGATCAATTTTTTCTTATAGGACTTCCTAGAATGAGAGATGTCAAGATAATCTCTTTGCAGGCTCCAGCAGTAGTCAGCCATCATATGGGTATCCCATCTTCCTTGGTATCGTTCTTCCATCACTTTGATATCTTGGTGGAACCTTTCACCTTGCTCTTCACTAACATCACCAAGATTTTCTGGAAATTTATCCAGATGACTGTTGAGATAGTGAACTTTAATGCTCATGTTGCAACCCAACTGCTGAAAGTTTACAAGTAAATCCTTTACAAGATCTTTATAATTTTCAGACTTTTTGGATCATGACGTCACACTCACACCTGGGGAAATCACAGATACCCAAGATTTTAATATGTTGTACATGACCTTTAGATTTAATGCACAGATTTGCGTATTCCACAGATAAAATTTTAACAGCAAAAACAGCTGTTAACAGGTCTCAAAATCATCAATTTTGATAAGCGCCCTTCATGGATCACCCAAAATAGGCATATTGCATTGCACGAAAACCTGATGTGATGGACAAAATCTAAGGTGATTTTTGAAATCAGCACATCAATATTATCCAGAAACAGGTCTTAGAATTAAATCAGCAGCAAAATTTTTTTTTTTTTTGTTGGGCAGTGTTTTATATATATATATATAGGGTATATATATATTATATATATTTTTTTTATCTTGGTCTTTTCATTGCTATTTTAGCTTGATCGCTAATTACCTCCTGACGTTGAACAAGTACGGACTCCGAATATGTCTGTGGGTTAAAGTACAAATCCATAATCGGGCGACATCATAAATGCCATGTGTCAGCGTTCCGGAGTTAACGATTCCATACGATGAATAACCCTATTACAATATCGACTAAAATATGGAACCATTTTATGATTAACAGTTTCTCTTATGTTAAATTTAGGCCTAAACCCAAAATAATATATTCTCTTAATTCTTTTCTATTTAGGCTCTTATTTTCGCGTGAATATTACACTGTAGACGACAAACCACATGGCATCATAATAATAATAATAATAATAATAATAATAATAATGTTTTGGGGGGTTGTTTTTTCGGAGAAGGTCATGTGACGGAAGGGCATTTATAGCTTTACGTAGGATCCTATTCCGAACCACGGGTCACTACATCATCTGAACGCAAAGGACGGTCCATCATCGAACTACTGTACAGACGCAACGTCGCTTAACCTCGCTGATCTAACGTGAAGCGGTGTTGCGACGTAGTCACGACGAAGAGCAATGATAGATTTTTTCTTTTTAAATGACTTCGATACAAATTGTAGTCATTTTAAAATGCCGTCTATGGAGGTAATGTAAATGAATATTATCATTAGCCGGAGACCTAATAACTTCTATAACCAACCGAGCTTCTCACGCACTCTTAGACACTCCGCTGTGTGTACCTTAGATCCAAACGGAGATAAAAGGTGTTAACATACGTAGTCATATGTAAAGAGAGTAGCTGAAACGTTTATCTTCTTGATATGCGATGTTCTCTGAAACTAAGCAAAGTACACAAATAGTGTACTGTACTTCCAGGGATTAAAGGAAACCTCTCGATGTACAGTTGCCCGCATATGTAATGTTCCTCGCCTCACAGACGACTCCGTACATGTGGCAACGCCGAAGTGATAGTCAAGGTACCCCAACTGTTTTTTTTTCTTGTTTTTGATTTCGCGAAAGAATCAATAACATCATAATTTATGGATTTTGTTTTATCTGATTCAATGAATAAGAGGGATACATTCGACATTTTTGTTTGCAATAAACAATTTCTTAAGTAATACTTAATTCTTTTAAGAACTGAAAAGGACCGTTCACTACTCGCGTTTGTTACAGGCATCGTTAAAATTTTAAGAACGGTTTCTACATTTGGAAACGTCTGTTTTAGGACATCAAGAATGATATTATACATATCAACTGGATTTATCGTTTTTTCTGGAGCAAGTGTAGTTTACGTTCCCCTGTGGTGCCTAATGTAGTTTACGTTCCCCTACATTATTCTAGTGTAGTTTGCGTTCCCCAACTTTGTCCGCGTATACCTAATATATATAAATTGACGATTGGTTAGGTTAAGTCGTAATATTTTCGTTAGTTTTAACGTTTTATTTGATGGATTCATTTAAAAAATGTCTCCTAAAGATCCTAGTGTAGTTTACGTTCCCCAACTTTGACCTAGTGTAGTTTGTGTCCCCTTTTGCGTCACGGGGACGTAAACTACACTTGCTCCCTTTTTCTTCTTTCATATACTTTAGGAAGTGCAGTACTTCGTCTTTAAATTGGTCAACATCAATGTCCTCTTTGTAAACATCCGAAAGTTTATCAAAACATGTTTACGTCATTTGAACTCATATTGTTTTTAAAAAACACCTTAAACATATGTAATATGTCGTTGTACACTATTGTTCGTCGGTTTATCTCCGCATTAAGCGTATCGCAAATTACATTAAATGTATTAACTACAAATAAATCCCTGCCATGCAAAATTACATCATTTTCGCGTATTTCGTCAAGCATAATGTTTCGTTTTTTAATTCGGCATTGCTCATCTGTGTACTGCGTTTCGTTAGTTAGAAGTTTAGCTTCCTCTTCGATACCGTTAAAGTTGTTTCTGATTTCTACAATAAATTCTCTCAGTGATTTTAAGAGATTAACAGCTTTTAGCATATTTATCATTGGATCCTGCAACGATTTACTAGTTGAATTAAGTCTTTGTAAAATTCTGCCCCAGATTACGGTTAATAAAGCTGTTTCATATTAATCAAATTTTGTTGATAAATTTCTGGCCTCTAAACGACACACAGGCTTTTTGTGTCCACACAGAGATAGGTTAATTAAAACACTTTCGATGTTTCTGTATCCTTTTCTTAACGCTGATACGGCGCCATATTTTGCGCATGCGCAAAACAAAGCACAATGTATAATTCAGTTATCCACTTGCCAAGTTGCCAGGTCTACCAAGTATGACGTTTTAAGAAAGGATTTTTTTTTTTTCAAGGTTTAGAATCTAGCGATAAATTCTGCCCATGAGGCCCCCTTTGGTCGAGGCCCCCAGCTAGCACCTCATGCGCCTGTGCATAAATCCGGCTCCGTCTATATGTATTGTTACATAATGATTTAATATACCCGAGACTGGTGGGTGGGGGAGGGGAATGAGGGAGTGTGGTGGTTGGTTGTGTAATGTCTAGTTTTGGTTCAAATTCACTAGTATATTAAAAGTTGTATTGTGGTAGCTGTTCATATAGACTTGCAGTAATCATAATGGAACCTTATTACTGTATAAGACTAGTAAACATGGAGTTCAACGCTGTTCACAATCATATTAATTGTTTATCTTTATGAACACAGATATTACATTATAATTACCTGTATGTCAATGTTATATGTTGTTGGACTTGGTTGTCCTCCTTCCACCCCACCTTCCCCCAGTTGGGGTATCTTGACTGTCACTGCGGCGTTGCCACATGTACGGAGTCGCCTCTGAGGCGAGGAACACTACATATGCGGGCAACTGTACATTCGGTCTATCTAGTGTACGCTTTACATATTTTATACCCAGAGGACGTTTAGTCCTTTTTTTCGCTCGGATCTTAGGTATACACAGCGGACAGTTTTTAGAGTGTGGCAGCACACACTTAAACATTCGTGATATACACACACCCATACTCTCTCTCTCTCTCTCTCTCTCTCTCTCTCTCTCTACGTCAAAGCACTGTGCAGACGTTGAAAAAAGGGCCTTGAAAATATGGGATTATATTAACCCTTTCGCTGCGGCGAATTCCAGTTTAGAAACAAGGAGATTGTAATGTCTCTTTACAGTTCAATAGTTAGACCTCAACTCGAGTATTGTGTGTAGCTTTGGTCTCCGTTCCTTAATATGTCTAAGAATAGAGTAGATAAGTATTTTGTAGTACAAAATTTCCTAATGAACAAAAAAAAATGTATGGCATGGATTAAGTGAGGTAGAGTTGCGTTGCTGCTATCACTATTTCGTTTTTTCTCTTCTTTCTCTTGGGTGGTGGGTGCACGTGACGGGTAAGGGCATTATGTGGAAAATCTGATTTCCGTTTTCAATTCCTGTTTCAACACCTCTCCTAAAGAGAAGGAAAGGAGCCTTACTTTTATTTCTTTTCTGTGTGATGGCTTTGCGCGCACAGCCGCGCATGGTGTAGTCATGGAGAATCTGACCTTTTCCTTTCTCTTAATCTTTTTTATCTAACCTGGAGTGAGGCATGGGGTCTTTGTTGGCCCGGTACTTTAGTAAATAAAGCTGTAAATATTTCGTATAAAATCAAAACTATACGTTCGAGGTTTTTGTGACGATCCCAAGTTGGTTGATATACGATCAGCACAAATATATTATTACAATATGTTAATTTATACAATGGTGTTATCTAGTGTGCGACATTTATCTGTGCATAGCGTAATTGTAAAGTTAGTTTATCTAGTCTCCTCTTTCCTGCACAATTTCCCCGGCTACTTTTCCAGGGTTAATGTATTTTTTCAACCTTTTTCCGTACCCCTCTCTGACGGGAAGGGATCGAGGGTGGGTAGAGAGCCTTATGCTTTTATATCCAGGTTTCTACTACTGCCAGAATAGTTAAAAAATGCACTACTATAGTTTAATAAAAGGATCTTGTTTTTGATGCTTCCTCTTGTCCTTGTAACTCTCTCTCTCTCTCTCTCTCTCTCTCTCTCTCTCTCTCTCGCCAGCCTCTGATACATAATATTATTAGGTTACATAGGTTAGGTCGAGTTACGTTAAGTCAACGTTGTTAAACTATGTTAAATCTTCAGCAACTTTGTTTGGAGAAGTTCAAAAAGCTTCATCGAAAATTTTTGTATTCGACATAAATTTGTCGACGTCTCAAGAATTGGCTCGTCGGTCAAAATATTTGTTTTCCAAAAGGTCAAAGACCTTTTCTCGCCGGCAGTAAAAACCACGTTCGCCAGAGATAAAAACCATATTCCAGTGGAATGCCAAATATGCGCTCATATATATATAATATATTATATTATATATATACATGGTGTCCCGTAAGTCTGGACCCATAGGGAAAAATAATAAAATTACAAAATAGTCCAAAAATTTATTATATAATCTGTTCAAAGTGTCCGCCATTGTGTCGCACACATAGTTGAAGATGCAATCTCCACTGCGACAGCACTTCTGAATCACAGTCGCACAAATTTATTGACACGCCTCCACAATGCGTGCTTTAAGGTGGAAAATGTTCTGAAGTTTGACCTCGTACACTTTGGCTTTCAAGTGGCCCCACAAATAAAAATCATAATAAAAAATAATAAAAAATAATAAAAAAAAATAATAATAAAATAATAATAACATAATAAAAAAAATATTATAAATCCCTATGGGTCCAGACTTACGGGACACCCTGTATATATATATATATTATTTCACGAAAGTAACACGTGAATAATATTTATGATGAAAATAACCACGAAGGAAAAAGGAAACACAGAATGGTGCTCAAGCGCTTTCGTCAGGCGTTCCTGAGGATGTCATTAGACGAAAGCGCTTGAGCACCATTCTGTGTTTCCTTTTTCCTCCGTGGTTATTTTCATCATATATATATATATTTTTTTTTTTTTCACAAGGAAAAAATGAAAAGCAATTCTAAGGCCTTTCGCGTATTCAACAGTACACCTCGTCAGGGAGTGAAAGGAAAAGACAAGAAGCCAAAATCTATATCTCTGTACAGCGTAAACAAAATATCATAGGTATGAAGGATCTTAAGGGAAAAAGATATTTTAACAAGATTTATTCCATTTTATACGTTATGGTATTGAAATTATTTATAAAGTATATATGTATACACCAGGACAAGGAGGGCACACAGGAAGACCAGGAGCAGGTAAAAATGCTACTAGCTCTAGCTGATGAATTTATGTTAACACAAGAAATAACAGAAAACAAGAAAAAACAACTGCCTAGATTTGGTATTCACAAACAACAGCAACCTAATTGGTAATGTAGAAATATCCCCAACTATAATATCGGATCACAACATTATTGAAATAACAACCAATATAAAAGCAGCAAGAAAGGAAAGAACACGAACAACAGAAAGAAGCAAATTCGAAATTTTTAATTTTCACTCCAAAGCTATAAACTGGGAAGATGTTGCATCCAACATGGAAATAATAGATTGGAAAACCATTTTCGAGGCCAAGACAACGGAAGAGATGGTAATGACTTTAGAGGAGAAGATGCCGGAAATTGTGGAAAGACATGTCCCAAAAATACAACAAAGAGGAAAGAGAAGCAGGTTCGAGAGACAAAAGAGGTCATTGTTCCGAAAGAGGAAAAGAGTGACTGCAAAATTAAGTAACTGTAAAGATAACAACATCAGAAAAATATTAAATGATAAACTGCAGAGTATCGATGGCGTCATACAGGAACTAATTGAGAAGCATACAGAAAAAGAAGACGACGCTATAGAAGCGATAAAGGGTAACTCAAAGTACGTCTATAATTTTGCAAAAAGGAAGTCGAAAAACCATGCGACTATCGGACCTTTGAAAAACGAAGACAGTGCTTTATCTGATGATCTAACAGAAGTATCTGAAATATTAAGAGCTCAGTACGAATCATCTTTCAGTATCCCAAAAACTGAGAAACTAATATGCGATAGAAACGCGTTCTTTGAAGAACTACAAGGGGAAAGTATAACGGACTTCGACTTTACGACAGATGATATTACACAAGCTATGGAGAAACTAAACGCACACTCAGCGGCAGGACCGGATAAATGGAATGCCACACTGATCAAAAACTGCAAGAATGCAATCGCTGAGCCCCTATATTGGATATGGAGACGATCACTAGACACGGGAGAAATACTGGGCATCATGAAGAGCGCGAACATAGTCCCAATATATAAAGGAGGAATTCGATCCCAGGCCAAAAACTATAGGCCAGTATCTCTTACATCTCATCTCACTAAAATATTTGAAAGAATAGTTAGGCAGAAAATCTATGACTTTTTGGAAATTCAGAAAAAATTAAATGATAACCAACATGGGTTTCGGTCAGGCAGATCATGCCTATCACAACTAATGAAACACAACAACATTATTGATGCAATGGAAAGTAATGAAAACTATGATGTATGATAATATACACAGACTTTGCCAAAGCGTTCGACAAGTGTGAACATGAAATCATAATACAAAAACTGAAATATATGGGAATAACAGGAAAAGTAGGGAAATTGATATATAATTTCTTTAGTGAGCGGCGGCAAGTCGTTACAGTACAAGGAGTATCTTCATCAGAATCAGAGGTCCTCAACTCCTGCTGTTTGTGCGAATCATACTTTAGCACTTGCAGTTGATGAAGCCCTTCTTAACCAGAAGTCTGTTTCAGAGATATGTGCAATTGCACACACAATCTGTTGCATTCTAATTATTCATCTCCATCCTTTGACAGACTTAAGGAATTCCAGAACATAATTTACCTGAAAACAAACTTATAAGAGACGTTACCACCCAATGGAACTCTTCATTATATATGCTACAATGACCTCTTCAACGAAAAACTGCGGTTGGTGCATACGCCTCGGACTATGACATACTATAGCAACCTTCATTGATCATCAGTGGACTCTAATTCAGTGTGTTGTAAAGCTTTTTAGTCGATGTGAAAATTAATGACTGAGTTTTCCTCTGATTCTTCTTGTCTTCACATGGTGTCTCCCGATGTAACAGGTCTCGTGGTATTTTTGCCTAACATAACTGATGACGCAGGTGTTCATACTATGAAAAACGATTTAATAGAAAATTTACAGAATCGTTTCAGGCAGTGGAAGGTAGATATTACTCGCATGATTTCTCACTTTTTAGATTCTCGTTTCAAATTTGCTCGCATAACAGCGCCTGCGTTTGTAAAAAATGAGATACTCATTATGTCTGCATCACCTAATGCTAGTCCTGCACGTAATATAACCTATGACGATGAAGCAACTGAATTTGTTTCACGAGAAGATCAAGAACCTTTGAAAAAGAAGCCGAAGGAAGACTGTGTCGTTTCCCCAAATTAAAGGCTAGACAGGGAACATCCTTAACCCTGAAAGAAAATAGTTTTGTTGTGAGAGGACCAAAACTGTTTAATCAGCTGCCCAAAGACCTAAAGAACACGAGTGGTGTTGTGGTGGACATCTTTAAAAGAAGAGTAGACGCCTGACTCAGAACAATCCCCGATTAGCCGGACATACTTGGCTATGTGAGGTGGATAGTACAAAAAACCAACTCACTAGTTCACCAGGCCAACTCGAGAGGAGGGGCGACAAGCTTGACCTTCATGAAATGAGAAATCATCGCACGGAACATTTGAAAGGTTGTCTGCATATTCCAGAATGTTCCTTTCAGTTATGACTGTTTTTAACAAGAATCTTAGAACTTTCCCAGTCAATACTGTGATTATGTCTATACATATGGTTAAATAATGCATTAGAATTATTTTGCTCTCCTATACGCATAGTTATGCTATTTTATTCTAGCGTCTAAAATTTTCCCGTTGGACCAATATAAACTAAGTCGCATTGCTTACAACCGATAGAATAAACACAACCAATTGCATTATCCGGACTGTTTTTTATTAGACGAGATTTAACAGTATTTTTATAATTAAAGACTATGTTAATTCCGACAGTTTTATGTAAACTCGGAAGATGTTTAAAATTCACGTGGTAAAAGGGAGGCAAAGGATATTTTTACGATGAAATTCCTCTTGAACAACACTATTCTAATACCTTTTGTTATAGCTTTACTTAATTAATTTTCTAGAAATAGAAGAGGATAACATAGTTTAATACCGATGTTCATAATATTGCATAACTCAGAATCTAGCCTAAAGCTTAAGGGGCAAATCAAATAAAACAAATAGTCCAATTTTTACAATTATTTTAATAACAAAAATTGTAAAATTTTACAGTATTTTATAAATAAAGAATTATTCATTCATTCATCTAAAAATTCAGAACTAACAACTCTTAATACTCTGAGAAACAAGAACAAAATTGAAGATTTTATCGAGGGGTGATTGGTCAGAATAAAAATTAACATAAGAGTTATTATTAACTTCAAATTTGAATTGATTCGCGTCGCGTACCTCCGAATTTTTAGAACAAGAAATTATATAAATTTATCATTTTCCATTTCAACAGTAAATGTTATACACGGGAGCAAATTATTATTGAGCTTACCGAGGAATTCATCAACATTCAAATTATGAGGCCAAAGACATAAGAAATCATTAATCTACTGGTACCAAACAATGTTGGTGTTTACAATAGAAGGTAAAATTCTGGTTTAAAAAATTCTCTCTCTCTCTCTCTCTCTCTCTCTCTCTCTCTCTCTCTCTCTCTCAGATGTTGTTTCCTGTCTGCCTTGGATGATCAAGGCTTTAAATAAAATATAATTCTGTTAAAAGAAATAATAATAATAATAATAATAATAATTTCTGAAATATTAAATATTTTAAGACGCTAAAAAATTATAAGAAAGGAATTAATATTAGAAATAAAAGTATAAAATTCAGTGAAATGGCACTAATGGTTGACGTTATTAAGAGAAAATTAAGGCTTTATACGGATTTACTAATTTATGCTGTAAGATGGCGCCAGTCCTAATTAAGAAACGTGATGACGCTCGTACATGTTCTCATGTTAATCCCTCGTCAGTTTTGCACGTCTTGCCTTGTTGCTTGCAAACCCCACGTGCGCACCTCAGTTCAGGCACTCTCCTACTCGAATGTTTGGCTGACCTTGCATGGCACTGTTTTTATGTCGTCAATGCATGAAGGCGTTAATGACCGTGTGCAAATAATTTCGTCGTAGCCAAGAACGTAATAGGAGTAATATAATAATAATAATAATAATAATAATAATAATATTAATAATATTAATAATGATTTCTCATTATATGAAGTACTTCTAAGCATTAAAAATCCGAGTCAAGATGAACTACAATAGAATTCCATGATTAAAACTAATTTTTTTCCATGTAGGAAGGTGGAGCCAAGAGCGAATGCTAATCCTGTAATACGAATTACAGGATCATACTTTTAAATCTTTAACCTTAATTCATTATAATCCAAGAAAATGACTCGAGAATAATTGCAATGACTATTTCAGTCTGCTTTAAAAAACAAAAAACAAAAAAGAAAAACCCGTAAATGCGCTGCCAATTAAAACAGGTGCTTCTGACAACATTATTAAACGCGGGTAAATTGAATTCAATCTTGAACGGTCTCCAGGAAGCCTTGTTAAATTTTTATGTTGTAGTTAAATATTTGATAACCCTTCATTAATATATGTTAATTATTTTAATTAATTTATGGTTATGACTCCTCACGCTGTCAGGTTCAAATTCGTTTAAAATATTTGATTTTGAAGTTCATTTTAGTTAATATTATTATTATTATTATTATTATTATTATTATTATTAAGTCACAATTAAAACTACGACAAACGTCCTAAAATACACAGATATTAAGTTAAGATAAACAAAGCATCATCAGCTTAATAAATTCAAAAGGAAGTTACGCGCATCAAGTTTCGACTTCGTTGGCGACCCACGTACAGATATATGATAAATACCAAATTTGAAGATTTTTAGGGTGTACTATGGTCTGCTTTTAATGATTCTTGCCCCCATTATTGACAAAAATATTCCTACTGTTAGGATCAACAATCCCTGGTTGACCCCGGGTCTATAGACATACCTTTCAAGCTTTTAACCTTTCAAAGATTCCGCGCGACAATTCCTCATTTCACGTAGTCAAGCTTGTCGCCCCTCCTCTCATCCATTAAAGAGAATATAAAATATACGAAAATGTGGAGGAAGGTTTACTCCCAAATGAAGTATACCCTCACTATTAAAACAGACTTAATTTATTAATACCCAAAGCAAACGCTTTGGACCCTTTTGTAATGCAGGAAGGAGAGGCCAAGGCCGAATGCCAGCAAAAATGCCCCCCACAATAGAAAGAGGAGATAGCCAAAATCAAGATCCAGAGTTTTTGAGATTCTTGGATATTTGCGTTTGAAAGATTGGAGGGCATAGACAGGGGAAAGATGGATTGAGGAAGGTGGTTCCAGAGTTGATCGGTTGAGTAGATGAAAGATTGAGGATACCCATACATAATGAGAATTACATTTCTAGGTTGAATTAAACAATTTATTGTTACTAAACAGTAATAAAAATTAACTCGCGTACGATAAAAAACAATTTCCGGAAAAACAAATGTACTTTTATTGTAATAGGCCACGTTTCTGGGGCTTTCTACGGTTAAATATTGGTGATGTGTTCATACATTCAAACCTTCAATGAAGCTCAGCTTACTACACGCAAGGAATCAATCGTTTGATTTCCACTGATTTCAACCACTTATGCGGACGTTCCAGCATTTTCCCCCATTTACTCATCCATCACTCCAAATACACACTTCATTTCTCTGTAACTTTTGTTTACACGTACTACTGACACGCATTCACATTCGTTATCTTCACTGTACTGTCATATGCAGTGCCAGTGCCATTTACCATTCAATTCATTCCATTGCCTAATCATAGACTCCTGAAACCATTACGTTTCGGGAGTTACTTCCTCTTTGCATGCTACAGAGCCGTTACGCAGACAACCAACGACTTTTTATATTAATGTATTTCTTCATGCAAAGTGAATCTGTCAATTACATTCATTTCTTTTGTTCGGCTTCAGCTTAATTGCAATAATGACCTCCATTTCACTGTCTACTACAGGGTGTCCCCAAAAAAAAAACTACATACTCTTTATAGCTTTATAGTTATATAGTTTTTTTGGGGGGACACCCTGTATATTTTATCGCTGTCCTTTCAAATAAAATATATACAGTACAGTATAAACAACGTAGGAATAAGAACATTTTTTACATACCAAGAAATTATGTATAATATAAAACCAGTTAATATTTGCATTAATTATTAATATTTTTAATTAATTAATTATTATTCATAATTAAGATTTTAGTTTCTAAAAAAGGAGAAATGTTGCAGGCAAAAATTATGCTGAATCACGTACCTTAATGTTGATTAAGTTAAGCCTTCAAAGCGCCTTGTCCTTAACCTAATTCAATTCATTAGGCGTAGTTAACAATATATATATATATATATATATACAAGTGTGTGTGTGTGTGTGTGTGTGTGTGTGTGTATATATATATATATGTAAAGAGAGAGAGAGAGAGAGAGAGATTTGTGCGTCTAGAAGCATTTAAAGTGGTTAGATACGCTACTATATGTACAGTATATTAGAGTGGTCCAAAAAAAAAGATGAAAATGAAAAATATATTTCTCATGATATTTGTTCATATTCCACAACTACTAATGATGTAGAAAATAAAAAATTGGATCGATTCGTGCATATTTAGAGGTAGCGCAACTGAAGCCTTAGTATCATTATACAGTTTGGGGTGGAAATTTTTTCAAACTTGTGCCACCCTTAAATATTAATGGATTTAGCTCAAAATTCGGTCTGAGGTCTTTTTCCATATAAGGAATGAGAAAGTGCATCATAAGCTCTTATTTGCTCACCCTAATATACATTATATTACAGTCAAAGTGTGTAACCAGTCATTTCGCGTAATGGCTGAAACTTTTAGTCATTTCGCGAAATGGCTGTTTCACTTGGTCATTTCGCGAAATGGTGTTTCACTTGGTCATTTCGCGAAATGACTAAAATCTTCAGCCATTACGCGAAATGGCTGAAATTCCACCTTGGTCATTTCGTGAAATGGCTAAAATAACTTTTGTCATGAATTCATAGAAGTAACAAACATCACAATAAAATTGGAAACCTTTATTTAACTAACTAAATCTGCTAAAACATCCACACATCCACAGGTCTGTTCAAATAAGTGAGAAACACTCTTCAAATACACATTTGAACACATTTTAATTTTAATTTTCAATACAGAGGTTTTCAAATACTAACCGGGCCTTCAATGTTATTCCGATGTCCGCCATTGAAGGCCCGGTTAGGTCACATTGGTTAGGTTAAATCGTGTTATTTTTGTTAAAACTAACGAAAATAACAACTTACAAGATCATTTGCCCAGTTAGGTCAACTGTATGCCCTTGACAATTGGTTAAGTAGCGTTATTTTAGTTAAAACTAACGAAAATAACACAACTTAACCTAACCAATTGTCAAGGGTATACAGTTGACCTAACTGAGCATACAGTTGACCTAACCGTGCAAATGATCTTGTATGAAATGACTAAGGTGGAATTTCAACTATTTCGCGTAATGGCTTAAGATGTTTGTCATTTCGCGAAATGACCAAGTGAAACAGTCATTTCGCGAAATGACTAAAAGTTTCAGCCATTACGCGAAATGGCTGGTTACACACTTTGACTGTAACATATAAAGTACATACATATGCGCCTCTGTGGTGTAGTGGTTAGCATCGCTGACTAAGAATCCATCACGTCAGGCGGCGCGCAGCAAAACCCAGCTGTTCATCCTTCTACACAATAAAAAATTGGTTGGTAGATAAATGGGCACCCTGGGTAGCGACTGACTCGTGGCTCCTTTTTGAATAGATGTCTAATTCTTTTTGATAACTTTTCTGACTATTTTTGATAGGTGGAGGCACAACCTCATCGAAATAACTCCATCAATTAACCTTCGGCTTCTTTTTCAAAGGTTCTTGATCTTCTCGTGAAACAAATTCAGTTGCTTCATCATCATAGGTTATATTACGTGCAGGACTAGCATTAGGTGATGCAGACATAATGATATCTCATTTTTACAAACTCAGGCACTGTTATGCAAGCAAATTTGAAACGAGAATCTAAAAAGTGAGAAATCATGCGAGTAATGTCTGCCTTCCACTGCCTGAAACGATTCTGTAAATTTTCTATTAAATCGTTTTTCATAGTATGAACACCTGCGTCATCAGTTATGTTAGACAAAAATACCACGAGACCTGTTACATCGGGAGACACCATGTGAAGACAAGAAGAATCAGAGGAAAAGTCATTCATTAATTTTTCACATCGACTAAGAAGCTTTACAGCACACTGAATTAGAGTCACTGATGATTATTATTGAAGGTTGCTACAGTAGTATGTCATAGTCCGAGGCGTATGCACCAACCGCAGTTTTTCGTTGAAGAGGTCGTTGTAGCATATAGGATGTAGAGTTCCATTGGGTGATAACGTCTCTTATAAGTTTGTTTTCAGGTAAATTATGTTGCTTCTGGAATTCCTTAAGTCTGTCAAAGGATGGAGATGAATAATTAGAATGCAACAGATTGTGTGCGCAATTGCACATATCTCTGAAACAGACTTCTGGCTAAGAATGGCTTCATCAACTGCGAGTGCTAAAGTATGATTCGCACAAGCAACAGGAGTAATTTTGAGAACGCTAACAGCTTTAGTAATATTACAGCCATTGTCGTGCACAACTGCATGCACACGATCGCTCTTTATTGACGATTCTTGCAATATAGAAGTCAATGTAGTTGCAAATTTTTCATGAGTATGGGAATCTGACAGATTTTTGGTGACTAAAACACGCTGCTTTTGCTCACATTTACTATTAATTCTATGTGCTGTCAAACTGATAAAGGCTTCAGTTTATTACAGGGATGGGAAATCGAAATCTTTTTCGATTCAAATTCGAATCCGATTTTCACGCAATTAGAAATATACTGTAGATTCGAATTCGGATTCAAATTTTTCGGTTTTTATCGATTCGAATTTTTTTCCGATTCGGATTATTTCTTTTTCGATTTCGATCCGATTCGAATCCGATTCGGATCCAGGCCTAATTTTTCTTGATTTTTATGAGTTCATTTAATAAAATTATACCTATCATCGTTGTTTTAGTCAAGGGGTGGCTATTATTAATAAGTTTCATTTTTAATAAATAATACAGATAATTCTCAGTCTATTAACGATCTAAGTAATAATTTTAGATTTACTCTTAATAAGGTGCAAAAAAAAACATTCATATAAGCTAATTTATTAAACAATTAAGGCTCATACATACAAGAAATATTAATTATAGCATACATAAAAATTAAAATATGATAATACTACTTTAAGAAATATATCCACTCTATAGATACAAATTTACAAATTAAAATTAGCCCTGACAACTAAGATATTTTCAATGTTCGAAGGCAAAAGGTTATTTCTTTGAGGAGCGTGTGAAATTGTCACTCTCGGACAATACCAAAATTTAAGGATTAGGATTAGCACCTTAATGGATGGAGTATAGGATTAGTATGATTTTTGTCCGAGCAAACAGATTCTCGGAAAGGTCAGTCTTTACCTGTGGTGAAACTGAAAACGTTAATAAGCCTTATAAGTTATTTATAAGTTATAACCAAATTTTTAAAATCCGGATCCATATTTTTTATCGATTTGAATTCGAATTCGGATTCATCGTTTCTTTTCGATTCGGATCAAAATTTCGATTCAGATCCGCGCCCGTTTTTCGATTCGAATTTTTTTTCGATTCAGATTTCTCAAAAAATATCGATTAATTCCGATTATTATCGATTCGAATCCGATCCGATTTCCCATCTCTGGAGTCTTTTTTATAGTGACGCCTAATAACCCAAATAAAACTAATATTTGGAATTTGGTATTCGGTCGAATAGTTTTGCACCAAATATTCGATATTCGATATTCGGTGAATTTTAGTATTCGGTACAGCCCTAATACTCGTATATATAATGTTACACAGAGACTATGCATGAAACAAGGAAAGGAGGGAAACAAGGAAAATTAAATCCAGTATAGTCTGAATAAATAATGATAAATGACAAATACTAAAGTTTTTCTTTTTTGTGATGGAAACCCAACGTGAGCAACGGGTCATGACCGGGTCATGATTTAATTTTCCCAGAAGAGTTCCTTGTTCCATGCGCAGTCTGTGTAACATAAAAGTTTCTCAGGTGACCATGCTGAGTTGTATCGTGTATAATATATATTAGGGTGAACCACACATACTGTATATGGTAAAAACATTAAAATACATAAATAAGACCTCCTGATGCAGTTCCACATTCCTTATATGAAAGAAGATCTCAGACCAGATTTTGAGCTAAATCCATTAATATTTAAGGGTGGCGCAAGTTTGAAGAAATTTGCCACCCCAAAATGTATAATGATACTAAGGCTTCGAGTTGCGCCACCTCTAAATATGCACGAATCGATCCAATTTTTTATTTCCAACATCGTTAGTGGAATATGATCAAATGTCGTGAGAAATATATTTTTCATTTTCATTTTTTTGGACCACCTTAATATATATGAAATGAAATGAAATGAAATGAAATAAAAGAAATGAAAAGGTTTATTGGCAGACTATATATAGTCCATATGACAAATATTATTAATACAATGACAGTTCACATACTAAGGACAGAAATATATACAATTGATTAGAAATAATAGAGTAATGTCGAAGTTGAGTGGAGCTACAGACAGACGTTTTCATACCAAGAATTCCATAGCTTAGAGGATAAACGGCAAGACTCATGGATAGCTTGGATAATTGGGTTGGTTGATTTTTTTAATTCTTTGCATTAGACTGTATTGAGCACGTCTCGTTACCTCCGGAAGCTCGGGACATTGCGGGTAGTAAACATTTACGAAGCTGAGCATCTCGGGGGGTAATTTATGTAAGAGTCTAAAAGACCTGTTGTACAGCAAATTTAGGGTTCTGCCAGAACCTTTTTTTATAATTCGCCCAGAGTTGCTGTCCGTATATATTACTGCAGAAAGTACGAAAGAGAGTGCCTTTAGCTTCACTTGTACAGAACCGGAAGTTCCTTATAGTCATATTCGCTTTAGCACAAAGGCTTCGAGACTGTTTTCTTATGTCCGAGTCATCACTGAAGGAGCTGGTGATAGTTTGACCCAAATATTTAAATTCTTGTACTTCCTCAATTAATTCACCTCTCATTTTAAACCTAATATCAGCTGGCTGATTACAGCTTTTAGGATGAAATTGCATAACCTTAGTTTTTGTAACATTAAAAAGAATATCATGTTTCTGCGAATACACTTCGCAGACTTTTAGTAGCCGATCCAGACCGTTAACAGAGAGCCTTATTAACACCATATCATCGGCATAAACTAAGTTATTTATCCTTGTGTTATCTATACAATATCCCACTGTTGCCTCGTTAAGGGAAGCAATTAATCCGTCAATATACACATTAAACAGCATTGGAGAGAGCAAGGAGCCTTGTCTCAACCCGCAAGAGGAGCCAAAACATTCGGAGAGTCCATTGTGTGTGTATATATATATATATATATATAGAGAGAGAGAGAGAGAGAGAGCCTCAAAGACCTTTCGATCCACTCGGGGAGGTTCCTGTTATTAAACTGATTCATTTATTTAACTATTCTAGCAGTCGTAGAAAACTGGATAGAAAAGCATACAGACTTTCTCCCCACCCTGAAACAGGAATTGAAAACGGAAATCAGATTTTCTGTACCATGCCCTCACCCGTCACGTGCATCCAACCACCCAAGAGAAAGAAGAGAAAAAAAGACATTGGGTGGGGGGGGTCTGTATAAACTTACGTTTTCACAAAATATTTTTCTGCTTTATTCTTAGACGTATTAACAAGGCATGCAAGTGTGTGAGCGTGTTTGCTGTAACTGGATGTCTGTCCTGTGTATATGTCTGCCAACTCTTTGAATGTGGCCGTTTCAACTTGGTTCTACCGCCGTGAAAATTGCTTATGCAACAAATGATATATTGAGTCGTTCATACTTCGCGCTGTTGTGTCACCACGAGAGTAGAGAAAGGCTCGTTCCGGCGAGTAAGATTGGTGGGAGGTTCCTGTATCTATCCCCTTGTACTTGTCCCTTGTTTTAGAGAATGAAAGTGTTTCGTAGATGATCACCCGTTGTTGCTACGGCGAAGTCAAGAGTCTCCCACTTAAATGTATTTCTGAGGTAAGTGATAAAAAATATGTTGTTCGATGGTTGATTATGCTATGTGGGGCACAATCAAACAGAGACGTCTCCCTAAAGTGGAGAGAGAGAGAGAGAGAGAGAGAGAGAGAGAGAGAGAGAGAGATTTGTGTGTTTCTAGAAGCATTAAATGTGTTTAGGTATACTAACACAACGTTTATATGGCGAAGCATCAATTTCTTGAAGTTATGTTAGTAATGGAATCCACTTCGCTCTTCGTTTGTTTCTTTGTTTACCTTCTTGCTCAGAGTGAGTGAACAATCTTCAGTTTCGTTTCATTAATTCTTATCGTTCTCTGCTTCCACAAATACTTTCGCATTTGCAAGTACAACCGTTATAGAGACATTGATTCTGTGTTCATCATCATCATATATATATAGGAAGAGGGAGTTATAAGACGTTACAAAGACAAGAGGTAGCCTCAAAGACTTTTCGGCTCACTAGTTCATTTTTTAAATTCAAGTAGCAGTAGTGGTAGAAAAATAGATGGGAAAGCATAAGGCTTTCTGGATCACCTGAAGATCCGTCACCCCAGCCTTTTTTAGTTAGCTTTATAAGGCTAAATAACGAAAATATCACGATCTAACCTAATCAATCGTCAAGGGCGTACAGTTGATCTAACGATTGGTTAGGTTAGGTCGTGATATTTTCGTTAGTTAGCCTTATGAAGCTAACTAAAAAGGCTGGGGGTGACGGATCTTCAAGTGATCCGGCTTTCTACCCACCCTCCGATCTCCCCTCCAGAGGTGGGTCCGGAAAAAGGTTGAAGAAAATACCTTGACCCTGGAAAGCTAGCCAGGGAAATTTTACAGGAAAGAGGAGAATACATAAGATAGCTATACAATTACGCTATGCACATATAGAGATCGGCCACTAGATACCTTTCAACCTTTCAAATGTTCCGTGCGATGATTCCTCACTTCACGAAGGTTAAGCTTACCGTTGTACGGTATAAACTAACTAATAACACAACCTAACAACAGTTTTGCTTCCCGGTAAAAACATACTGTTTTATACTAATTATTATAGGCTGCTGATTTCGAAAATGAACTTCATTTTTGCACATTAGGTCAGGTTTTGTCAGAATATTATGTTTTATACGGTACTGTTTTATACTAATTTTATGATTATAATTCAATAATTTTATGATTATAGTTCATTTTACTTCAATACAAAACAAATAATTGCGTTTTTACTTTTTAGATTTATTATGTGTGCTTCAAGGGGTTGCGTGAACAGTCCAGATTTATTTTGTTACATCTCTGGTCTATTTACTCCAACTTCACAGCGCAGGAATATGACTCCTCTGATAAGAACAGCGTATTATCACTACTTCGGCTGTCATATTGGTGACCAAGACAAAGGATGGGGCCCACATGTTTGCTGTAGTAACTGTGCCATGAATTTACGTGACTGGTTCAATGGTAGAAGGAAAGGTATGGGATTCGCAGTACCTATGGTTTGGCGTGAGCAAAAGAACCATGTTGACGATTGCTATTTCTGTCAGAGCAAAGTAGCTGGCCTAACATCAAAAACTAGGAATAAAATTGACTATCCTGTGGTAGCCTCTGCCATCAAACCTGTTCCTCAAAGTGATGAGCTTCCGATTCCAACACCACCAGCAGATAAGAATCTTCTGCCAACATCATTTGAAGAGGAAGCATTGTCAGAACAAGCAAATGAATCTTCTGATACAGAGTACCGTCCAGAATCTTCTTCTGAACCACATTTCATAACTCAGTAAGACTTGAATGACTTGGTTAGGGACTTATATCTTTCAAAGGGCAAGGCTGAACTTTTAGCTTCGAAACTTAAGGAGTGGAACTTAGTTCAGGGTGATGTGCGCATTACTTCTTTTCACAAGAGAAGCTCCGACATATCGTGCTACTTTCAAACTGTAAATCAGCTATGTTGCTGCTCAGATAAGTTTATTTCGTATTTTAAAATAGAACATGTTCCAGATGAGTGGCGTCTGTTCATTGACTCTAGTAAGCGGAGTCTTAAAGCTGTTTTGTTACACAATGGGAACGTTCACCCAAGCATTCCAATTGGACACTCAGTTCATCTCAAGGAGTCATATGAGAACATGGTAATACTTCTGAATGCAATCAAGTATGATCAATATAAGTGGAAGATTTGTGGAGACCTAAAAGTGGTAGGACTTCTCCGGGGAATGCAGGGTGGCTTTACCAAGTACATGTGCTTTCTGTGTTTGTGGGACAGTAGAGCAACACAGCAGCATTATGTAAAGAAGGACTGGCCACCACGTGAAGCCTTTGTGCCAGGACAACATAGTATGAAGTATGAGCCATTAGTTAATCAAGAAAGGATTATTTTTCCCCCTCTGCATATCAAACTAGGGTTGATAAAGAACTTTGTCAAAGCGCTTGAAACAGAAGAAGCTGCATTCAAAATTTCCTAGCGTTAGTGATGCGAAGATGAAAGAAGGTGCTTTTATTGGTCCCCAAATAAGAGTGCTTTTAAAGGATGAACAGTTTTTGAGCACTCTCAATGCAAAGGAACTAAGAGCCTGGAATTCTTTTAAGAATCTTTGTGACAACCTCTTAGGCTCAACAAAGTCCCCTCACTATGAAGCAATAGTCACCGAGATGCTGGATGCATACCAACAACTTGGGGCTAGAATGTCTCTGAATATCCATTTTTTGCACAGCCATCTGGACTTCTTTCCAGATAACCTTGGCTCAGTGTCAGATGAACACGGAGAGCGGTTTCATGAGGACATTGCAATGATGGAAAAAAACTACCAAGGACGATGGGACACTTGCATGCTTGGTGACTTTTGCTGGATGCTAAAACGGGAAGGCTCTACTGAGTATAGACGCAAATCCAAGAAAACTCACTTCTAAGAAAATGAACTATATGTAGCAGTTGATACGTAATAATGCATGTGTACGTATCCTTTTTTGTTGTTCTGTTCTGTTCTGTTTTACTACAAATACAAATAAAAGTAGATTTATAAATAGATTTTCAAAAATTTCTTCTCTCTGTGATACTGAACTTTTAAGTTTTAAGTGTATTCTGCCTGTAAACGTCTAAATAAGGGTTACAGATATCTAGATAACCTGACCCGATAGAGAAAAACTAATGTGATTTTCAGATTTAGCACTCCAAAATTAGTTTAGATCACCCACTAAATTGGGAGAAGCAGAATTTTTTTTTTTTGTAGACCAGTGTAATATATTTGTGCTGATCTTATAATTTAAACTCTTTGGTATCGTCGTAAAAACCTCAAACATATGGTTTTGATTTTATACAAAATATTTACAGCTCTATTTACTGAAATATTGGTCCAACAAGGATCCCATGATCCACTTCAGGCTAGCCCCAAGAGGATTAAGAGACGATGTAAAGGTTAAAATTTCCATGTCTACACCTATGTACGCACAAAGCCATCACGCCGGTAAAGTGATGAAATGTTTCTACAGGAAGGGGCTGGAAACAGGAATTAAGAACAGAAATCAGATTTTCCACACCATGCCCTCACCCATCACGTGCATCCAGCCACCCAAGAGAAAAAAAAGAGTGAAAAGAAATTCGATTTTGTTCGTTAGAAATTACGTGTTTGTACAAAATATTTTTGTACTCATTTCTTAGATATTAACAAGGCAGGAAAATGTGTAGCGATTTTTCTGTAACTGGATGTCTGCCATGTGTATGTGTCTGCCAACTCTTTGAATGTCGCCGTTTCAACTTGGGTCTCTCGCCATGAAAGGTGTTTATACAGCAAGTGATATATTGAGTCGTTCATACTTCGTGGTGTGTGCCACCACGAGAGTAGAGAAAACCTCTTTTCTGCAAGAAATATCAGTGGGAGGTGCTTGTAGCTATCCTCGTGTACTTGTCCCTTATGGAGAATGATAAAGTGTTTCGTAGGTGATCACCCGTTGTTGCTAGGGCCAGCGCCGGCTCTTCCATTATGCAGATCACGCAGTGTGCGTGGGGCCCCGCGAGGCGAGAGAGCCGCCAGCGAGCGGTATAAAAAAATTAATTAATGAATGATTGACAGAAATAAAAAAAATAGGCCAAATTTTTATTTTTTAAAACTTTTCCAGCGTCATTCACTTTATTCCCATATAAAATCTAGCAATTTTTGTTGTTAAAATCATAAAAATTAAAATGTAAGCAAACGCCTTATGTGTGCCATCAGATCTGCCATCTCAGAAGATGACGCACTGGAATTGCTGACTTACATACACGAGAAGCAGTTGATAGAGTTATATCCAAACCTATGGATTGCTCTCAGAATTGCAGTCACTCTTCCAGTGACCGTAGCCACAGCTGAAAGGAGCTTCTCCAAGTTGAAGCTAATTAAAACGTACCTCAGGTCAACAATGGCACAAGAACGTCTGAGTGGGTTTGCTATCATGAGCATCATTCGGAAGGTAGGCCGGAAGCTGTCCTATGATGATATTATTGATGAATTTGCAATAAAAAATGCCAGGAGAGAAAGGTTGCTGGGTGGTTTATTGGATATTTGAAGTGGGTTGCTGTTGGGATAACAATTTTTTTCCAGATTGTTTGTTGAAATTTTGTAATAATCTGTAAGACGATGGCAACTTTCCCTTTGTTTTCATTAATTTCGGGCCTTTTAATTTTTCCTATTTCAATTAAATATTAGTGTTAATAACCATTATAATAATTTTTTTAGGTTTTCTGTACTGGTGTTTTGTCTAATTTCATCTGTATAGTAATTAATCAGCCTACAGATTATGTTTTCTATTTGTTATCTACGTCATCTATTTGTTTTTCATTAAATTCTTGCCTATTAATTGCTTGTTTTAATTAAATATTAGTGTTAATAACCATTATAATAATTTTTGTTCTCTGTATTGGTTTTCTTTTTGTCTAATTTCATCTATACAGTATATATTTTTTATTCAGTTATTTAGCTGCCTACAGATTATGTTATCAATTTGGGAAAAAAATCTTTAGAGGGCTTTAAGGCCTTTAATTTGAGGTGCCAATTGTGAATTTTTTGCTTGTCTATTTAACTCAAATACTTTGTAATCTCCGTCTATTTTCTGTTCCTCCTTGATAATGTGAATATATCACGAAAGCGCTCACTTTGTGTTTCCTTTTCCTTGTGGTTGTTTGCTTATATATATATATAATATATATATATATATATATATATATATCAGGGCTGTGCGGGTCTATCACTTTCGGGTCGGGTCCGGATCTGGGTCATTTTTCTAATTTACTTTCAGGTCCGGGTCCGGGTCCGGGTCATTTTTCTAATTTACTTTTGGGTCCGGGTCCGGGTCCGGGTCGGACCCGAAAGTTCACTTTCAGGTCCTGTCGGGTCTTTCAGTATATGACCCGGGTCTGGGTCGGGTCCATCATTAAAAATGTAATAATTATAATCTGGTATAGGATAGGTAATAAAACTGCTACCGTAGCTACATTAACATGTTTTCTGAAACATAGTAAAACATTATATGGCTCTACGGTAGTAGCCTAACCATATACATTAATTAATCCGATTTTGGAAATGTTTGAAAGTAGGTGTATTAATTGTATTAATATTTAATAGTAACTAGGTATAGTTATACACGCATTGCTAAGGGGCAAAGTACGATGTACGATTGCTCTCTTCAGCCCCCTTATTCTAAATTTTAATTCATTTTGTGAAAACAAATTCTATATTTTTTTGAGTGAACTCAAATGGAAATTATCATCTTCTTGCATTAAAATTAAATACTTGTTTATCTTAAAAAACAAAAATAAAACCGATAATATGAAATAATTAAAGTCATTTGGTAGTAACATTGTCTTTATATTTTGAGGGCAACATATTCTGTGAACTCCTTTAAAACAGATATTGATATAGCGGCATAGCCTATACTTATTTCTCCTAGAATCTAGATTGAAAGTTGTGGCAAGACAGGAAAGAGATTTCTGAATTTTTAACTGATTTTTTTTATTTTGAATATATATATACAGGGTGTCCGAGAATTATCTGTACAATATTTGGCTGTTATTAAAAGTCAACCATGAAGTGTAGAAATTCCAGTGTTGTCCCATTTTACAGAGAATCTCATTAAGTTTTTTCTGATACCAAGTTTTGACAAGTTTTTTAGAAATTCCAGTGTGTCCGAAAATTATCTGTACAATTTCATCTTTTAATAAAATTCTGATAACACATGTAAAATTCTTAAACAAGATTATTTAGAATCTGTATTTTCAAAAGTTTCTTTTATTAAAGTAACGTTGTTACAAACATTCGATATGTGCACCATCAGTGATTCGCAAAACATCCAATCGATAATCCAAATGTTGCCATGTACGCTGCAGCATATCCACATCAATTCGCTCAATAGCAGCTGTGATTCTTGCTTTTAAATCATCAATGTCTGTCACCCGCGTACAAAAATGAAAAAACTTGTCAAAACTTGTTATCAGCAAAAACTTAATGAGTTTCTCTGTAAAATGGGACAACACTGGAATTTCTACACTTCATGGTTGACTTTTAATAACAGCCAAAACTTGTACAGATAATTCTCGGACACCCTGTATATATGTGTATATATATATATATATATATATGCGCTTCTTAACTGAAATATATATATTAGGACTATTCTACACTATTTTATTTGAGAAGACTTTATTCGCCAACACCGTTCGATCGCAAAAACAATACTGCGTCCAATAATGATTGCGAAAGAGAATTTATTTGCGGGTTCAGAATGAAGCTTAGAGCGGAGAACAATCTTTCAAAGTTAACTTGTGTGCACGGAGTAGACAATGCTACCAAGGGTGCCTGTTTTAATTCTCCTCCCATTTCCATCCACCATTGCATGGGATCTTCATGGATCAGTTTCCTAGCTGAATCTCTCTTTTTCGCGAGGCGAAGACATTTTTCAAACTGTATCACACCCGCATCAAACTTCGCACTCAGTGACACAGTTTGAATTCGTCCTTCCTTCTGGAGAAGTCTTTCCTTTTGTCGCAATTCTTTTTCAATGGGGTCCGCGGCAGAGGTCTCGTCTGAAGAACTTTCTGCCTATTTGTAAAATTACAATCATTATCATCATTTCTGGCAATAATAATACTGTAATCATAACGAATAACGATGTAATGCAACTGTAAATTATTGATGAGAAAATAATGATCTCCCTACTAAAGACTCTTATCATCCCCAAACTAGAATACTTTTCCCTGCTAACTTCCCCTTATAAACAAGGAGATATAAATCAACTTGAAGGAATTCAGAGAAGCTTCACTTTTCCGCACTTTTCAATTTGGCATGTAGATGTTTTATCAATATTATTATATTTAAAATATTCATTTGTAAGGCTAGTTTTTTTGCTACCACTCCCCACCGAAAAAAGACCTTGTAAAGGCATTGCAAATTCAAATAAATAGCAAACGAAGCACTGGAGACCAACCAATGTACACAGTACACAACTCACAAACAAACAATAAAATATATTACGATGAGGCTATTCTTCCGTCACTGTTAACTCTCCACTTCCAGTGAGTCATTTGGAGTGTGGAATGATAATTCAATACATTGTTGCCAAAGGTGCACACATAAATTTTGTAAACTAAAAACCCGGCTGTGCGGGTCCTTCACTTTCGGGTCGGGTCTGGGTCTGGGTCAATTTTAAAATTCACTTTCAGGTCCGGGTCCGGGTCAGGGTCTTTTTTTTCTAATTCACTATCGGGTCCGGGTCCGACCTGCCAGCCCTGATATATATATATATATATTAGGGGCCCCCAAATATATTTGCGCGTACGGCCCCAAAAAGGTTGGAGCCGGCACTGGCTACGGCAAATTCAAGAGTCTCCCACTTAGAGGTGTTTATGAGGTAAGTAACAAAAAAAAATGAGTTGTTCGATGGTTGACCATACTATGTGGGGCATAATCAACCAGACACGTCTCTCTAAAGTGGGAGAGAATTAAATGCAGGAGAAAATGTTTAAAGAAAGGCAGACAAAGAAAATACTCATGAAAAAGTAATTATAGATTAAGACAACTCTCTCTCTCTCTCTCTCTCTCTCTCTCTCTCTCTTCTCTCTCTCTCTCTCTCTCTCTCTCTCTCTCTCGTCAGCCATTGCCGACAATACATACACAATACGCATACATACATCTATCTCGTGTACCTAGTCACTCATTAAAAGGAAGCAGAAATATAAACAATAGATTGAAGCCATATGTTACGTAAAACATTGTTTCTTTTGGAAGGATTCTTATTCACTAATTAAAAAAACAAAACATCAATTGTTCAGTGAATCCACGTAGTCCATTCATGCTCAAAAGCAATTAACCCTTTCAGCCCTGAATTTTTTGTAGGGTTAAGTTATGAATGCGTGTATTTGAAACGTTAGCAATTGGCATCTTCAGTCCTTAAAGGGTTAAGTCAGATAATTTTATATAATAATCTCTCGCGACGGAACTGGATTTAAGCTGTGTATGATAGGAGAAATACTCGTTCGTAAAGCGCACCCAAACAAAGGATCAACAGCCCATCTACCAATGTATGATTTCTGACAGAGAGAAGCATTTGTGCCCTGTGTGTGTGTGTGTGTGTGTGTGTGTGGTAAGAAAGAGAGAGTTACATGGAGTTACAAGGACAAAAGGAACCCTCAAAGCCCTTTCGGTTCATTCGGAGAGAGAGAGAGAGAGAGAGAGAGACAGAGAGAGAGAGAGAGAGAGAGTGTATTGGATGGGATGCATGAAATCAAGAAATGAACAAAAGTTCCCTGCAACCAGCAGCAAACAATCAATATCAAAAAGACAACTGATCTAACTAATCTAAAAAAAAGTTAGCAGTTTTGAGCCATGACTAAAATGAAAGAATTTGACCATCCGTCCAGACCCGCTACCCCTTTGCACCTGCATTGAATGCAGATGCAGAAAAAGAAAAAAAAAGCAGTTCACTTTAATCACACGAAGTTGAGGAATAAATCCACGATAAGAAAATATGGATTTATTGTAAGTACGAGCTTTCGAGCTATTCTAAGGTTTTCGTCAGTCTCGCGTTAAATGAAAACATGCACACAACATCAGACGCAATGGTTTGCAAGGTTTCCTCCAAATTAGAGAAAATTTTACTCTAATTGTTTGGTAGTGCAACAGTATCTGCATATTTTACTGAAAGAGTAAAGTGTAAATTATAATAAACTATTAAGGTAAAGGTTAGCGAGTACCCGCACCATCTGCTGTAAGAATACAACTCCGCCGATCGTCAACAGATGGTGTGGCGAAGGTCACGCTAGTAAATTGTTCAGTAGCCATTCACATCTCAGTCGTATACGAGTATATTATCAGTTTTGTAGTAAATATTTTTGATCACCTGAAGATCAGGGCCCCAGCCTTCTTCAGTTAGCTTTATAAGGCTAACTAACGAAAATATCATGGCCTAACCTAACCAATCGTCAAGGGCGTACAGTTGACCTAACGATAGGTTAGGTTAGGTCGTGATATTTTCGTTAGTTAGCCTTATGAGGCTAACTAAAGAAGGCTGGGGGCCCTAATCTTCAGGTGATCCAATATTTTTACTATAGAATGAATAATACGCCATATTAATAATTAGGTAAAAATCACTCAAATTTAGTAAAAGTAAAATTACTAACTAAATTAGTGATGTCTTCAACAGTCCTTCAGAGGGTGGATAGCAGGTTGAAACCCACACATCTTTCGAACCTCTCACGAAACGAAATAAATTGAAAGTAATAAAACCATCGCAAACTTTAAGAGTGACAAAAGGATTAAATAAAAAAATCGAACTTCTATACACGTTATAGGCCTTCTGAAGGATGTAGAAAGATGAAAGTTAGGGACGTTGAGTGAAGTTAAGCGAAAATTCTAAAATTTAAAGTCTGTTCAGTAGAACAGTTTTTATAAATATATTGAAAAATACACATGATCGCAAAGATTTACTTGAAAATTCGAGTATTTTGGAGTTCACTAAACTCTTTTCTGAGGAGGTTGAATGTATTGCATTATAGAATCTTACCTAGTTCTGGCCCGCACAGTAAAGGAATTCCCTTCAGTATGGCAGTGCAGCTCATGTCCTGGTCGCACAACTGCTTCGCTTCGAGACAGTTCAGGGTAGTGTGTTTCATGTACTGGAGGTCACCTGAAACGGGAACGAAGGAATTAGCCAAGTAAATTAGTAGTAGGAAAAGAATATGGAATGTATGCCTCCATGCTCACCTCTGATACGCTGAGCGCATCTGGAGGGGCCCCGGCCACGGAAGCAGTAATCATTCCGTGGGAAATCAAAGAAGTACCACCTAAGGGCCTCCCAATCAGCCTCTTGGGAGGATTCAAAGGCCAAAATATAGCGATAGGACAGCAAACAGATATAAGATTTTGGTCGGAGGAGCCCAACGGAAAAAAAAGTTTGATGTCAGTGAAATGGGAGGAAAACCAGAGATACTCGTAGTGGTGAACATTGAAATCGCCTAAAATGGAGGTTTCAGCGAAAGGAGAGTGAGCTAGAGTGTTCCACCTTGGAAGTGAGGTAGTAAAGTAGTTTTGGATAGTCAGTAGAATTAGGAGAAAGGTAGACAGACAACGCAAATGTATTTAGTTTGAGATTGGGATGTAAGCCGGAGTCACAGGGTGTAGAATTCGGAGGATTCAAGCTCGGGAATACGAGAGCAAGTTAGGTCGTTGCTTACATATACGCAACTTCCACTTCTGGAATGAAATTGAGTATAGAGGAAGTAGGAGGATACAGAAAAGGGGTTGCTGTCAGTCGTCCCAGACATCTGAATTTCAGTGAGGAAGAGAAGGTGAGATTTAGAGGAGGAGAGATGGTGTTCAACAGGTTGAAAATTTGGGGAAAGGCCACGAATGTTGCGGTTTGTAAAAAGTGAATCAGACTGAGGGCCGGAACATCTCGAATGGATGTTAGCCCGGGTCTGCATTCCAGGTACCGGCAGCGGGGAGCCAGAAATAGGGACATTTATGGTCCCTTCCCAAGGGGACTCGAAGTCTCTTAAAAATTAAACACAGAAATAGACCATCTAAAGAAGAGAATGACAAGAGACACGGCAGTTCCAGCATTCGCTGTCTACTGCCTAACGTCCCCATCCTGAATTACTTTCCTGGTAGATTGGTGTCTTCACTCTCCTCATATATATATATATATATACACACAGGGTGTTCTCACTCGATATCACCCCCAAAATCATCCCTCAAAGTATGGCAGACCGGTTGTGAAATAACCTGTATATATATATATATATATATATATATATATATATAGAATAATAATAATAAGGCGTGCACAGGTGGAAATCTCTCTGTTCATGATGGCATCAAAGAAGCACAATCCCTTTCGTGGTTTAGATCCCCTTTTAAAGACCAATCTAGACGTGTGTGAAGTGTGTAGCGGAAATTATTTGTGAATATTTAATTTCGCCAGATTATTTATTCATAGAGAATCGGAAACAAAAGGGGAATATACTCTCGCATTACGTGGAAACGTTACATCTTTCTCCATTTTTTAGTCACTCTTCGCGAGAGAACTTCTCCATCAGAAGAAAGATTTTTCATTAAATACGTTTCGAAGAATGAATCTTTCATGTGATCTTATGAAGCGGGAAAATGTTGCGTTTAAATTACCTTAAAAGCATAATGTTTTAATTCGTTGAGGTATAACACTACGATTCTCTCTCTCTCTCTCTCTCTCTCTCTCATATATATATATATATATATATAATATATATATATATATATATACTGTTGAATACATGAAAGGCCTTGGAATCGTTTTTCATTTTTTCTTGTGGGTATATATATATATATATACACACACAGTATATATATATATATATATATATATATATATATATATATATATATACACACACACACACACATATTTGTGTGTTTGACACATATAGAATGGAATAGGCAAAGGCGCAGTGAAATATACTTTTCTGAGAACGAAGAAGTCAGAAAATTTTCATTTGCAAATATCAAGTTGCGTTCACTGTTCCTTTGAAGTGCAAATCAGAAATGAATTTTGGAAATGTTTCAAGTTCTCACAAGACAGAGGCTCTTCCTTTACTCATTATATATATATATATATATATATATATATACAGACTCCGATTTCAGACTCCGCGAATACAAAACCCGCGAATAGCGAGGGACTAATATATATATAGTCCCTCGCTATTCGCAGGTTCCGTATTCGCGGATTCGAGTATTCGCGGAGTCTGAAATCGGAATCTATAAAGTCATTTGGTGGTTTCCCAGACATTAATGCAGAAATTGAGACGATTACAACCTTGGTCCACGCCGTTGGAAGGGAAGGATTGGAGGATATGCAATTATGCATGCAAATGACGTAGAGGAACTTATCGAGTCTCACTCTGAGGAACTGACCGAGGAGGACCTTGAGAAACTCATCAAATCAAGTGATCTTGAGGAAGAAATTGCAGATGAAGAAATAGAAAAACCTAATTTAAATTTGGAAACATTATCGGGCATTTTCAAATGTAGCAAAATATTAATTGATAAATTGTTTGAATCTGACCCACTTATGGAACGTAGCCTAAAAATCAAGAGGGAAGTTGAGTCTGCGATAGCGTCCTACAGAAACATTTATAATGACCTTAAAAAGAAGAAAAAGCAGATGCAGCTTTGGGACAGGATGGATCCTATCTGCTTAGCAGATAGCTGGTGAGGGAAGTTATATTTTAGAGCCTCTTTGTGAGTGACTCGTTGCATTGAAACTATACAAAGGACTTTTACGTCTAAGATAGAGGAAACGGAAGGTGAAGACTACTGGTCTCGACTACAATCCCTAGAACTCTATTCACTTGAAAGAAGGCGCGAGCGGTACACAATAATATACATACATATGGAAAATACTTGAGGGGTCTGTCCCAAACCTCAGAAATGAAATAGAAACAAACTGGAATGAGAGAAGAGGCAGATTTTGTACGGTCCCAGCTGCGGTGGGACAAGGAGCCATGAAAACGAGAATGGAAAATACCCTCAGAATAGGGGGCCCAAAGCTTTTCAATGTCCTTCTAAAAGAAGTGAGGAATCTCCAGCACACCGACCTAAATAACTTCAAGAACCAGCTGGACAGATTCTTGTGCAAAGTCCCTGACCAGCTATGCGTGGTTGGCTAAGAGGGCAGGAGGAGATCAGAGAGCAATTCCCTCCTTCACCAAGTCCCGCAAATGAGGCGGGATGCTGCAGAGGGGTCGACCGCAGGTCGATCCTGAACCGTCGTTTAAACTCAACAAAAGTAACAAAAGTAAATATATATATATATATGTGTGTGTGTGTGTGTGTGTGAAGTAGTTCAGATTCTACGTTAAGCTGTATATCTAAGGAAGGGGCAAGAAGCTTAACCTTTGTCAGATTGAACAATTCGAGCGAAAGCAAAACCCAAGTTTCCAATATATATATATATATATATATGTGTGTGTGTGTGTGTGTGTGTGTGTGTGTGTGTGTGTGTGTGTGTGTGTGTGTTTTCAATGTTAATTCTTGTATGGTATTTGATGATAAAGTAATCTTTATTCTGCTTTTAACCTAATGGGATTTATTTACAGTCGCTGAAAGAAATTTTGCAAATATTTAATATAAGCGAAATCATATAATATAATAATATAATATAATATAACAACAATATAGTATACCTTAAAAAGAAGGAGATTGTATAATAGGGACATACGAGTAGATATAAAAACTTCATGGGTGAGTTTTTGGGAAGAAACGCCCCCGTACACACACACACACACACACACACACACACACACACACACATACGACGTAAACGTGTATGTATAAAATTTAGAATGTTTTCGTCAGGTGTCAGAACATTATACATACGTCAAATTCCACCCAATTCATGTACAGGTATGAGTGATAAGCCTGAAAAATAATTAACCTGTAATGTATTCAGAGTATTCAATAGATACCCAGTTGATGATATTCCTTTGATGTTTTCATCAAATATTTTCTTTATTTTGCTCTGCTTTCATTATATTTATATTTTGAGACCTACAGTATATATTTACACCTTTAATTCACTTCATTATTGACATTGTAATATATACGTTGCTTTGTTCCAAAATCGATAAGTTATACTCGTAGCTGGTGGTCCTAACATTATTATAATGGTTGTACACTGTTCCTCTTTAAAGGCTTTTGATCTAAATGCAGAAATATAGAAGGTTCTTTTGCCAATGGAAATAAGCCACTATATAGCATTTTCCTATATATCAACACATACACACACACACACACACACATATATATATATATATATATATATATATATGAGGTCCTCCTCGGAAGAAGTGGTTAGACGACAAAAGTAAAAACGCCAGAAAACGCAGTTAAAGTTGTACCAATTCCAAAGTGCCATAACTTTTGAACTTTTGATGATATTTCGTCGAGATATATATATATATATATATATGTGTGTGTGTGTGTGTGTGTGTGTGTGTGTGTGATACTTAATTTTTCTGTTCTCTAATATTTATCCAATATTCCATGCGAGTATTATTTAAAGAGCATTCATTGATCACGAGTTAAATGGAACACTGCAACGTCTTTGTGGAAGGTGGAGAGTTAAATTAGACCTGCATAATTTACCATATCATTTTATAGGGTACTAAAACAACGGAAATTATCTAATCATTTAAGTCCAAGTACGAGAAAATGACAAAATAAATTTTGTTATATTTATGCTCTGGTAATGCGCGTAATAAAGAATTATATTGTATTTATGACGTAACATATCATGGAAAAGGTTTATTAATAGGTGTTATCATTCATTCAAATATGGATTTAGATTATATAACAACTAGTACAGTTCCCGCCGCTTCGCTGACGGTTAGACAGGCTAAACTACAAAAAAAGAACCCAGCCGTGAAAATTTTGAGCTTCACATTGTGTCAACATTTCTGAATCTGGTACTCCCAAAACCTCCTCACCCCCATTCATACAACTTGGGGCTAACCCCCCCCCCATTACCCCCACCCCTCCCCATTACCCACCCATCCCCCATTACCCCCACCCCCACCCTTCCCCCATTGCTAAACTACAGAAAAGAACACAGTCATGAAAATCTTGAGCTTCACATTGCCGCCCGTAATACAATTTCTGAATTTTTTTCTCACAATTTTTTCTCACAATTTCTGAAAGTGTGACGGACAGACGGACAGACAGACAGACGGACAGCTCTCTTATTATAATATAGATTGCTAGAGTCGATTGCTAAAGTATCGGAAGGAAAGTCTTTTTTATAAATGTTCTTACTTTAATGGACAGCTTTTGCGCCTCCAATTCAAATTAATAATAGTGGGTGACCGTTTACGTGAGATAAGAATATACTGTATTACAATTTTCCAAGTGTAAAACGAAAATTAAAATCAAAGGCACTGGAAAAATGGGCTGACTTTCCGGAACCAGCATTGCCAATCAAGAAATAGCCATTTTGGTAAGTTATTTTTAACGATGTCACGTGCAATGATAATGATAAATTTATTGACAGGAGACAAATTGGTATAAACTTGCACGTCGTTGGTCAGTTAACTCACAAATCTTAGAAGGAGTATTTTGCTTTATGAAACTATGGATGTAACCATAGTTACAGTACTAACGAAAGGCAAGTTACTAACGAAAGGCAAGTCACTAATGAGATGCAAGTCATTTACAATTCCATTAATAAATGAAATTCAAATTGGATAATTGTTAAAAAATAAAATTCTAAATGTATGCTGGAACTTGTGTGTAAATTGGATGACGTGTGTGTGTGTGTGTGTGTGTGTGTTTAATTTCTATGACTGAAACCTGCTCTACAGTTTGTTCATTCTCCCATTCAATTTAACAGGGTAAACTCTATAAACAAATAATAAATATTAGGATATACTGCATATATTTTGGACATTTGTGTATAATTTTACCACGACATTTCAGTTTAATATCAATTGGGCAATAGTGGGATTTGTGGTGAGTTCGGGAATTTGCGAGGAAGGAAGTTTCACTGAGTTTTGGCCAATGTTGCCTATTAATAGAAGGGCAATTAAAGTCGCTTTTATACTCTAGCATTGCACCTTATTTACGTTCATACTATACTTTTTTTATGCCGGAAGGAGGGGCCAAGGGTGAGCGCCCACAAAATTTTCTGCGGGATCGGAAGTGTAATTAAAAAGCATAGGTCACCCCTTCCCCCTTCCCCTTCTCTACCGTGCTTGTAGATAGGGACTTTTCTTCTTTTTTATCTTGCGTGTATGTGTGTGTGTGTGTGTGTGCGCGCGCGCGGAAATGCCCCCAAATTGCCCTCTCGCGATTTTCATATTCACTCATAAGATTCAATCACAATCCTTTTCCAGTCAATCGTTGTTGTATATATAATGAATAAATATACTCATATATTGTATATAATTATATCTGGTCTTTGAAAAACTCATGAGATTAATGAGATTAAATATTTCAATCTTACAGTCTCTACAATAACTCTAATACTGATTTGAAACAGTAGTACTAATCTTATAACTGTAATACAGAAATAAAGAACGTCCTTTAAGCGTATTAACGTGAAAAAGCAATTTCCCCAAACTTTACAAAACCAAATGAATAAAGGGTAAATAACTTATTCTTGTATAACAATATTTTTATGAGAAAGATGGATTTTGAGGGTCGCACTTACGAGTGTTTTTGGGGTAATGCGTTCGTACATTTAAAATGGTTTCGTTTCTTCAAAGGAGATACAAACTGATAAGGACGTGTAATTTTGCTCTCCCAAGAGTACAAAGGGAACTTTATTAATCTAATTTTTATTCAACAGTACTTCATCCTCCCCCCCTATATATATATATATATATATATATATATATATATATATATATATATATATATATATATATATATAATGAACAAGAACACCAAACAAAAAATCAAAATTCTTCAAACTTTAATTGGTACCGACGTTTCGGAATACACCCATTCCATCTTCAGGACTAAAATGATAAATAACTAAGTACAAAGCAAATAGGTAGGATTATAGTGACCAAAACAAAATAACAGAATTAAAATTACAACAAAAAAAAGGGGGGAGAGGGGGGGGGGGGAGCTACGAAAACTCCAATGTAAAAGCGTAAAAAAAAACTAAAAACTAAAACTAAAATAGGTGAATAAATAAGAAGCTTAACTGAAGCGCAGACATTCCACTGATGGATTCGCCAAAATTGAGATTTAGTTTTAATTTGCAAATGAACAACGAACGAATCCATGATTTTTAAACTCAAGATCAGCGTTACTATCACCAATTTGGAAGCGAAATTAAGACTGTGAAATTGGGGTGCTTATTATCGTGTGTGCATGGTTGCGTACATAAGAAGAATTACTGTGGGTGGTTTTTGTTAACGGGTTCACTTCTTCGAACAGATTTAGCAAAAGCTGTTCTTCGTGTGAAAAGCTTATCAGTATTTTTAATTCAAAACGTTGTCTCTTTATTTTTTAAACTTTTAATTCATTTCATGTTTTTAAGTAATTTTTATTTTCACCTCTCTCTCTCTCTCTCTCTCTCTCTCTCTCTCTCTCTCTCTCTCTCTCTCTTATATATATATATATATATAGTGCTGTGACGCAACTAGTTACTCAGTAATCGTTACTTTGTTGAGTGAGTGTAACAGTAACTCGTTAGGATCACCTGAAGATCAGGGCCCCCATGTATTCTTGTTTTTTGCTTTACAGTACCAAATATAATAATAAATTAAATTGAATGCCCGGTTAGGTCAACTGTACGCCCTTGACGATTAGTTAGGTTAAGTCGTGATAGTTTCGTTAGTTTTAACGAAGATATCATTTGGTAATTGAGGCTGGGGCCTGGGGGGGGGGGGGGGGGGGCCTGATCTTCAAGTGATCCACTAACTACATTTTCCTGCCGAGTAATTGTAACTGTTACTAGTTACAAAAAACATGAATATTTGTAACTTGTACCAGTTACTTTTTTCTCTTAAGGCAAAAAGTTAGTAACTACTTTTTTCACAACCTTCCTTGATGTACATATTGTGCACAGTACAAGGTTTATTGACAATGTAGTGAATACTCTTATTTTAGTTTCAAGATAAATGTTAATTTTACCGTCTTGAATTTCGGAATAGTATAAATTCATTTTAAATTAGTTACCCCATTATAATTCAATTGTGAACCACATTAATACTAATTTTATGTATACTATATTATTTTATTGTATGTAAACATAATTAATTATATATCACAATTGTCAGTTAATCATTTATATTCAAATATTTATTTTAATCTAATGCCATGTCCATTTTGCAAATAAATAATAGAAAACCAAAGGTTATATTTTCCACCTTTGGTACTGTCGCAGTTTCGCCTAACGGACTCAATACGGCTAGTGAGATAATCACTGGTTGGCACTTAACTAGCGGCAGTGCTTATGGCTACATCATCCAGGTTAACCTATACCGGATAGATGCGCTACGGTCCCAAGCCGTAGCTTGCCTAGGCCGACGACGACGACGTAAACCAACAATTGGTGCCCCGGAGCTGGATTACCCCTTCACCCGAACGACTAGGACTAGACTGTAATGTCGTTCGTGCCCATCACCCCCTTCACCCGAACGACTAGGACCAGACTGTAACGTCGTTCGTGCCCACCACCCCTTCACCCGAGCGACTAGGACCAGACTGTAATGTCGCTCGTGCCCTCTGCCCCTCACCCCTGCCCGTGCGCTCTGTGCCTGCGCTCGTCTCAACCTCCACTCCTTCGTTGGGAACTTGTCGTCTTGCTTGTACGTTAGCAAGCATAGGAGAAGATGCCTGACGACGCTGGTGCCATCTCCCACTTGAGCGTAAAGCTCCCCGTCTTCTGGCCGGGTGATCCATTTATTTGGTTCCACCAAGTGGAATCACAATTCAACTTGGGAAGGATCACCACTAGCAGGACGAAATACGATCATGTTTTGTCCTCTCTACCAGCGAGCATCATCTCTGAAGTCCGTGACGTCATCGTATCTCCTTCCACGAGTGAGGACCCGTACAACGATCTGAAGTCTGCCATCCTGCGCCGCACCACTGTCTCCGAGCGTGAGAAACTACATCAGTTAATCTCAAAAGAAGAACTTGGAGACCGTAAGCCCACTCAAATGCTGAGGGCTATGCAGTGCGCTCTAGGCGAACGCGCACAAACCTTCGATAAGGACATCTTTAGACAGTTGTTCTTGCAGAAACTTCCTCCATCAGCTCAGCGTGTCTTGGCCACTATGGATCCTGCTACTCCAGTTGAAACTAGCAGAAACTGCCGACAAAGTAGTGGAGATTGACATAGCTCCGGTCAACAACGTGAACACACAATCGGAACTGGAGTTGAAAGTGGAAGAGTTAGTCAACAACTCAACCACGTTTGTTCTCTGCTACAAAATCAACGGCAAAGAAGCCATTCTCGGTCAAGATTTACGAAGAGGCATCGTTCGAGTTCCGGGAAGATCTGCTTCTACCACGCCAAATTTGGAAAGAAGGCTAGGAAGTGCATCTCCCCTTGCAATTTTTCGTCGGAAAACCCCAGCAGCGAGTCCTAATGGCGTCTAGTACTCGCACTGCCAACCTGTTATTCATAAAGGACAGGAACTCTGGTGTCAATTTCTTGGTCGATACCGGAGCGTCAGTCAGTGTATTCCCTCAAAAATCTGGTCATACGCACTCGGAATCTCCGCCTCTATACGTGCTAACGGTTCACGCATACCCACGTACGGTACTCAGTCGCGTGAACTAAACTTGGGCCTTCACCGATCCTTCAAGTGGATTTCATCTGTGCTCAAGTGCGGCATCCCATAATCGGCGCTGACTTCCTCCAGCATTTCAAACTCCTGGTGGATCTTGACAAGCGACGCTTATGCGACCAGGCCACACTGCTTTCTGTTCTTGCCAAACAGGTTGCCCTTCCGGACGCCTCGAACTCTGCACTTTCCCTCGTTCCCCCTAATTCCATGTACCAGTGCCTTTTCCAGCGATATCCAGGAATTCTTCAACCGATGCAGATGGGTGATACCATTAAGCACACCATTACCCATCACATTACAACAAAAGGTCCCCCTGTGTTTGCAATACCCAGACGTCTTGCCCCGGACAAACTGAAAGCTGCCAAATCGGAATTCCAGCTTATGATGGATCTTGGGATAATAAGACCTTCCAAAAGCAGTTGGTCCTCTCCCCTACACCTGGTCCAGAAGAAGTCAGGAGACTGGAGACCATGTGGGGATTACCGGTTTTTGAATTCGACAAACCATCCCGGACCGATATCCGGTACCAAATGTCCAAGACTTTACTTCTCTTCTCCACGGCAAATCTATCTTCAGTAAATCGATCTCGTTAAGGCTTTCCACCACATTCCCGTAGAGCCTTCGGATATTCCCAAGACTGCAGTTGTACACCATTTGGGTTATTCGAATTTTTGAAGATGCCGTTCGGGCTACGGAATGCTGCGCAAACCTTTCAGAGGTTTATAGATGAGGTCACCAGAGGCTTAGACTTTGTTTATGCCTACATCGATGATTTGCTTGTGGCCAGCTCAACGGAAGAGGAACATAAGGAACATCTTTCACTCCTCTTTCAACGCTTAGAACAATACGGTGTTACTATTAATGCATCTAAGTGTGTGTTTGCACAGCCAACCTTGGAATTTCTTGGTCACACGATTTCGCAGCACGGAATTACCCCCCTTCAGGACAAGTGTGAAGTGATAAAAAATTACCCTATGCCAAGTAATCAGCGTGAGTTACGGCGGTTTCTAGGTTTGGTAAATTATTACCACAAGTTCATTAAAAACTGTGCCAGTGTTCTTGCTCCTCTACACGCTATGATCACACACAAACGCAAGGTAACAAAATTGGTATGGTGTAGCGATAGTTTACAGGCGTTCGACAATGCCAAAAATGCTATCAATAGTGCATTGTCTCTGTCATTTCCTATCAGTGATGCCCCCTAACTCTGACGGTCGATGCCTCAGATGTTGCGATCGGTGGAGTGTTGGAACAAACCATTAACGGTCAACAAGCACCCATCGCGTTTTACTCGAAAAGCTGCAGCCAGCCCAAACGCGTTATAGTGCTTTCGACGTGAACTTCTTGCTATTTACTTAAACGTGAAGCATTTTCAACATTTCCTTGAAGGCCGAGAGTTTTGTGTTTTTACCGACCACAAACCTTTGGTCACTGTCTTCAATAAAAACAGCTGTAACCACTCTCCCAGAGTCATCAGGCAACTCGATTATATCTCGCAATTTACCACAGATATCCGCCACATCAAAGGTGTCTTGAACACTCCAGCGGATGCACTTTCAAGAATAGAGATTACTTCTGTTACCCTCAGCTCTACACTGTGGAATGCTATTGCACAGGATCAAGATAAGGATACGGAACTACAAGACCTGCTCAGAGAAGACTCCACTCACTCACTTTCCCTCAAGAAATGAGTATGCCAGGATTGTCTGTGCCCCTCTATTGCGACGTATCAACAGCTGCTATTCGCCCTTATGTCCCTCCATGTCACAGACAAGCAGTCTTCACGGATCTTCATAAGCCCTCCCATCCTGGTATCCGTGCTTCGCAACACCTGGTTACCTCTCGCTTTGTTTGGCCCTCGATGCGGAAGGATGTCAAACATTGGACCAAAACGTGCCTTGCCTGCCAGCGTGCCAAAGTCCAAAGGCACACCAGGTCCCCCTTGACGCATTTCCACCCCCATCCCAGCGATTTGAGGTAATTCATGTAGACATTGTTGGCCCTCTTCCAGTGATTCAAGGCCAACGTTATCTGCTCACCTGTCTCGACCGCTTTTCCAGATGGCCTGAAGCCATCCCACTTCCTGATATCCAAGCGGAAACTGTTGCAAGAGCCTTTCTTCATGGATGGGTATCAAGATTTGGATTGCCGACAAAAGTCATCACTGACCAAGGTCGCCAATTTGAGTCTTCGCTTTGGAAGAAGTTTACCAGCTTGTTGGGTACAGTACATGCGCATACCTGTGCGTATCATCCGCAAGCTAACGGCCTCGTCGAACGCTTCCATCGCCAGCTGAAGTCATCCCTTATGTGTCACGAAGACTCCCATTGGATGGATAAGCTTCCACTCGTTTTGCTTGGTATTCGCTCTGCATTTAAGAGTGATCTGAAGACTACAGCGGCTGAACTAGTCTATGGAACAACACTGCGGCTACCAGGTGGCTACTTCACTGCAGGGGATAAGTCATGTGATCCTACGGAATTCGCTCAAACACTTTCCTCTCACATGCAGTCCCTTCAGCCTGTTCCCCCTCGATTGACTAGCCAACAGAACATCTTTGTTTCCCCAGCCCTCCAATCTTGCACCCACGTTTTCGTTCGTGTACCTGTCCCAAAACGACCTCTCCAATGTCCATATGACGGACCCTATGAAGTTCTCCGACGTACGCGCAAATCATTTCTCATCCAGCGCGGTTCCAAGGTCGACAAGGTTTCTATCGATCGTCTTAAGCCTGCGTTTTTGGAATCAACCTTAAGTGAGGTACATGTAGCTACCAAAAAGGTCCAGAGGAAATCAGTGTCGTTCGGAACTCTTTGAACTTCCTCTCTGGTGGGGGAGTGTGTAGTGAATACTCTTATTTTAGTTTCAAGATAAATGTTAATTTTACCGTCTTGAATTTCGGAATAGTATAAATTCATTTTAAATTAGTTACCCCATTATAATTCAATTGTGAACCACATTAATACTAATTTTATGTATACTATATTATTTTATTGTATGTAAACATAATTAATTATATATCACAATTGTCAGTTAATCATTTATATTCAAATATTATTTTAATCTAATGCCATGTCCATTTTGCAAATAAATAATAGAAAACCAAAGGTTATATTTTCCACCTTTGGTACTGTCGCAGTTTCGCCTAACGGACTCAATACGGCTAGTGAGATAATCACTGGTTGGCACTTAACTAGCGGCAGTGCTTATGGCTACATCATCCAGGTTAACCTATACCGGATAGATGCGCTACGGTCCCAAGCCGTAGCTTGCCTAGGCCGACGACGACGACGTAAACCAACAACAACATCTATCTGATGCTAATATGATAAAATCTTCTCGTTTCTTCGTTAAATTCAAATCAATTTGAAACAAATAAACAATCTTGGCAAGTATCACTTGTTTGGGAAAGTACTTTTATCAAGATCAGATGCTCGTTAAAACCACGAAATATGTTGAAAGTAACTTTTGAAGTAACTAGTAACTAGTTACTTTTTTTTAGACTAATAGTAACTACAACTAGTTACTTATTTGAGGTAGTAATTAGTAACTGTTACAACACTGTGTGTATATTATATATATATATATATATATATATATATATATATATATATGTGTGTGTGTGTGTGTGTGTGTGTGTATATATATATATACACATACACACAGTGTATATATATATATATATATATATATATATATATATATATATATATATATATATATTATATATATATATAATTATATAGTGTCCCATAATAGGTCCCGTTACCCCCTTTACCCTCACCCTGTTTTAACAGGAAAAGGTTCAGGGGTAAAGGAGCTTATGGGAAACCCTGTGTATAAACTGTATATATAGATATAAAATTCAATAAGTATGTGCAACGTATATTCCTATCTCATAATAAGAAATTTCAATATGCAATATCCATTTCATTAAATGAACAAAGCATATTTTAATAATATGCAGATACATTGATGGTGTTGCCGCATCTGCCTATATATGATATATTAGTATCCATCCACACATGTTTTTTGCAACGTTGCATTTAGGTAATGGGCTTAGCAGCCTAGATTATAATCTTCAAATAGTTTTGGTACGAGCCTCGAATCCTCCGCGCCAAATCTATCATATTTTTCCTCTTGGGAAATCAGGTTTGATGCACCATTCAAAACATATACTAAAATCTTGAGAATTTTGTATAATTTGATACTGCATGAAATTGGAGAACATTCGATAGAGGGAGTGACAGGTATGAGATATATTCAGAATGAATAACCCATAATCATATATCAATATTCCTTTGCAGGGTCGCTAAGTTTTACAGAAGTCTGAAGCCAGCCAGCTGGCACTTCATTCTACAGGTATTGGCGATACGGAAGAAGTGAAGTATATTTTTACCATTTTTTTAAAATTTGCTGGAATAAGATTCGAGTAATGTATTCGAGTGAAATCGCTTCTCTACAGATAGGATGAAATTATTATGTTTTAACCTATGTTAGTCAAGTTTTATGAGATAATATTTAACCTTTCTATCAGGTTTTATGTTGACGAAGACCTATAAATTTAAATTAACAACCAGGTAGGTGTGTTTTTTCCCATAAATTCATCAATTCCTTTTATTTTTTTGTAAATGTATGAAAGTAAGCCTTTAATTATTGGGAAAAGCCAATTCTTTACTTAGTGAAACTCTGGATCCAGTTTTCGTTCTGATGAACTTCGTAATAAACTTTTCTACTGCAATGTCTGATATATGCTCCAAAGACTCCTATTTCTCATCACTTTGATGAAGTAAAACATACACCCTTATAACATTTCACGAGGAAGTATTAGTCTTAATCTCTGCTGTTTGCTTGTTTTGCGGATAAAAGGGCCGTTCTAATGCTGTGCATCCTTTAAGCCTTTACTGACGTAATTTACGTTTAACTGTGGATAGGTCACCTTTGACTCAAAACTAGTATATGGGCGAGTTGAAGGAGATTGCGCGCAATTCAGGCTCATGTTCGTGGATGAATTTCCGAGGTAAAGGGGTTGCGACACTGCAACATTGTTGGAAGCCGCACCCTTTACCCACAAACCCTCTCCCCCCGCTTCCACCCCTTGTCTAGATGGTTTCCATGGTAACCAGAAGAAGTCAAGGAGGAAGAAAAGAAGAAGAGGACAGACAAGCAAGAAGAAGCAGAAGAGCAGAAGAAATTTTTACCCTATAGTCTCATACTGTTAAATAAGCGAAAGGCTTTGGAATCGCTTTTCCTTTTTCTTTGTGGGTGTGCATCAATTATTTATTTCACGCGTTTAATTATGAAATAATAATAATGAAGTTCCCATTTCGTAATCAACTATTTAAAATATGCTAATTTCATTAGGCACCTTTAATTTCGTAATCTATTTTTTTTTTTTTTTATTAAGCATCATTTATTATCTACTAAATAAATCATTTAATTTAAATAAATAAATTATTTAATTGAAAATTATGTAACAATTTGTAAACTTTATATTTATTATTTATTATTTATTATTACTATTGCTATTATTATTATTTTTTGTTATCATTATTACTATCACTTGCCATTTTCACTATTTTCCTGTAATAAATAAATTAAATGCCATTAATTTTGTCTAAAAAGCTTCCAAGCTTCCAACGGCATATTCAGATGAGAGTACTGCGAATATATTAATGTCATATCAAATATCTAAAAATTGCAAAAACTCCGTCATTTATTCTTTTCTGAATAAAATTGGTTGAATTTTGAATTTGAATTTGAAATTCATCCCGTATATATATATATATATATATATATATATATATATATAACGTAGCAATAATTTATGTCCTTTTGAATTTATTTATTAAACAATTAATTTTTAGTTAAAACACAATTTAAGGTCATTGAAAAACGTTGGAGAAATGCTTCAGAACGTGCTACGCTCCCATTTGTAAATAGCTGTAACAGGACTCATTTACCGTTCTCTCTGTACTATTAGGTGACCCATTTCTTGTTACAGTGAAGTACTCTTCTAGATCATTCGCATTTTAGCATTCCAGATCGTTTCATCAAAATGTTAATAATGAGGATTTGGTCATGAAAATATCACGATCGGAGGAACAGCCACAAAATATCTGGGCAATATAACACATTTACCATCACTTTACCTCATATTAAATTATAGGCCCATTCGTTCCTGAGTGAGTTTTACGAAAGATTTACTGGAGGATCCATAAATGGGCGGTTCAGTGGATCTCTTATCGGTCTTTTATCAAAGAAAAACAGTACCTTTATTACGGAAATACAGTTGTAGAAAGCTGCGTACGATACTTTCGGTGCTTGGCACTTTATTATATTGACCATAAAATCTTGAAAATGAAGCTTATATTTTAGCTACGTACGGTCACCTGCGATGTAATTTCTTTATTATATCGTCCATCAGATAAAGGTACAGGCTTCAGACCTTTAGACGCTGGTATACGAGTATACATTACAATACGTTGATAACGCGGCGTATGATAATGCGGTACGCGAATAACAATGCAATATACTGTATATAGAACATTTATTTTTGATTACACGGGCTAAGGCTTGAATAACGCGATATTTTTTAAGCTAAACGGGCAAAATTCAAGCCAGTCGCCCAGCAAACGCTGGCAAACGTGATTCGAGAGCTTGAGACTGAGTGAATAATGTAGCTCCATTATATTTTATTTTATTTGCATTTACAAATCTATCTTGTACTTAATTATTACTAAATCTTATTTATAAGTCAATATATTATAGTATAATATTCTCTAATATTTTAGGTAAAAATCGTACGTTTTTGGGGTCTTCCAAACTTAACCTCTTTTTATCGTAAGATATTGTGGAACCTCTCGGAATGTAATTCCGCGTTATCAGTGTATTCTATCTCATATATATATATATTATACATATATATATATATATATATATATATATATATATATATATATACAGGGCGTCCCAAAAAAATGTATACACACTTTAACAGCTGATAGCTCAATTGATGTTTCTTTCTTTCCAAGTTAAACCCATTAGAATTAATAATGGCAGTCAGACTAAGCTTTGAACAAAGGAAATTCATTCTAAAATGCTACTGGAAGTGTGAAAACGCAGTTGAAGTGCAAAGACAGTTTAGGAGGGAGTTTCAAACAGATCCACCAACGCGACTTACCATCACTCGAATTAGAGATAAGTTTGAAGCCGATGGAACTGTTCAGAATGTCCACAAGAAGCGTTCCGGAAGACCACGGACATCGACAAGCCCCACAAAGCAAGAAAGAGTACTGGAAACGTATCACCAAAGTCCAAGAAAATCTGTGCGGCAAGCGAGTCGTGAGGTAGGAATTTCAGAATCGTCTGTCCAACGCATTTTGAAGCGCTGTCAATGGAAAAGTTACATTCCAAGATTAGTCCATGCTATTAATGAAGATGATGATCCGGACCGAAGAGTGGAGTATTGCGAGTGGTACTTGGCACGATGTGGATGTGGATTGGACGAAGGGGTTTCGTAGAATACCCTCCGCGTTCACCAGACCTCACACCACTAGACTTTTTTTTATGGGGATACTTAAAAGACAAAGTCTACGCTATAAAACCTGCAACAGTCGCTGATTGAGAGCAGCCATTGAACGAGAATGCACACAAATACCAAACGAAATGTTTCGTGATGTTTGCGATTCCATTGCTTCGCGTTATCAGCAGTGCCTGGACAGAACGGACGTCAGTTTGAAAACAGGCGTTGACAAAACAATTAAATAATGTCTGTAGATTCTATTACATTTTGAAAATGAAATGTATTTTAATAAACACTGCCTTTATAAGTATTTAAAGTGTGTATACATTTTTTTGGGACGCCCTGTATATATATATATATATATATATACAGGGGTTAGACAAAATAATATGAACACCTGCCAATTTCACAGGTTATCTTTACGGACTGCTCAGACACAAAGTAAATGGTCAAATGACTGGCACCCTATTTAAATGCGTAACAGAGAGTGTATACGTCATGTTATAACCCTCACGTTGTTTTTACAGATCTGAGTGAATTATGAATTAGCAGTTATGAAAGACCTGTCAGACTTCCAAAGAGGGCAAATTGTCGGAGCGCGGATGGCTGGTGCATCGGTGATGAAAACTGCTCAGATGTTCAATGTATCCAGAGGAACTGTCTCTATGGTCATGTCTGCATACCAAAACCATGGAAAGACAAGCACTGACAAATGCAATAGTGGACGCAAGAAGAACCTGTGTGATCGAGACTGCCGGGTGCTAAAGCGCATTGTGACAAAGAACCATAAGACCACAGCTCCAAAAGTGACTGCAGAGCTTAACCAGCATCTTGCAAGCCCGGTATCGACCAGAACTGTACGTTGTGAGCTCCATGGAGCTGGATACCATGGGAGGGCTGCAATTGCCAAACCCTTCCTTTCGCACATCAACATTGAGCGGCACAGAAAATGATGTAATGACCATAAGAATTGGTCAATGGACCGGTGGAAGAATGTAATCTACTCCGACGAATCCTCCTTTACGCTATTTCCATGTTCCGGTTGAGTTTACGTCTGGAGACAGCCTAAAGATGCTTATGACCCCGACTGCCTGACCCCAACCGTTAAGCATGGAGGCGGATCTGTGATGGTTTGGGCAGCAATATCGTGGAATACTCTTGGCCCAGCTGTAGTACTGCATGGTAGGGTTAATGCCCAGGTCTATCTGTCAATATTGGCTGACCAGGTCCATCCTATGCTCCAAACGCTGTTTCCCAATGGCAACGCCGTCTTCCAGGATGATAATGCACCAATCCACACCACTGGGGTCGTTAAAAACTGGTTTGAAGAGCATGTTAGTGAAGTAGAACACTTGGATTGGCCTCCACAATCCCCGGATCTTAACATTATCAAGCATCTGTGGTGTCAGTTGGAGCAGCAGGTCAGAAGCTGATTCCCACCACCGGCGTCTTTGGAAGAACTGGAGCAGGGTTTGCTCAAAGAATGGCTCAGGATTCCTCTAGCCCAGTGGTTCCCAAACCGTGCGCCGCGAGATGTAATTAGGTGCGCCACGAAAGAGCAAGATTATATTTCAAAATGTGAAAAATACAAACTGAAATTCGTAATAAAGTATATGTATAAATACCTCTTTTGAATAAATTTTTGAATTTATGTACAAAGTGCGCCAAAATATGTTTACTTGTTCTAAAGTGCGCCGTGAGCAGAGCTGGGCAATAAATACATTGAATGTATTTAAATACTAAATACTAAATACATGGGAGAAATGTATTTAAATACTAAATACATTTTATGAATGTATTTAGATACTAAATACAAAATAAATCAATTGTATTTAAATACATTTGTAAATACATTTTAAATACATACAAATTTTAACATATGCATTCACTAATTCACTAAGCCATGACACGCACACGATAAAGAAATCAACCGCTTTCAACTAAGAGTGGCACACAACTGATTGAAGTGACACGTTGAAACATGAACCATGCCGTACTACACTGTCGACGCGTTGTACTGTGCTAGTACAGAACGTGTATTAAACCAGTAAAAGTATTTACATTTTTATATTTTAAGTATTTAAATACATTGTATTTAAATACTCATTAAAGTATTTAAATACTATATTTAAATACATGAAAAACAATGTATTTATAAATACAGTTCTAAATACACAAATGTATTTAAATACGTATTTAAATACTGCCCAGCTCTGGCCATGAGTAAAATAAGTTTGGGAACCACTGCTCTAGCCACTGTCCAAAAACTGTATGAATCAATTCCCCAACGCATTGCAGCTGTTATTGCTGCTAAAGGAGGACCAACTCCATATTAAGAATAAAAACCACCATTTATCAAGGTGTTCATATTATTTTGTCCAACCCCTGTATATATATATATATATATATATATATATGTGTGTGTGTGTGTGTGTGTGTGTGTGTGTGTGTGTGGAAACTAAAGACTAAACAGAACTCTCAAGACTTAGTCACGAATCTCTTCACACACATTATAATTTCTGCTTTTTCTTATTTTATCCTCTTTTTTTTTAGGATCATAATAAAGCTTTTTTTTTTAAAAGACATTAATAAAAATTTCATTTATTTATCGCCATTAAAACGATTGAATTCCACTTAAAGAATTATGCGATATTTTTCATCCGCGGAATACGACGACGACAATTTTTGGTTCCATTTTTGGTTCCATTTTTGGTTCCATTTTTGGTTCCATTTTTGGTTCCATGATAAACGCTTTTAAAACCTTTTGTCATGGTTCGCTTTTGGAATTTTAAAAACTTTCTCATCTCAGAACCAAACGGATTTGAATGTTAAAAAAAAAAAACTGTGCCACGTTTTTTTATTCCTAGTTTTTCCAGTTTTTCAAACCGGATAAAAGCCGTATTGAAAATCTATCAAAAGCCCCATTAGGCCTAAATGAACTCCAAAATTTCTGAAATAGACTTTGCAAAACTTGAAATGGAAAATTTGAATTTTCATTTTTCGTTCTTTTTTTTTTTTTTTTTTTTAAATTTTAGTTCCTTTGTATACTTTACATGTAATAATTTGTGCATTATACTCTTCCTCTTTTCACCAAACGGGAAACGATTATCTTCACTGCATACGCATGCAACAATTGTCATGATGCAGATAAAATATATATATATATATATATATATAAGGTGGCGCAAAAGACAGGAGTCAGAGTAGCCAGAGAGAATGGGTCTTTTCCGTTCAATGGCAGCCACTACTTTCAAATAAAATTGCTCTTTTAGCGAAAAAATTATAATTTATAATTTATAATTTATGCAATGATGACCCTTTGACTCCTGACTTTACCGCCACCCTGACCCTGTATATATATATATATATATATATATATATATATATATATATATATATATATATGAAATTTAAAATTTTAACGTAAACTTTACTTAATGTGAAAGCCGCAAGGAAAATGTGAAACGATTCCGAACGCTTTGGTCTCTTTCTTACAAAACCTTCTCAAGGAATGAACGAAAATTGAAAATAGAAAACAATCTGCCCTAGGATACGCCCCCAAAATGGTTTAATCTCTTACGGAATTAAGCGTTTGTGTTCTCTCTTTTAATTTTGTTAATATTATATTATATATATATATATAATAATTTTAGATCAGAAGATAAAACTATGAAGTATAATGAATAAAGACAATAATGAATCATAATTGTGGATAATGAGAATAATAAATAATTAATAATAATGATAATGAGTTCATCATTATTTGAATTTACGTTCTTTGTAATTTCATGTATAAAGGCACATAAATTAAATATATATAATTTTTAGTCTTAATCATACAGAATTAGATGAATATTTTAGAATGTTTAAACATACTCAGGCGCGCGCGCGCGCACACACACACACACACACACACAACACCACACACACACACACACACAGAAAAGTGTTTCAGACGCAATTGAGAGCTCGAAGTGTGGTTTCTGTTCAGTCATTAAATAGTGAGGTATCACCTAATCTAGCCTAACCTAACCTTACCAAACTTCAGCTAACCTAACCTAGCGTAATCTAAACTAATCACGACTAGCATATATTTTTCCCGACATTAAAACTGTCTCCAGAATTTTTATATAAATTTTTTTTATGTTCTGAGACATATTGACTTCATGTGTCAATATAATTATGGTACTCTCGACTTCACTTGCGTTCAGTTGTTTACACACACACACACACACACACACACACACACACACACACACTATTCATGCGTGTAATTTAAATGCCTTTGAAATAAATATAACCGTCCCTTTGATACATTCAAAACAGAAATCTGCCGGATTATCCGGTAACATCAAAGAAAATAACAGCTCTGTTCATTCTCTTTAACTGATACAAATAACGGTGTCTTTGCCTTAATGTGGTGTATTTTTGTTTTTCAGTTAAACGGGTTTTTTAAGTCCCGCTCAAAACCTTCTTCCTTTTCGAAAACAATTCAAGATTCTTTCCCTAATAAATGGAATTTATGGACTATCCATTTAATAAGAAAATCTCCCCGTTCGTGAGAGAGTGTTTAAAAATAATATTCCATACCGAATGCAGAGTAACTTCAAACGAAACAATCATAATTATTTACTTTTCTTTACCATAAAGCAGAAGAAAGTGTAGCATTGTATTTCATCCTATTCAAATTGGTGCTTTTATTTCTTACAAACGTAAGAACAGAAGTGCCATTTAATAACGAGCTTTATGCTTCCTTGCTACAAATGGTTATTTAAAGGTTACATTTTTGGGGGTCGGGAAAATTTTTTTTCAATGATTTTTAATTCTCTGACTTTTTGGTTGAGGCTTTTCTAAATTAAACGTCGTGGTCTTTGCAATGTACTTTGGGGTTCTTAGTCTTCATGCGGCAAATAATTTGTTTTTATGATATGTACGTTTGACTGTCTCGAGTCAAAGCGATATTGAGTTTCAAAGATAATATTAAAATTCATTATTTTTTTTATAGTTGGTACATATGTGAAATAATTTTTAGTTCTTAAACTTCATATTTGTGTTTGCACATTCTCTCTCTCTCTCTCTCTCTCTCTCTCTCTCTCTGTATATACCGCCAAGTTTATCAGGTATATCTCGCATGTTTTTAGAAATGAGGTTCTCTACAAGTATGTTACGTGTAAAAAAACAGAAATTACAAAAATAAAAGTTTGTCAGGTATATCTCGCATGTTTTTAGAAATGAGGTTCTCTCCAAGTATGTTACGTGTAAAAAAACAGAAATTGCAAAAATAATTATAATTCGCTATAATTAGCATCATCGTAAAATATCGTATTTTAAATGCATTCATAACCCTATATTAGTACTTCGTCGAGGTTCCATTAGACGAAGTAACATTTAGAAGGTGATCTCTTGATGTGTCTATAAGCTTTTTGCATCTTCGTTGAGAAATCTTACCCCATTCTTCTTGACAGAAAGCTGCCAATTCTTGAAAGATGGAAGGATTTTGTCTGTGGACCGAAATCTTTAATTCATGCCAGAGGTGCTCAATGGGATTTAAGTCTGGACTTTATCTTGCCCATCCCAGAATGTTTAGAGCTTTTTTCCTGAACCATTCCAATGTTTTCTTAGCTGTGTGCTTTGAGTCGTTGTTCTGTTGGAATATAAATCTACGCCCAAGGCCGAAATGTCTCGTACAAGGAATTAGATTATCCTCCGAAATATTGATATATTTGGTTGCACCTATTCTTCTATGAATAGGAAGAAGGTGCCCACTTCCTGCTGATGAAAAGCAATCCCGTAATATGACACTTCCACTTTCCTCATTCACCATGGGTTCGGTTCGGTTCGGCTCGTGTGCCGTATTTGGTCTTCTCCAAACAAGGTGTCACTAATAACAACCAAATAACTCAGTTTTGGTTTCGTCTGACCAAATGACCTTCTCCCACATCTGTTGAGAATCATCGAGATGCTTCTTTTCAATTTGTAGCCAGTCCTTGGTGTACTTCGTCTTCGGAAGGGGGTTTCTTCTTGCACCTTGACTATAAACCCCTTTCTTACACAAGGCTCTAGAGATGGTAGACTGATGAACCATTCAAATTCAAATTCAAAAACTTTATTCGAAAAAGAATAAAGTGGCAGAGTTTTACAATTTTTAGATATTTATTATGACATCAATATCTTCACATCTTATCTGAATAGGCCCTTGGAAGCACGGAAGCTTTTTAGGCAAAATTAATGACATTTACTTTATTTATTACATAGAAATAGTGAAAGTGGCAAGTAATAATAATAGAGACAACAAATAATAATAATAATAATAATAATAATAATAATAAAATAAAATAATATAATATAAAGCTTACAAAATGTTACATGATTTTAAATTAAATGATTTATTGTATATGTAGTAGAAAATATTACATAAAACAGTGAAAGTGGCAAGTGATAGTAATAGTGACAACAAAAAATAATAATAATAGTAAATATTGAATAGTGAATAACCTTCATTGATAAAATAAATACAGTACTATTACGATTTATAATGACGTAAATAATTGTGAATGATAATTAATAAAAAATATAAAAAAGAATAAATTAGGGAATTAAAAGAGCTTAATGAAATTAGCATATTTTAAATGGTTGATTACAAAATTGATTACTTTGGTAAAAATGGCAGTAGTGAATTTATACATCAGTAAGAGCTAATGAAGTGCTTTTTTATTGATTTGCGAAATACATTTAGTGATGAAGCCTGCCTGATATGCGTATGGCTACGTTGTGACTAGTATCGTAACACTGCTTTCCGTCATTGCGAAGTTAAGCAACATTAGGTCTGTGTCGTTCCTCTGCGTTCAGATGATGTAGCGACTTATGGTTCGGGTCCTACGTAAAGCCGTAGGTCCCCTCCGTCACATAACCTTTACCATTACGAAGAAGATTAAATAACGCTCCCTACCCCTAAAAACCCCAACAACTTTTATAATTACTACCGTAACGACTGAATTAAATATTATCGCACAGTTCCTCATATAAGCACTAACATTGTATGTCTATATCATGGGTCGGGGGACTTTTTTGGGTATTACCCAAAAATCTATTTGAGTAAAATGAAATTACCCCCAGACTTCAAAGTAAACAAAAACAAGCCAATTGCTCTTAAAATTGTTGCATATGGTGTCTCTCATACCGCACGCATTACCCAAAAAAATTTTAAATGTACCCCATTTGGGGTAATTTACCCCTGTTCGCCGACCACTGGCCTCTATATAGTCTAGGTGTCACATTGAGTAGTATAATGTCATTTGGACAACTTTCGATAGAGTTTCTCGGACTTGCGTAAAATGATGTAGGCAACTTTTGGTCATTGGCTACATAAATACTGAATTTCTCCTTTAAATGATAACTTTTCAGCAATGATTAGTCCAAGAAGTTTGTTCCATCGCGCTCGTTTATATTAATGTTAATGAGATAATCTTTTTTTTTCTTTGTTATTATAATGTTTTTGGCTCTATTCAGCGGTAATTTATTGGTATTTTGTCATTCGCGTTTTCTTTCTAATTCATTCTTAATCATTATTTGAAATTATAAGAGATCATTGTTAAATGTGAGGATTATTGTGACACCTGCATACCGATAACAGGTAGAATTGAACTGCATTCAAAAGTTTATATATATATATATATATATATACACACCAACACATATGTACACACACACACACACACACACACACACACACAACAACACACACATTTAAATGGAACAGTTAATGTCTTCCTATACTGGCATTTACAAGTAAATTGTATGCTTTATTGTCAGAATGGGGTTATCTGACAAATTTTATTTGATAGCGCAGAGTAGTAAAATTATTCACATTAATTTTAAATAAATATGAATAAAGAGAGATAAAGACACAGAGATTATCTGTCGTAAGTTTCAGATATAAATTTATATATATCCATATACATTAGATACTCAGCTAAAATTGCACAGTCACCTCTTTAATAATTTAGAAATTTTGCACCTTGCCTGTAATAATCCTTGCTCAAATGATTCTCACTGTAAACTCATAGATAGGTATCATAGTAAGATAATATCCCTGTTAAGAGAAGCAGGAAGCCCTCTGATTAAATCTTACAACTATCATACTAAGGTTATTCCTGGATGGAATGATTTTATTGCCCTCCTGAAGAGGGAATCGAAAGACGCCTATGATTTGTGGTGCTTTCATGGTAGACCCAGATTAGGACCAGTATACGTGAATATGTGTAGAAGTCGGGGTCAGTATAAGGCGGCCATAAGGCGATGTAAACAGGAAGAAGAGTCTATTCGAGCATCAAAAGCCTGTGAAGCTCGCATATATAACGATAATAGCAAATTTGGGAAATTTGTTAAGAATCAAACAGGTGTCAAAAATGTCCTCCCTCCGACAATCGATGGGGTGTCGGGGGAGGATGAAATTGCAAAGCTGTGGAAAAACCACTACTCTAACATTCTTAACAGTGTGAGTAGGGATAATCTTAAGATAGATTGCAGCGAAACGATTGTGGGAGGGACAAGGGAAAATACTTTGATATAATTTTCTGAAGTAAAGAGGTTAATTAAAGAGTTAAAGACTGGTTCTGCGTCAGGGGTAGATGACTTATCGAATGAGCAATTAAAATATGCAAATGACGTAGTATGTCTGCATATATCATTGCTGCTATCAGCCATGCTGACTCATAGCTATATCCCTGCAGAGTTCATGAGGGTATATATCTTGCCCCTGGTCAAAAATAAGTACGGAGACATTCTGTCCAGCAATAATTACAGTCCTATTGCTGTCGCTTCCTGCTTCTCGAAACACTAGAAAAACTCTTGTTACGCCGATTAAATAATTTCCTATGGACATCTCCTAATCAGTTTGGCTTTAAAAGGTCCCACTCAACTGACCTGTGTATCTATGTACTTAAAGAAACAGTATCTAAATACATTGACAGTAATTCAACTATTTATAGCTGTTTCCTTGATATAAGTAAGGTATATGATAGGGTGAACCACAATATTTTATTTGCAAAACGAGAAGACAGGAAGGTTCCCATGTACATATTAAATTTATTGAAATTTTGGTATTCCCACCAATCTTTCACTGTTAGGTGGGGCAATGTACTATCCGAGTGTTTTGGCTCCTCTTGCGGGGTGAGACAAGGCTCCTTCCTCTCCCCTATGCTGTTTAATGTGTATATCGACGGATTAATTGCTTCACTTAATGAGGCAACAGTGGGATGTTGTATAGATAACACAAGGATAAATAACTTAGTTTATGCCGATGATATGGTGTTAATAAGTCTCTCTGTTAAAGGTTGGATCGGCTACTAAAAGTCTGCGAAGTGTATTCGCAGAAACATGATATTCTTTTTAATGTTACAAAAACTAAGGTTTGCAATTTCATCCTAAAAGCTGTAATCAGCCAGCTGATATAAGATTTAAAATGAATGGTGAAGTAATTGAGGAAGTACAAGAGTTTAAGTATTTGGGTCAAACTATTACCAGCTCCTTGAGTGATGACTCGGATATAAGAAAACAATCTCGAAGCCTGTCTGCTCTGAAGCGAATATGACCATAAGGAACTTTCGACTCTGTACAAGTGAAGCTAAAGACACTCTCTTTCGTACTTCCTGCAGTAATATATACGGACAGCAACTGTGAGTGAATTATAAAAAAGGTTCTGGCAGAACTCTAAATTTGCTGTACAACAGGTCGTTTAGACTCTTACATAAATTATCCCCGAGATGCTCAGCTTCGCAAATGTTTGCCATCCTCAATGTCCCGAGCTTCCCGGAGGTAACAAGACGTGCTCAACACAGTCTAATGCAAAGAATTAAAAAATCAACGAACCCGATTATCCAAGCTATCCATGAGTCCTGCCATTTATCCTCTAAGCCAGTGGTTCCCAACCTGGGGTCCCCGGACCCCTGGGGGTCCGCGAAGGTAGTACTGGGGGTCCGTGAGCTTTCAATATTTCGAGAGGCTCCATTGGAAATCGTACATTTACTCAGGCTAAAATTTCAAGTTTCCATGCTCTTGGCTGGAATTATTAATACTTTTTTTAATACGCTGTATTTTAATTGCATACTCACTTATATGTCTTTATTTGATAGTGAAAAATGAGAAAACGAGTTAATTATTAGTTAATAAAAACAGTTTGTTTGGTAGACGGAATCTTCCAAAAACATGGGGTCCGTGGGAAAAAAATAAAATAAAAGGGGTCCTTTGTAGTGAAAAGGTTGGAACCACTGCTCTAAGCTATGGACTTCTTGGTACGAAAACGTCTGTCTGTAGCTCCACTTAACTTAGACATTACAGTATTATTTCTAATCAATTGTATATATTTCTATCCTTAGTATATATGAACTGTCATTGTATTAATAATATTTGTCATATGGACTATAGGCTGCCAATAAACATTTTCATTTTCATTTTCATTTTTTAGAATATAAAAGAAGCTACATTGAAAATCTTGACAGACTCAAATATCTTAACTTTCTCTAACACGTATTTACTTTTATCGTTTCATTTGTTATTTTTATTATTTTGGTTTTGCTAGAAAGGAATGTAAATTTAGTTATTATTATGGAAATAAGGAAGGGGATACTGCGTTATGGTTTGTCGGATTTGAGTTCACTTTTCTCCGGAAGGCTTTTAATGTTTTAGATTGTTTTACCTCATGATCGACGACGGTGTTTCAAAGGTCTGGCCCTGTGGAGCACGATCTAGAATGTAATTTGGGTTTCTGATGTGCGTATTTGTCGTGTGTTTAAAGCGGTGTTGATTCTGGGAAGACAATATTTTATTTTGGGTGATTTCTGGACCATTATTATGGACGATTTGATACGTATATGAAGCAATATTTAGTTTATAGATTGCTACTGATTGGAGAATTTTTAACTCTTGAAGCATTTTATCTGTACTTTTATTATTCTTGTTCGATTTATAGATTTTCTAATTATTATTGGTTTTTGCATTAATACCAGTGGCTATAGAGAATATTGATGTTCACTTCCGTAACCACTAATGTGGTATTGTTGGTGTGAATATACTATGGTGAAGTATATGGATCTGAAAACTTGTTTTGGGAGTGTTGCACTTCCCTTTGTAATTATGAATGAAACCTTGGCTAATTTGTTGCATAGATCTTCAGGTGCTCTTTGAATGAGAGATTTGAATCGAGGGTAATTCCCTAAACAGTGAAAATTTGAACTATATATATATATATATATATATATATATATATATATATTCATCATAGAAATATGAGGAAAACTTCAGAAGCAAAATTATGTCAACGTAAAATTGATGGCACGTAACATTATGTCATCCTCAAAATGTTTAGATTTTTTTTTGGGGGGGGGGGGGTTTGTTTGGAATTGCTTCATCATTAAATGAAATAAAACACAAATTCCATCAAATGTGATAATAATTTCAGCTTTCTGCGCACTAAAATTTCGTATAATATGAAAATTCTAAACCGTTTGGTTCTTTATTACGTGTCAAAATACGTTAAGGAAAGGTTTCTCTCAGAATTAGGTTGCAAATTAGGGACCAAATAGAGAGTAACCGGAAACTTTCTGAATCTCTTTTGGAATCTTCCTACAAAAACGAGCGCTATCAAAAAGAGATCCTTTACGGTCAATATTAGGAACTGTTTATTATTTGGAAACAAAGTTACAAAAAGCCCATTTAGGGGTACTTCGTCTTAAAGGCTTTACAAACTTTTCTGTTTACGATATATATTCTCCTCTGTAAGAAAAGTTAGTGATTGTTTTGTGATTTTTCTCAAAGGATATTTTTCCATGGTTGGTAAAAAACATTACATTTAGAATAAAACAGGTTAGAAGTCGTTATTTATACTTTTTTACTGAAACTTACCATGTATTTCCATTACAAATTAAATACATTGATAAAATTATAAAACAGTAATTCTGAAAATAACTTCAGAACACTCCAACTGCAAAATTCTCTGAAGCCATTGCCAACATCAGAAACCTAATACAGTCCTTAAGCACCCTATCCCCGATATAATACTCTCCGGTGATTTTAACTTGCCATTTATAAAATACAAAAGAATGTGAAGAAATGTATATTTACACCAGGACGAGGGGAACACAAGAAAAGACCAGGAATAAGCAAAAATGTTGATAGCTCTAACAAATAAATTTGTTAACACAGGAGATAGATAACACCAGAAAAAATAACTAGTTGGATCTGGTATTCACGAATAACGCCAACGTAATCAGTGATATAAAAATAATACCAACAAATATCTCAGACCACAACATTATCGAGGTATCCACCAATATGGCGAGAGCACTATAAGAAAATACTCATACTGAAGAAAGAAGCAAATTTGAGTTTTTTTAATCTAAACTCTAAGACTATAAATTGGGAATAAATCAGATGCCATATGGCACAAATGGAGTGGAAAACAGTCTTAGAGGATAAAACAACCGGAGAAATGCTAATAACCTTGGAATAAAAAGACGCCGGAAATCTTAGAAAAATATGTTCCGAAAGTACAGCCAAAGGAAAAGAGGAACTAATTCGAGAGGCAGAAGCGAACACTATTCCGCAAGAGAAGGAGAGTAGCCACGAAGTTAATTAATTGCACAGACAACAACATCAAAAACGTGGTACAGGTAAAATTGGAAAGTACAGATAGGGAAATCTAAAATTAACCCCTTCAATGGTCATTTTGCACCTAACATAACGCAACCTAACCGTAGCCGCCGCGTACACATACGTAAAAAAAATACCGAAAGGGTTAAGGGCCATTCAGAGAGAGAAGAGGAAGATGAGGTGAAAACAACGAAAGATAACCCTTCTATAACTTCGCGAAAAGAAAAACAGAAACGCGGACCATTATCGCACCCTTAAGGGAAGAAAATAATGAGCTAACCGATGATCTAAAAGAAATATCTGAAATATCGAGAGCTCAATATGAGTCAGCTTTCAGTATCCCAAATAGAGACAAAGCAGTATCTGACAAAAATATATTTTTTTGAAAGTGAATTAAATGGGGAATGTATAACTGATCTTGAATTTACCCCAGAAGACATAGCGAAAGCTATAGGACAAATGAAATTACATTCAACTTCAGGCCCGGACAAACAAAATGCTTTGTTGATTAAAAATTGTAAGAACAAATAGCTACAGCCCTTTATTGGATATGGAAAAGATCCATGGACACGGGGGAAATACCGAGCATACTAAAAAGAGCGAACATTGTTCCTACATATAAAGGGGGGGGGGGGATAGGTCTCAAGCAAAGAAATATATACTGGTTACTGACATTACACCTCACCAAAATATTTGAAAGAATAGTCAGGGAGAAATATATGACTTTTTGGAGACACAGGAAAGATTCAATGAGAACCAGCATGGATTCCGATCGGGAAGATGGTGCCTATCACAACTATAATAGAGGACTATAACAATATCATAGACGCACTTCAGAACAATGATAACTACGAAATAATATACACGGATTTTGTTAAAGCATCCAATAAGTGTGATCATGACATAATAGCACATAAAATGAAACGCATGGGAATAACAGGCAAAGTGAGCACATGGACCTACACTTCCTCAGGAAACGGCAACAAGCCGTAAAAATCATAAATATATCATCATCAGAATCAGAAGTATGCAGCTTAGTTCCACAAAGAAAAGTATTAGCCCCACTCCTATTCATTATCATGCTGACAGACATAGACAGTGAAGTACACGACAGTAGTATATTAACATCCTTTGCTGACGATACAAAGATCAGCAGAAAAATCGGCAATGCGATAAAGGTGGAAACCATACAGAGGGTCACGAACAAAATATATAAATGGTCAGAAGGTAACATGAATTTTAACACCGAGAAATTTCAACTCTTGAAATATGGAAGAAATGAGGAACTTAAACAGGCAGCACATTATGTCCAGATAGATAGGAAATTCAGAGAATCGCAAAAGCAAAAGATTTAGGGGTAATAATGACTGATGATGCAGAATTTCAAACACACAATCAGATAGCGATAAACAAAGCTAAACGAGTTACGTGACAGCTACTGAGAACCTTCAAAAGAAGGGACAAGAAGGTAATGATCCACCCGCTGAAAACGCTGATCATACCAAAACTTGAATACTCTTCAGTCTTGACGTTCACATAAAAGAAAAATGAATAAACTAGAAGAAGTCCAAAGGAATTTCACAGCCAAGATTGATGGCTGCAAAGAACTCAAGTACTGGGAAAGACTCCGTAAATTAAACCTGTATTCGCTGGAAAGAAGAAGAGAGATACATCATAATTTACGTATGAAAAATTATCGAAAAACTGGTACCTAACCTCAAACTAAACCCAATTAACTTCCAAACAAAACTGAAAAACAGGAAATGTAGAATGTGCAGTGTTCCCAAACTAAAGGCCCGACAAGAGACACTGAAGGAAAATAATTTGGTTATCAGGGGGCTAAGACTTTTCAACCGGCTTCCAAAGGCCCTCAGGAACGTCACAGGGGTCAAAGTTGAAATATTCAAAAGAAAACTCGATGCCTGAATCAGGACGATACCAGATGAGCCGCGTGTGCCTGGCTATGTACGATAGAAATGGCAAGAAAGCAACTCGCTCCTCAATCAGGCCAAGCCTAGAGGTGGGGGCACCAGCTTCACCTTTGTGTGAAGAGAGACCGAATCAAGGAACTTTTACCAGGTACCAGGTATTTATTATTTATATAAAATTTCTGTTGAAAAGTGTTCTCTTTACAGTAGGTGTTGGACTCTGAGGTCGGGGGTTCGAATTCTGAAGATGCTAGTAATAATAATAATACACGAGTTATAACAATGGGCAGCATTAGTTGGCCTGAGCGGAGTGCCATTTTCCGGCTCTCTTGACTGATTATATTATTATTATTATTATTAAGTGCTGGATTTAAAGCGTTGTTTATTAATTTGCATGTCTGATTTTGGTCACCATTGATCACCATTTGACTTATGAAATCGTGTCTCTTTTCATTTCGGTGCTACTGTAGTATGCGGTCTACCTACGATTGGTTAGGTTTAATCATGATATTTTCGTTAAAACTAACGAAAATATCATGACTAAACCTAACCAATCGTCAAGGGCGATTGACAATGGGATGTAAACAAACAATTAGTAAACAAGATAAGAAGCTATAATTAAAAGGTAGACCGCCGAATCGTAGGTAGACCGCATACTACAGTAGCACCTTCATTTCTATAATTAGTGTTTCAAATTTAGGACGTTTTCCAGTTTATGTACCGTTTTTCATATAATTTATTTTTGCTTCTTTTCAGATCAAAAAGTGATTTATAGTGTAGTGACGAAAGTTATAATGTGGGTTAGGTTAGGTTAGGTTACGTTAGGTTAGGTTAGGTTATCAAGAACTCATTTTTGATCACTCATTTTTGATCTGAAAAGAAGCAAAAATAAATTATATGAAAAACGGTACACAAACTGGAAAAGGTCCCAAATTTATTTTAATATCTAACGTAAACTATCGCAAACAATAACTTTTTTAACACTTTTATACGATTTGTGCACCTTTGTTCGAGTGATCTTAATAAGCCGCTGGTAAGCCATGGATTTCGCAGTCTCGTTTGCTATACGTTTTGTTTTATATTGGATCCGTTTCATTGCAGACGTGTAAAATAGTGTGAAGTTGTTCGAGTTTTGTATTTAAATTGAAGTTTTCTTTAATGAAGTTAAAATCTTGACCGCGTAAATTACACTTAAAGAAACAAACAAACAAACGACTATTATAATGGCAGATAACAGTGCGATACACTGTCACCATTAAACTTAAAATATTTCAAACGTAATTAGTGAGACAAACGTAACATCTATTTTCCTATTTATATGCAAGCAACTGACGGGTCGAGCGTAAATCCATGCGAGAGCAGATATCATGCTTTTGTGAATTTAAACATATCAATTTATTCGTAACGACAATTGTACATTATATAGTTCTGATTAGCTAATTCTAATATATATATATATATATATATATATATATATATATATATATATATATATATATATATTATATATATGTTAAACACAGACCGTGCATGGAACAAGGAACTCTTCTGGGAAAATTAAATCCACTATAGTCCGAATAAGTAATGGTAAATGACAAATACCATAGTTTTTTTCCTTTTTCATGATTTTAGCCCGACGTGGGCTAGGGATCCAGGTGTAGGGATCCAGGTTTGCTTTAAACCCTAGATCCACGTCCCAAAGCTGGATCCTGTCTGCTTTGCAGATAGCTGGTGAGGGAAGCTATATTTATGGGATCTCTTTGCGAGAGACCCGTTGCCCACGTCGGGCTAAAATCATGAAAAAGGAAAAAAACTATGGTATTTGTCATTTACCATTACTTATTCGGACTATAGTGGATTTAATTTTCCCAGAAGAGTTCCTTGTTCCATGCACGGTCTGTGTTTAACATATAATGTTCTCAGGGAACCATTCTGAGTTTGTGTATACTAAACGGACGTGTTTCGTGCCTTGAAAAGTGGACGCTCAATGTCCCGGTTGAGGTTTAAGTTTTGGTTTTTTTGGCTAAAAATACAATAGTTACCCCCTTTTTCTTTGATTTATTCAACACGACGTGAATGCAACGAGTCTTTACTTATATAGAGGTTCTGAGTGTAGGGATCCAGGTTTGCTTTAAACCCTAGATCCACGTCCCAAAGCTGGATCCTGTCTGCTTTGCAGATAGCTGGTGAGGGAAGCTATATTTATGGGATCTCTTTGCGAGAGACCCGTTGCCCACGTCGGGCTAAAATCATGAAAAAGGAAAAAAACTATGGTATTTGTCATTTACCATTACTTATTCGGACTATAGTGGATTTAATTTTCCCAGAAGAGTTCCTTGTTCCATGCACGGTCTGTGTTTAACATATAATGTTCTCAGGGAACCATTCTGAGTTTGTGTATATATATATATATATAGGGTGTTTCACAACCGATCTGCCATACTTTGGGGGTGATTTGGGGGTGGGTGGGTGATATCGCGTAAAAAAGTTAATACAACATCGATGCTATTTCTAACTGTTGCGGAGCTACGGACGTTTTAAGGTGCACGGAAAAAAATAAACGTGTATTAATCTGATGTATTTATTGTTACATTTTATGAGATACACCTTATAAATGTTCAAAATGTCCGCCTCAGTTTTCAATGCACAGCCTTGCTCGTTCCAAACAAGAGTCCACTGCCCATTGAATCATTTCGGGGTGTTCTCCATGTAAGCAGCGGCATCCATAATCCGACGAGAGTTCCTCTCTCGTTTGTACTTTGGTCTTGTACACCATCTCTTTCATAAGACCCCATAAAAAGAAATCTAACGGGGTTAGGTCCGGAGATCTCGGGAGCCATGATATTGGACCAGCATGACCAATCCAACGATTCCCGTACCGCTGATTCAAGTAATTCGTAACATGACGACCAAAATGTGGTGGCGCCTCATCGTGCTGAAAGAACATCCTGCGCCTTGTCTCCAAGGGCACATCCTCCATCAAAAATGACTATTCATTCGTCACGAAGTTCAGATAAATATCAGCAGTTAATCGTTGTTCCAAAACGAACGGTGCAATCAGCTGATCTCCAATTACACAGCACCAAACATTCACGAGAATCGATGTTGAAAGTTTCCTTCAACGATACCGTGGGGATTATCGGCGGATCACAAGTGGGAATTTCGTCTGTTGTTAATTCCATCCCGAATGAATTGTGCTTCATTACTAAACAGTATGTGATTAAGAATTTGGCGATGCATAACCATCCACTGGTAAAATTGAATACGTTTATCGTACTCTTCCGGTTGAAGAGCTTGCACACGTTGCAAATGATAGGGATACAAACCCTCATCATGTATGGTTCGCTATACACGCGATGCGGATTCACCAATTCGTCTAGAAATCCTTCGAACACTGGTAGTTGGGCTACGTTGTACTAGGTCCAGTATGCGCTCCTCCACAGCAACGGGCCTTCGTGCTACATGTTTTTGGTTACGTGGAACAATTGTCCCTGTTTCCTTAAATCTCTGTTATGTCACTAAACACTTGCCTGTTCGGTATTCGGTCGTTCGGAAAACATCTTCGATATTCCTCAACTGCCGCTCTGCTGTTACCATCACATAATCCATGAATGAAATGGATATCAGCGTATTCAGCGGGTGTGAACTGTTGATTCACTTTGATTGTTCACCTTAGCGCAACGCAATGTCTCGTACCACAGATCAGAACCAACTTAAAGAAAAAACTGAGGATTAGTAGTGGTAACTTCGTTAACGGAAACTACCATCAGTGTTGCCATCTATCGAGTTACATACACGTAAGGATTTGTTGTATGCACATCTTAAAAAGTCCGTAGCTCCGCAACGGTTGGATTTGTATTAACTTCTTTACTCGATATCACCCTCCAAATCAACCCCCAAAGTATGGCAGACGGGTTGTGAAACACCCTATATATATATATATATATATATATATATATATATATATATATAAGTTAACATATGATAATTAAAATGTACGTAATAACAGCGTAAGTTCAAATTTACTGAAAGGAAATTTAAATGTCATTCCTTCCAGTACATGGCACCTTGTTTCAGATATCTTGTCTTGCTTTTAATGCATTATTTCCATAGTTGCAGACTTATTATAATTATTGATTTCAGTTAAAAGTGAAGCAAGAACAACAAGTAATTTCATTTGTTGCAAAAATGGTTATTGATAAACCGTCCCTGAACTTGGTTGCGAAATGGCTAGTAGCACTGTGAAGAGTCAAAAACCTAAACTATTACAAAGTAAGACTGGATGCTTCTGTTGATTTTACCTTCGTTAGTACAGAGTGTTCACGAAGTCGCGATGTTTTTTAAAATATCATAACTTCCTATTATCTCAAAATGATTTAGATTCTCACCAAAAACAGTGTAATTTATTGACGTTTCTGTACATTTGCCGATATTGTTCATGTCTGAACAGTACGAAATGTGGGTGAAATTAAAAAACAAAGTCACATTCAATTAAAACCGTCACTCCAGAAATGCTGAGCTGAATGTGAGCAGAGGTAGGGTGTTTTCTTGACATGTTACCTGCTACCAACGGAATTCAAGTTGGATTGCATTGAAATATGTGAAAAAAAATTCAATCATTTGTATTTCTTTTGGTTGTAGTTCAACTTAATTTGAGGTAATACAAGTCGTTAAGAAGCTGTGACATTTTAAAAACCACTCAGGACATTGTAGACACCTTGCATATTGACTTTACTCTATCCCTATTCCTCCGCCAAAAAAAATCTTATTCTTCCAAGGCATCTCCTATAAAAAATAGGTATAACCTAATTAAACTGTCTAGGTTTAGAACTCGAATACTTGTATAAAGAGTTATTTACATGTAATTTGAGACAGAGTTGCTGGTTTATGCCTACCTGATCTTGACCATCTATTTTTATGCAGTGCAGCCATAAAATATGTACAGAATTAGCTCAGGTGTTTGTATGGATTCTCTGTCATATACATATACTGTATTTTTAGGCACAGTAGAATATGCTGGTAGCGTGTCGTTTGATAATGTGGTACCTGAATAACATGCCACAAAATACAAGACAGTTGGTTTTTTAATTGCGCGGGCCAAGAGGCGAATAATGGTATGTTTCAGTCTGAAAATGGTAAAGCTAAAACCAGATGCCCAAGCTAAAACCAGATGCCCAGCAAATACGGACGCGAACCGAGAGTTTGGAAGTGTGAGTGAGCGACGTCAGCCATCCGAAATTATAGATGAGTTACAAATAAAATTTTACTGTAACTTACTGTAACTTATTGAGACATCAGACCATGTCTTTATCGATAGGAATAATTTAAATGTACATATAAATTCCCCACCCCTTTCATACAAATTACACTGGACATCACAGTTCATGCAATTACAGTATCTTACACCAGTTTTTTAAACTGCAAAGAAGCTAACACTTCACTGTCATCTTTTAGAAGTTTCATTAAATCTCTAAGAGTAGAAAAATACATCTTTCTCGTTCCACCTTACATTTAACTAAAAAAATATGTTGGTTGGTTGATCTGTGTTAATGTATTGCTATAACATATTGCGTGTAACCGATGAAATATTTGCCACGATTGGCCGATAAAGAAAAAGTTCTGTCATGACTGGCCGAGAACTCATGATAACGTCATCAACGTTCAGTCAATCAGGATCTTCGTAATAAATAAGGACTTTGGCAAAAAAACTGTTATCACGAAACTTAACATTCGCCCACATCCCCAACAAACTTGTTTGTGTATCTTTTAACTCAATGATGGGCAACCCTTCACCCGCGACGACATTTTAAATTGCTCCCTCGGCAATATAGAAAAATAATTTAATAACTGAATTTATTGTAAACTAAATGAAAAAATATTCCTCTTATCAAAGAAAATTAAAGGATACCGATATATCAACATGTAATAAATATACAGGGTGTCTCAGAAGTCGTGTATCACAGATTCAGGTCATCCGCACCTATAAATATGGTGCGCGACTTCTGAGACACCCTGTATATTTAATACGGTGATTTGGTAGTAGCCTACCTATATTTGTGGGCAATCATTCTCGGCAGTGAAACTCTAAAAATCAGCATCACTCACGACTTAGTGAGTGCACCTTGTTCAAAGTTTTGCAGTTAACAGCAACTAGTCTCACACCAGATATTGATAAAATGGTAGAGGGAAAGTAGCCACAAGTATCGCGTTACCCTTTGTGGAAGAGAGGCCTCCCCTAAGACTGAATAAAATCGGCAAAGCAATCACCCTACTTTAAAGGGTCAAATCATGCAAGATTCTTTCTAGCAGTCTAACGCCCATATACAAATAGGGGGGGGGGGCTATATGTTCGTTATTATACTTCGGAATTTAATTGTACTTGCCATAAATATTTGTCCGGCGAATTGTTTCGGATAATGACAGTACGAGATAAAAAAAAAGGAAGGTTGCCAACCACTATTTTAATTTATGTTTGTACTGTATATTGATTGAAGGTCAGTATACAGTACAAGTCAATATACTTACTACGTTAATTTAATTGCTTTCCATACTTACTTCACACCCACATGTTCCATGCAGTCTTTAGTGACACATGATTCTTCTATTCTATTATATTATTACCGGCATCATCGGCATTCGAACCCCAGTTCCCAGTGTCTTCCCTTCGATTATAGGGAAACACTGAACCACGAACGCTGGCTTCATTAATGATAGGCAGGAAATTTCTCTTTTAAGTAAATTCAAAGCAGCTAATAAAGAATCAATTTTTGGACAAGTTTCAGATGTTAATATTCATGATTGGGAATTCCTCGTCAATTGGGAATTGGGAATTTCTCGCAACATGCATTAACGTTACGGTTTAATTGCTCGGAGATACTGTATTTAACGGTTATTTAAATTTAGGAGTTCCGGTGCCAATGTCTTCGCAATACAATTACTGAGAACTCAAACTATTTAATTTATTTATATTATCACATATGAGGTTGGTCACATTGGAACCAGTGGAAAGAGAGAGATAACTGAATTTCTCTTAAGGTGGAAGATTGAGGGTAGAAAACAGCATTAAAGGATAAAAGGGTAAAAGGATAAAAGAGATTAAAGGATAAAAGGTAAAAAAAATAAAAAATAAAAAAAATAAAAAAAAAATAATGAAAATTTAAAATTAAAATGATGAGACAAAAAAGCTTTAATTTGAATATCTGATAAAATTTCCGTTCATGAATGTTTTTGAGTCATTTGAATACATTAATAGATAAGTACATTAATACCTCTATGTGTGCGTGTATGTATACCTACATTACACACAGGTATACATCTGCATAAGAAAAGAGAAAAATCAAAGGAGGTACATAAATAATAGAGACAAGGATCATTACAAGTCAGTGGAGAAAACAAGAGTTGTAAATAATGTCAATAAGAGTGAGAATAATAACAGCAATAACCATAACAACAGGAGTCATAATGATTACAACACCTGTATTGTTGGCATTATTATTAATATTATAATGATTAATAATAGCATAACAACAATATCAGTAGTAATAATAATGATAGTAAATTATTCAAAGTTAATTTCTTTATTGCTCAAAAGATACAGAGAATATACAAGAGGAATTGTTGCAGTAACGATATACTCGTACAATTTTAAGTACGATAGCTAATAAAATACGTAGGCAATATACATGATCATATATATACAGGGTGAGTCAGAAGTCCTGCCTCAAAATGACTAGTTGAATAGTTAATTTTTTGAGGCAATACTTCTGACTCACCCTGTTTATATACAGTATATACTTTTCTTTTAGAGGATTGTGAATTTATAGTGTCTGGCTGATAATACAACTAAGCACACTATTTACAAACACAGCTCCTCCCCACTTCAAGGATTGAAGGGCATTTGAAAATAGGGATCAAGTAAAGATAAGCACCCCCAGCCTTCTTTAATTAGCCTTATAAGGCTAACTAACGAAAATATCACGACCTAACCTAACCATTCGTTAAGTCAACTGTACGCCCTTGACGATTGGTTAGGTTAGGTCGTGATATTTTCGTTAGTTAGCCTTATAAGGCTAATTAAAGAAGGCTGGGGGTGCTTACCTTTACTTGATCCGAAAATAGTTAATAGTATTTATCTCAACAGTTGATATAATTACTTTAAACAAAATAACAATGTTCAGACGAAGGGGAATCCATATAGAAGCCAATTCTGCCATTTGCTTACTTTCAGACTTCGATTTTTGTAGAAAATTATCCTGTCTTTCTCATTTTAGTTTTAGCGATTGATTTTCATCTCCATTTCAACGTTTTCAATGTAACACTTTTTAATAAATTGTTGATTTTTTTTTTCTTTATCCATTTCATTTTTTTAATGCAAGAATTTTTTTTCCTATTTCGGATAAAACTCCCAACAGTGTCGACTGCCTTTTCATTAGTACGATTTTCACAACTTGTTGACACAAGAACTTCGTCAATGTCAATGTTTACGATCTGCGAATTGTTTTGCGAGTTACGTGATGAGAGGGAGAAATCCCTCTCTCTTCTTCTTCTTCTTCTTCTTGGATTTGATTTGGGTGTCCGAAAAGTCGCTACCCAAATGAGAAAGAATTGAAACTCGTAACCTGATACGAAATACATTTATTTCTGGAGCTATATCATAAATGTTCAAAATGTTCCCCATTCAGTTTAGAGCAGGTTATGGTAATGTAATAAATTAATTTCCTTTGGTAATGACTTTTAGGGTACCATGTGTATATATTGTATATATAAAGAGAGAGAGAGAGAGAGAGAGAACAATGTTTTAAGGTAACTACCAAAACCACTGCGAAACAATATACAAAATTATCCTTTCTTTTATATCAACATTGCATGGCTTGTAAAATTCATATTTATAGTGACAGAGGTTCGAACCCGACAGAGGTGAAATAAAATTTATTTCTTACCCATTTAATATTAAAACTTAAGTGTCTGTTAGTAAGTTGGTCTTGATTAAAATATAAAGAAATGCAATTATACTCTGTTAATAAAGATGAACTGAAAGGGACCTTAATTGACATTTCCTCCAATAGATGGCGCCAATTAGCAAGACAATGAAACTAATCAATCTATATTCGAATAAAAGGGCAATTAGCCATATGAATTTTTAACCAAATAAAAAATGAAGATGGTAAATCTACTCGTACTTTGAATAAAGCTTTAGAAACTGTGTATTTGACTTGGTCTCTTAATTCGTATTCAATCTATCTAACAGTTAACGAAAAAATGGAACTAGTCAATTTATTTTATGCCATTAAATGAAGGTTTCGTTACACGAATAGCCGTAAAACCCAAACTTCACAATTTAATGACTAGTTACAAGCTTTTAGAGTCATTTAACCAAAAAATTTAATTTTGAAAATGGATGGGTCTGTTGACCTGTTGTTTCTTAGTGTTCAGTCGTCTTCCTTCGAAAGGCCGCAGATGGCGGTACCTTGCAACAAAACAGCAAAGCAATGACACCATGCGACACACTATAGTAGGTGTTCTCTTTGTTCACCATGGGCATCCGCGCAGGCATTGCAGGGGAGATACGCAGAGCAACATGTTTCCACGGGAATGGTTGTACAAGCATCAATTCTCTTTTGAAATTCCTGGATAGTCTTGGGTTTTGTAAAGTACATCTTGTTCTTCAACACACCACAGAGGAATGACATTAATGTCGACGAAGTTTGGGTTCTGGTGCACTTTGTTCACTCTCAAAATTCAATCATTCGACCAGGGTCACCGTCATTCGATACCTGCGTAAGGAAAATGGAGTGTACGGTCCCCAATTAGCAACCCTCTAGATTCGGTGGACACTTGAATGACTTGGCCAAAACTCATGATCACACTATCGCGTGAATTTACATCGTGGAGAGCGTTCCAATGTCGCTAACCCATTTACAATGTTCTCTTCACTTCGGAAAGGACGTGGCCTCCCAGAATGCCGTTTACAGACGTCTTTACGGTACCCTCGACCTCGAATCTGTCTCTCAATCGTGCGATTATGAGGTGGGTTAGTGGCGATGTCGACTCATGTTCATATTTTCACGCACGTTTTACCTCTGTAACATACTCAAATTTTCAGTACTACTTCAGTATCTGCTTACGACAATCAAAGGACAACGTCACTTGCCATTTCGCCACACATTGAAAACACATGGCGTAAGCAGTATGCTGTTTGTTGCAAGGCACCTTCATCTCCGTGCTTTGGAATGAAACATGTCTAAACACTGAGAGACAGCATGCCTTTGTATGGTAGCGTACTTAAGTGTGTGTGTATATCATATATTTCAGGAATATACTGTATATATGTACATGTATCGAGACAGACAGACAGACAGACAGAGATAAATACATAGATATTTTTTCAGTCTGTTTTACAGATACATGTTTTATATATTAGTTAAAATGGATTCTGAGAAATGATAACACGGAAAATTATAGCTTTCTCCTTCTAAACCTTACCAGCTGGTATCGGGGTACCTGCCATTGCCATGGAAACGAGCTATCGCGATTTGATATGTCGATTGGACGGAATAGATGTCTCTTTATTCGATATTTAACACCATATTCTGCATTTCGGAAAGTTTTACATTTTGACTGAATTATCACATAGGGCTGAAAATCACCGAGTTATATATATATATATTATATATATATACACACAAACTCAGAATGGTCCCCTGAGAAACTTATGTTAAACACAGACCGTGCATGGAACAAGGAACTCTTCTGGGAAAATTAAATCCACTATAGTCCGAATAAGTAATGGTAAATGACAAATACCATAGTTTTCTTTTTCATGATGCAAGCCCGACGTGGGCAACGGGTCTCTCGCAAAGCTGGATCCTGTCTGCTTTGCAGATAGCTGGTGAGGGAAGCTATATTTATGGGACCTCTTTGCGAGAGACCCGTTGCCCACGTCGGGCTTGCATCATGAAAAAGAAAAACTATGGTATTTGTCATTTACCATTACTTATTCGGACTATAGTGGATTTAATTTTCCCAGAAGAGTTCCTTGTTCCATGCACGGTCTGTGTTTAACATATATATATATATATATATATATATATATATATATATATATATAATATATATATATATAATATATATATATAACTGATAATGATGACTTATAATGGCTGATAATGACTGGGGGTGGGGGTGTCTGCAATACAAACTAATGAAAATTGCAATCAGTTGAATACAGATGTGGATGTTCTTTGGACTAAATTAACACAGAGCATTGTTACTTTCAGTGATGATAACTACGTGCAAAAGCCTCGTCAGTACTTTGACTCCCTAACTGCTTGGCAATGCTCCTGTGAACTGCTCATACCTTGAAATGGGCGTATCGGCGCAAAGGTGCTCTGTGTAAAAAAATATTTGACTCTTCATACTTTCATTTGAACTATGAATGCATCGATGATTATATATACACAAAGGTTCCGTGCGATGATTCCTCATTTCACGAAGGTCAAGCTTGTTGCCCCTCCTCTCCAGTTGACCTGGTGAAGTAGTGAGTTGGTTTTTTTGTACTCTTCACCTCACATACGCCTGGTTCATCGGGGATTGTTCTGAGCCAGGCGTCTAATCTTCTTTTGAAGATGTCCACCGCAACACCATTCGTGTTCCTTAGGTCTTTGGGCAGCTGATTAAACAGTTTTGGTCCTCTCATAACAAAACTATTCTCTTTCAAGGTTAAGCATGTTCGCTGTCTCGCCTTTAATTTCGGAACACGACACAGTCTTCCTTTTCTACTTTCCACCGTTGTTTGGGGAGTTATAGGGTTCAGAGTAAGATTAGGGACTAGTTTCTCCATTATTTTCCAAGTGTAAATAATAGTGTAGCTCTCTCTTCTCCTTTCCAGAGAATATAGATTTAATTCGCGTAACCTGCGAAGCTTCTCTGAATCCCTTCTAGCTGTCTAATGTCTTCATTTTTATATGGGGATGTTAGGACCGATCAGTATTCCAATTTGGGTATGATCAGTGTTTTCAATAGAGGAATCATTATATTTATATCCCTTCGTTTAAAGGTTCTCAGTATCTGCCCAGTTATTATCTTTGCTCTGTTTACTGCTATCTTATTTTGTGCTCCAAATTTCGCATCATCAATCATTACAACCCCTAAATCTTTTACTTTAGAGTTTCTCTGAATTTCCTGTCCATTTGGGGTGTAATATTCCATGGATTTTAGGTCTTCTCTTTTTCTGTACTGTAACAGCTGAAATTTCTCAGTGTTAAACTTCATATTGTTGTCTTCCGTCCACTTGTAGATTCTGTTCATGTCGGTTTGTAGAGATCCTATATCTTCTGGGTTTCTTATTTTTCTACTGATCTTTGTGTCATGGGCAAAGGATGTTACTATGCTGTCTCTGGTAACGTCCTCATCTATTTCAGTTAGCATGATTATGAAGAGTAGTGGAGCTAATACTGTTCCTTTTGGTACTGAGCTGAGGACCTCTGATTCTGATGAGGATACTCCTTGTACTGTAACGACTTGCCGCCGCTCACTAAGGAAATTATATATCCATTTCCCTAGTTTTCCTGTTATTCCCATATATATTTCAGTTTATGTATTGATTCCATGGTCACACTTGTCGAACGCTTTGGCAAAGTCTGTCTATATTACATCATAGTTTTCATTACTTTCAAGTGCATCAATAATATTGTAGTTTTCCATTAGTTGTGATAGGCATGATCTGCCTGACCGAAGCCCATGTGTTGGCTATCATTTATTTTTTTCTGAGTTTCCCAAAAATCATAGATTTTCTGTCTAACTATCCTTTCAAATATTTTAGTGAGATGAGATGTAAGCGACACTGGCCTTTTGTTTTTGGCCTCGGATCGATCTCCTCCTTTATATACTGGGACTATGTTCGCGCTCTTCAGGATGCCCGGTATTTCTCCCGTGTCTAGTGATCGTCTCCATATCCAATATAGGGCTCAGCGATTGCATTCCTGCAGTTTTTGATCAGTGTGGCATTCCATTTACCCGGTCCTGCCGCGGAGTGTGCTTTTAGTTCCCCTATAGGTTGTGTAATATCATCTGTCGTAAAGTCAAAGTCCGTTATACTTTCCCCTTGTAGTTTTTCTTCAAAGAACGCGTTTCTATTGCATATCAGTTTGTCAGTTTTTGGGATACTGAAAAATGATTCGTACTGAGCTCTTAATATTTCAGATACTTCTGTTAGATCATCAGATAAAGCACTGTTCTCGTTTTTCAAAGGTCCGATAGTCGCCTGGTTTTTCGACTTCCTTTTTGCAAAATTGTAGTAGTACTTTGAGCTAACCTTTATCGCTTCTATAGCGTCGTCGTCTTCTTTTTCTGTATGCTTCTCAATTAGTTCCTGTATGATGTCATCGATACTCTGCAGTTTATTATTTAATATTTTTCTGATGTTGTTATCTTTACAGTACTTAATTTTGGAGTCACTCTTTTTCTCTTTCGGAAACAATGACCTCTTTTGTCTCTCGAACCTGCTTCTCTTTCCTTTTTGTTGTATTTTTGGGACTGTTTTTTCCACAATTTCCGGCGTTTTCTCCTCTAAAGTCATTAGCATCACTTCCGTGTCTTGGCCTCGAAAATGGTTTACCAATCTATTACTTCCATGCTGGATGCAACATCTTCCGTTTATAGCTTTGGAGTGAAAATTAAAAAAATTAAAAATTTCGAATTTGCTTCTTTCTGTTCGTGTTCTTTCCTTTCCTGTTGCTTTTATATGGTTGTTATTTCAATAATGTTGTGGTCCGATATTATAGTTGCGGATACTTCTACATTATCAATTAGGTTGCTGTTGTTTGGGGTCTGTATCGAAGGAGTGACATTTCAAAGGAGTGACATAACAAAGGAGTGACATAAATACCGTAACGAAGGAGTGACATAACGAAGGAGTGACAAATCGGAGATAAAATTCAAAGGAGTATAATTATTAAAATTTTATTTAAAAAAACAAAATTTGTTAGAATTGTTAAAATTAAGATTTTATTTCAAAAACTAGAAACATAAACATAAAATGACAACAACGATCAAGTGACGTAACGATAATTAATTCATCCATTATGGGCTACAAAACTTTGAAAATTAAATTTCACCCCTAAGTGAAGAACACAGAAATTAGGTTATCCAGCTTCAACCGAGAGCTCCAACTGCAACTGTTCCAACCGAGAGCACGAGCACAACTGAAAGCCGGGAAAGCCGGCAATTAATTTATGGTTTCGAATAGGTTATGTCAGGTTAGGAATTATGTCGCTCCTTCGTTACGGTATTTTCGTGTCACTCCTTTGAATTTTATCTCCGATTTGTCACTCCTTTGTTATGTCACTCCTTTGAATTTTATCTCCGATTTGTCACTCCTTTGTTATGTCACTCCATCGTTATGTCACTCCTTTGAATAGGACCGGTTGTTTGTGAATACCAAATCTAAGCAGTTGTTTTTTCTTGTGTTTTCTGTTATTTCTTGTGTTAACATAAATTCATCAGCTAGAGCTAGTAGCATTTTTACCTGCTCCTGGTCTTCCTGTGTGCCCCCCTTGTCCTGGTGTATACATATTTTTTTCCTATCCTTTTAGATTTCATGAATAGGAAATTAAAATCACCACAGAGAAAAATATTTGGGGTTGGAGAGTCTAGATCTTTTATTTAGTTTCTTACCTCTTTAATGGAATCTGAAAATTTTGAGGTTGGCGTATTTGGGGATCTGTATATTACAATTAGTACCATATTGCTGCTACACATTCTACGTAGCTGTTTGAGGTACTTATAGTCATTTCTGTCATATGCCTTTCGCGTGTGTAAATAGCACATCCTCCTTTACGTCTCACTGTTCTGTCGGCTCGGAGTATGTTATAGTTGTCAATTTGTATTTCTTTTTTGTCAATCAGAACTCACAATTTTCACAGTTTGCCTGGCAGTCCTTTAGATGAGTTTTCGTGAGGCCTGCAAAGTCTGCTCCGGCTTCTTGCACGAGTCCTTTCAGGTATGAAACTTTGTCCGGGGAATGATTTGAACGTTGCCCTGAATGTTGGCTAGGATTATTTTTATTTTTTCTCTATCGTTTTCGCATACAGGTGGTTCCGATTCGTTTTCCAATGGTGGTGCCGGTTTCGTTGCCTTGTGGTCCTCCGAAAATTTGTCTTTTTTTATCTTTGTCGGTACCTGTTGTCCCGATAACGCATGAAGTGTCTTTGTGCGTGCCTCGGATTCTTATATTTGTCAGCTGACTTTGTATTTGCTGGATAGTATTTAGCAGCTGAATTGTGTTGGCTACGTCTAAAAAATTGGTACCCTTCTTTGATGTTGTTTTTCCTGTTCACCCGTTGCGTTCCTTTGAGGATGGTGGTAACAACATTTCTGTCCGTATTTGCACCTCCCATATCTTGCATAGGTGTTGCAGACAGTAAGATGGTGGAACTTTCACTGCTTTTCAAATTTGCACTATCCACTTGTATAATGTGTGTTACATAATGTGGGATGTGAATAGTTGCATTGCCTCTCCCGATATCCGCAGTTCCCTTTTGCATAGTATTTACATACGATATTTTCTACGCTTCTAATTCTTGTATCTTATTATTTTCAATATTCTTAATTTTGGTATTATCATTATTTTTCTTGGCTGTTATTTCCTACGTTTTTAATTATTATCTTTTTATCATTTCGCTCGTTGGACAGTTTTACTACCTCGTAACTTTTACTTACTCTTTTCTTTCATCTATATCTTCACTCCATATTATATTGTTTACATATATATATATATATATATATATATATACTGTATAATCACGGGCAAAAGTCTGAGGGCTGCTTTTTTCCTTATATGAGGGTAATTCAATAAGTATCCACACTTCTTATTTTTACAATTTTATTTTCACATCTGATAGATTTATATAAACACATCACTTCTCAATATAGTTTCTCTGTTTCTCAATACACTTAGTCCAGCGATCTACAAGCTTCCCAATGCCATCACAAAAGAATGTTTTTGGCTGTGTGCATAGCCAACTCGGTTGGAAAATACTGACCAAACGTAATAGAACATTTGAGGCCCTCCTAGGAAGAAGTATCTAAGCGACAAAAGTAAAAAACGCCAAAAAACGCAGTTAAACGTTGTACCAATTTGAAAGTGACATAACTTTTGAACTTTTGAAGATATTTCGAAGAAATATCTTCAAAAGTTCAAAAGTTAAGCCATTTTCAAATTTGGTACAACTTTAACTGCGTTTTTTGGCGTTTTTTACTTTTGTCGCTTAGCCATTTCTTCCTAGGAGGACCTTTTATGGGAAGACGTCGAGGAAGTTATTAAACGAAGAATGCAATCTAACGTCGACAAAGTATGGGAAATTTGTGAATCAATTTGGAGGAACATTCCAACTGAAAGGTGCCGAATTTTTGGTTCAGTCGATGCCGTGTCGGTGTGTTTGCTGTAGTGAAAGACACTGGAAGTTCCACAACGTATTAGTCACGTTTCTTACGTTTAGTTAAAACTATAATTAATTCAGTGAAAACGTAATACAATTATAGAATGATTTCTTTTCACTGACTTCAGACTTTTGTCTCTCTCTCTCTCTCTCTCTCTCTCTCTCTCTCTCTCTCTCTCTCTCTATATATATATATATATATAATATAGGGTGTCCGTAAAAGGTCGTTACTATTTTAATATGTATTTTTTAGAGCGCTTTTAATTTTTCATTTGTTTTCTTTTTCAGTCTGGCCGCTAGGTGGACGAAGTTTTCAATGTAGCCGCTAAGTGGCCGAAGTCTTCAATGTTGCCGCCTGGTGGGAGCTTCATTTGTTAGTATCTCATAATGGCGTCTGGACCGGAGAAGGCGTTTTGTGTGTTGGCTTTTCATGAAAAAAAATTTGCTGTGACAGTGCAACGACGGTTTCGGCAGAGGCACAGGAAGAAGCCACCAAACAAACCTTCGGTTCTTGCCTGGTACAATCTTTTTGTGAATGTCGGATGTCTCTGCACAGGAAAAAGTCCCGGCAGACATTCTGTGAGTGGAGCACGTGTTGAAAACATACGACAAGCATTTTTGCCCAGTCCGAAGAAATCGGTGCGGCGTGCTACTAGGCAACTTGACATTCCCAAAACAACTGTTTGGCAGGTTCGTCGTAAACGTCTTCATCTCCGTGCATATCGGTTACAGATTGTGCAACTACTACAGCCGACAGACAAAGTGAAACGATATGAGTTTTGGTCAGAGATCCTCGAAAAAGTGGTTGATGATGACACGATTATGGGCAGGTTGATCTTCAGTGACGAAGCGACATTTCATCTCTCGGGACGAGTGAATCGGCATAATTTGAGGATCTGAGGGAATGAAAACCCCCAAGCGTCATTCGAACATGAAAGAGATAGCCCCAAAGTTAATGTTTTTGCGACATTGTCGGAAGGAAAACTTTATGGGCCGTTCTTCTTTGCAGAATCCACAGTGACAGGAATCGTCTATCTTGAAATGCTACAGGAGTGGTTAATGCCGCAGCTGATGGAGGATATTCCAAATCTGATTTACCAACAAGACGGAGCCCCACCACACTTCACAAACGAGGTACGGTCGTATCTGGATAAACTTCTTCGAAATCGATGAGATGGGCGTGGAGGCCCTATGGAATGGCCCCCGAGATCACCAGATCTTACACCCATGGATTTCTTCCTCTGGGGGTTTGTTAAGGACAATGTCTACGTCCCTCCATTGCCGACGACATTACAAGACCTGAAGACGCGGATCACAGAGGTTTTGGCAAAGATTGACTAAGATATTCTCAGAAGAGTGTGGCAGAAGGTTGAATATCGGTTTGATATTGCTCGAGCCACTCGTGGCGCTCATATAGAAATTCTTTAATTTAAATTAATAAATCTAAACTTCTGGACTTGATCTCTCGGATAGTTAATGTTTCGTAGCTGTATCTTTAACGTGTTCTGAAAAATAAAAAAATTAAATAGTAAAGACCTTTTACGGACACCCTGTATATATATATAACGGACCACATTTTCAATACTTAATTAAGAGTAGGATAAAAATTTACAGATTTAAAATATTTGAAGTTGCATCAGTGATATGTAAATACATCTTTATGAAGTGTTTAGAAAATGCAAAATTTTTACAAAAACGTTATCGATTTTCGAAGCTTCAGATTAAGAGAGAATTACAATGAGAAATAAGTTTAGATTTTCTAAAATTATTAAGATTAAATATGATCTAGATTCTAGATCATTATTAAAATGGAATGCTTTTAATCAATTTATGAGTTAACTGAATATATGATTAAAATTCCCAATATGTGTATAAAAATGAAGATTTGGGTGAATGTTGATTAAGAGCCATGATTCATATTCAAATCTTTATTCTTATGACATTCAAACTGTCCATAAATTATTCTCTTGTATCCTAGAGGGTATTCTCAATGTAAAAAGGCGTATCTGCAATTGCAGTGTACCTACACACCAAATAAATCCTGGGCTGTATTCTCTTTTTAGCCACACCCGCAAAACTCTTAAAAACCTTACCTATTATTTCATCTAAATCGCCCACAAAACACACTCTCACCCGTTGACACTCGCAATAGAAATAGGCCTACCCCTATTGACAGCATACCTGGCTAGAAAGTAAATAACATACTCGTATTAACCCTGAAGAGCGGATCGTTCTCTCAACAACTCCCATCCATTTAAAGACTTTTTGGACTTTGAAGTCAATATGAACCAGGATTACGATTAACAAAAGGACTGCCATAAATAATTAAAAGCTATTAGGATTAAGATTCGAAAAGAGGATGACCTGGAAGGAGTTAATTAAAATCATACTGATGCCTCAGAGCTCAAAGAGCGATTAAATGGAAGGAATAAACGCTTTCTTTGCGAAGGATTTCAAAGATAAAAATAGGCTCAGGGAAATTGCATTTTGAACGAGAAATGGAAGTTTGATAGCACGGATCAAATTAATCAGTAATTAAAGTGAATCATAGGAGCGATACCTATTTCATCGACAGATTTCCTGTACGTCAGATTCAGTTGGGTCATATCACGTTTTGAGATCAACCGAATTACACTAAAAATGTAAAATTATTTATATTATTATTTATATCATTTATTTATATTATATTATTAATTTGCAAATTAAACCAAATGAATTTATACAATGATTTTGTTAATTTAATGCAAATTAACTGCACACACACACACACACACACACACACACACCTGACGAGGTGTACTGTTGAATACACGAAAGACCTAGGAATAATTTTTATTTTTCTTGTGAGTTTGCAATATATATATATATATATATATATATATATATATATATATAAGTAATGTTCCATAAGTAATATTTTTTTTGCATTGCTAAACTCGCGTCGTGTTTGCACATGTTTCTGTGTATGTTTTGTGAAAAACTCGAATTTTTATGGGCTTAGACATGTTACTTCTCGTCTAAGTGAAGTTTCATCGCGTTAACAATCTTCGTTTATTTCACCCTTACGTATAAGATGGAGGTGTCAGAGGGATACATTAGGCATATAATGCTTTATAAGTTTAGAAAAGGCGCAAAAATTCAGGATATTTATGGAGAGGAAGCTTTAAATGCAAGGAAATGTCAACGATGGTTCCAGAAGTTTAAGTCTGGTGACTATTGCTTAACTGATGAAGCGCGCTCGGGCCGACCCGTTGAGTTCAATGATGACCTTCTGATAGCTTAGCTACACTTGAAGAAAATCCTGCTATAACTGTTGAAGAACTTGCCCAGTAACTAAATTCGACCGGTTCCACAGTTCATCGCCACCTGCAACGACTGGGAAAAGTGTCGAAACTTGGGAAGTGGGTTTCCCATACGTTGTCACCAGGCAACTGTAGAGATCGTGGGAACATTTGCTCTTCATTGCTTTATCACAATGTTAAGCGTCATCGGCAGTGGGCTAGTGCTGGGGAATCGCTACACCACAGCCAAGAGGACATCTGCACTCCGGGAAGGTTTTGCTGTGCGTTTGGTGGAATATTCAAAAAGTAATTTATTTTGAACTGTTGCGACCCAATCAAACCATTACAGCCGAAGTCTACTGTCAATATTTTCAAAGACTGAGCGCTGTACTGCAAACAAAACATCCTTCTTTGGCCAATCGCAAGGGTGTTGTGTTTCAACAGAACAACGCGGGTCCTCATACTGCTCGAATCACCACTGCCAAAATTGTACAGCTTGGTTGGGAAAAAATTCCACATCCTCCGTATTCACCAGACCTTGCACCATCAGATTACCACCTATTCAGAAGTCTTCAAAACTATCTTGACGGGAAAGAACTTTAAAGTTTCGAGGCTATCAACTTTGCACTCTCCGAGTTTTTTGCTTCTAAACCGAACGAATTTTATCAACACGGAATTGAAATGCTTGTAGAGAAGTGGCAAAGTCATAGAAAGTGAAGGAAAATATATAATTGATTAAAATTTATTTTAATGTAGGCCTACTTTTATTTTCATTTGGAAATAAAGGTAAAAAAACGACATTATTTATGGGATGACCTGATATATATCACTAACGTGGAGTGACAAGCTTGACCTTCGTAAGAATGAACAATTCGGGCGAAAGCAAAACCAAGGTTAACCAAGGTGATATATAACTTAAACACTAACTTTATTTCATTGAAAATTTGGTTGGTTGGATGGTGGTTCTATTTTTATGCGCTCATAGTTCGGATGAGGACGCTGGAACACGCCACCAATCACTAAATATAAGTCTCCCATAAAATGAGCACTGTGTCGAGCCACATACTGTACATTTCTCAGACTGGCTTGCGAGAGTCCATGGACGGGTTTTCCAAATATTTGAATGTACAGTATTTTCATTTAATTAAAAACTGAAGTAGACAAAAAAGTACTTCGTTCTTTAAAATACCACAAACTTTTCTAAAGAAATTGACTGAAAACTGAACACATGGAATTTAATGACGTCACAAACGAGGTTACAACCTCTCAAATCAAAAAACCTTGCTACGACTATATCATCGAACACCAGCCAAGAGGGAAGCGTCTGTAACTTGATCTTCTCCCATATTATAAAATTTTAAAGCGAACGTTAACAATCCTGGATAATTTTTGTTTTATTTAAAAAATAAATTCCTTAAAGCAGTATATATATATATATATATATATATATATATATATTATATATACATATATATATATATATATATGTATATATATACTATATATGTATATATATATATATATATATATATATATATATATATATATATATACAGTATATATATATATATATTATATATATATATTATATATATACAGTATATATATATATATATATATATATATATATATATGATGGATAAAACCACGAAGGAAAGGAAACACAGAATGGTGCTCAAGCGCTTTCGTCTAATGACATCCTCAGGAACACTGAAGTACATAAAGAGTTACAGCCTATATATAGGTTACAGAAAAAAAAAAAAATATATATATACAATAAACGGAAAAATAAAATTAAAGGATTGTGAGAGAGGCACACAAATTTGTAAGGAAAAAACTATCGATTTTTAGCACAAGATTAAATGAATTGTTTCCAACCAAAGTTATAGATAAAAAAATATACAAATTTATACTGGAAATCTGCCCGAGTTTTAGCACTCTGCTCTTTTTGTATATAAAAATTGAAAAATTATCGATTTTTAGCACAAGATTAAATGAGTTGTTTCCAACCAATGGTATAAAAAAAAAAATTATACTGGAAATCTGCCCGGGTTTTAGCACTCTGCCCTTTTTGTATATAAAAATTGAAAAATAAAAGTTATTAGGGTGGCATACAAGTTTACCAAAGATTTAGCGTTCTACCCTTCTTATCTAAATCTGTTCTGAAGGAATTCAAAACAACAGGATCGAGTTGAAAAAGACCTTTGCTTATGTTGAAGTTATTTGTAAGTTGGATAATGGCAGACTCAAGAATATTTCTATTAACAATGTTGCTAGAGTGAAATAAAACTGAAGCATTATTCCAATCAATACAGTGGGATAACTCTGACAAATGGACAAAAAGGGCACTGGACAACTGTTCTGTTCTAACGGAATATTGATGCTGTTTTATACGTGTGCGCAAATCCTTTCCCGTCTGACCTATGTAAAAGGAATCACATTGTTTACAACCAATTTTATAGATAATGCCTGAATTATTGGTAGGGCTATTTTTTACTATGATATTTTTCACAATATTGTTATATGAAAATACTACATTAATATCCAAAAGTTTAAGTACATTAGCAATGCCTAAAAAGCCCGGGAAAAATGGAAGTACTAAAATATTTTTTGACAAAGTACGAGTGTTATTATTGACACGATAGAAAGTTCGTTTTGCCTTGTTGAGACAAGATTCCATAAACGCAGATGGATAACATAGATCACTTCCAATACCGTTAATTTTTTCTAATTCGGCATCGATGTATTCCGGACTGGCGATCCTAAGGGCGCGGAGAAACATTGAAATAATTTTCATATTATATATATATTATATATATATATATATATATATATATAGAGAGAGAGAGAGAGAGAGAGAGAGAGAGTATATGTATAATCTTGGTTAACCTTGGTTTTGCTTCCGCCCTAATTGTTCGTTCTGAAGCTTGTCATTCACTTCACCTTAGACCTTCAGTTTAACGTGGAATCCGAACCACGCCCCACCAGCAGCCCAGCGTCTTAACCACTAGGCTATCCAGGGTACCCAGTTATCTACCAACCAAATTTTGTTTATTATTGTGTGGAAGGATAAACAGCTGGGTTTTGCTGCCCGCCGCCTGCCGTCACCAGGTCTCGAACCCGGGGCCGATAGATTCGTAGTTAGCGACGCTAACCACCACCGACGCGAATATATATATATATATAACTGCAATGACCGCGCAGTATATTAACGTATAGAAACGACGTAAGTATAGAGGAGTGTTCTGCACACGAGGAAGAGAAATAACACTCCTCTATACTTACGTCGTTTCTATATACATATATATATATATATATATATATATATATATTGCGCACCATAAGGTCAATTAATATTTCATTTAGAGATATGACGGAAATTCATGAAAGACGAATCTGTTGAGATAATTTTCCTAATTAAATGAAATAAACTTGAATCTATGGTGTTTTTGTTAATTTCCCAGTTATATCTGAATTCTGTTATACCTATATATATATATATATATATATATATATATATATATACAGAGCTGGGCACTTGCGGCATATTGCGGTACTGCGGTACTGCTGCACTACCAAACCGGTACCAAACCGGTACGCGGAAAATTTGAATGCGGTAGCGGTACTGCGGTACTTTCAGCGATCCTTTGCGGTACTGCGTTATGGGGGCCCGGGGTGGTAGTGCGGTGGTACCGCAAGTACCGCAGTACCGCAAAATATGCCGCAAATGCCCAGCTCTGTTATATATATATATATATATATATAATATATATATATAATATTGTTGTGTATCGGAATAATGAATAATAAGGTAATAATTGATAATAATTAATTGATAATGTAATTAATTCATTACAGGCCGAAATTGGCCACAACGGCTGCCTTTGCAAACAGAATGAAATTGTATGTGTAAATGCCAAACTGAAAACGAAGCTCAAACAAAGAATTGTCCTTCGTCATGAAACAAAACTAACGGGCCAAAAATTGTCGCTGGGCATTTTTGTATAGGAGTCCATTTCGGGTGTAAACGAAACAATTTGAAAAATCTTAAGTACATAACTATTCCCAGGTAACTTAGGACGTAAGATAATGAATTCCATTCTCTATTTAATTCTATGCAATTTCAAATAAGAATTATGAAGGGGCAAAAGCTACACAAAATTAAATTAGGGAAAGAAGTAAAAAATTAAATTGTGTAAAAACATGTGGGTTCTCGCGCTTCACTCCAGACAAAGCGGAGAAGACGTTATAAAATCGTTCATTTATGTAAGGGAAATTGCATTCAGGTTTAAATTGTTGAATCGAAAATATGTCACAATTACATCTTCTTTTCTAACAATTAATAACACTGCCCAACAAAAAAAAACATTTTTTGCTGCTGATTTAATTCTAAGACCTGTTTCTGGATAATATTGATGTGCTGATTTCAAAAATCACTTTAGATTTTGTCCATCACATCAGGTTTTCGTGCAATGCAATATGCCTATTTTGGGTGATCCATGAAGGGTGCTTATCAAAATTGATGATTTTTGAGACCTGTTAACAGCTGTTTTGCTGTTCAAATTTTATCTGTGGGTAAGAAAACTGATGAAAGATCCGCAATTCAGTAACTCAATGACCGAAACGGAGGCAAGAGCTTGGAATGCTTTTGTGGCAGTAGTTAAGAACTTCCTAGGAAACAAAAAGTCTGAAAATTATAAAGATCTTGTAAAGGATTTACTTGTAATTAAACTTTCAGCAGTTGGGTTGCAACATGAGCATTAAAGTTCACTATCTCAACAGTCATCTGGATAAATTTCCAGAAAATCTTGATGTTAGTGAAGAGCAAGGTGAAAGGTTCCACCAAGATATCAAAGTGATGGAAGAACGATACCAAGGAAGATGGGATACCCATATGATGGCTGACTACTGCTGGAGCCTGCAGAGAGATTGTCTTGACATCTCTCATTCTAGGAAGTCCTATAAGAGAAAATTTATCAGCACTGAAAAGTAAGAAAACAAGAAAAAGACCATGTTAAGAAAACTGGTCCCGTGCTTGCTTTAATATGGATTCATTTTTTGCTTATTTAAACACTTTTAATCACTTTGTGTCAATATTACCATTGTATATTAAAGTTCACTCCCTGCACAATTGTTTACTTTTCCATGCTGATTCTGAGTATGTAAAAACTTATTTTTTTGAAAAGAAAAAAAATTGGGCATAACCCTGCCAAAATGCGATATCTCCAAAATATCCGTATTTGATTGCTCGAAAACCTGACGTGATAGGCAAAAACTAAGGTGATTTTTTAAATCAGCACACCAAAGTTAGCTAAAAACAGGTGTTAGAATTAAATCAGCAAAATTGGTGTTGGGCAGTGTAATTCTTAAAAATAGGATGAATCAATTTAAGAGAATCTTATTCGGGTATGTAAGTAAATCTTACGCCTGGCAGCCTCGCGTGGCAACAGGGGGTCATAGGCCGAAAAAAGAAGTTATCATATAAAAATTAAATCGGACTGACACAGTGAACGAGAAAGAAATTTATATCAAATTACTCTTTACCTATTGCCGAAATAGGCAATAATGATGTTAGTTAAAATAATATGTTAGTTAAAAGATGGAATTAATGTCTTTATTAAAATATAAAACTCGAAGCAAAAGGCGCCAAATAAGAAAAACGGAGAAAGGCAGTGCGTCTCTGAAGTTGAAAAGATGAAGTCATAGAAAGACTCCGTATGAAAGTTAGTAGTAAAAGTCACAAGTTAGTTCACCCTACAATTTAACAAAGAAAATGTATGGTTCAAAAAATTGAATAAGTTCAAATAAGTCTTCCCCTATAAGAATATAGAAAACGGACCTAACGCCTAAATCAATCTTAAAGCGAATGTGTTGGCTAAAGTAATTGAAACACAAAATAGTCTTTCCTTAAAAATTTAACGAAAGAAAACGAAGACACTCCGTATATTCTCTTCGTGTCTGTAAATACTCAAAAATAGTGTACCCTGTATTCTCCGTTTAGAAAACGGACTGAGTGCCATACATTCGGTAGTTATTATAATGCAAAAGGTCTCAAGAAGAATATGTACCACTGCCAAAAAGGAAGTAGGTAAACAATGTAACCAGGGGCGGACTGAGCGGTCGGGCAATCAGGCATGAACCGAGACCCTGGGCCATTAGGGGGCCCGGCGGCCCCAGCCCGCAGTCATCATAAGACAGTGAGAGTGTTTTCAATGGGGTCAAGTGTCTAATCGAACTGTAATATGAAAAAAATTGGATTTCAAGGGGCCCAGGACCTCATTATGCCCGAGGGCCGTTGCTGTCAGTCCAACCCTGAATGTAACTAAGGTATGCATTAGACATTATAATTAAAATGGTGGTAATTATTCGTTTTTTGACCCAGTCTCTTTATAATGAGAGCAAACTTTTCTGGTCAATTTTGATGTGTTCTGCACGAATCTGCCATCCATTTCCTGTGCAAATGTGTAGTTTTCGAGATATCGTCATCTTGAAAACTACGCATTTGCACAGGAAACGGATGGCAGTTTCGTACAAAACACCTCAAAATTAACCAGAAAAGTTTGCACTCGTCATTTTCGTTTAAACTAATGAATTTAAATGAAAATATCATGACTTAACCTAACCAATCATCAAGGGCGTACAGTTGACCTAACTGGTGTCACGTACTGAACTGTCTGCAAAACATTAGGACCGATCAATTTGTGATGCGTGATCTTTACGGGGGCTCCGCCCCCGTACCCCCGAGACCTAAATTATACAAATGATAATGTAATAACATGTGCCAACCTTGCATGGGTAGTCCGCTAAATTTCGCCTGCCCTTAAACTGAAATGACACGTTTATTTTTAGGATTTTTTTTACGGCATCTAAAGACCTTCTGGTCTTTTCTTAAAATACAAGCACTATTGTATTTAGAGCAGGTCACGGATGTCTTAATTATACCGTGATTGAGAAAAAGGTCTAAACTCTTGTCTTCATCAAGGGCAATATAGCGAATCACGTCGACACGTCATACTTCTAGTCACAAAAAGACCGAACTGAACAGACGAAAAATTGCTAAAAATGATTTATTTGTAAAACAGGACAAATTGAATTACGCAGAAGTAGCCAGAATCACCAAAAATAAGAAATATTCACCAAATAGTCGATATATATATATATATTGAAAAAACACCAAAAATAGGAAATATATTTTAATAAAAAAACACATTTTATACAAATTTGCACAAGATAATATATATATTTTCTTATTCAGTTTTGATTGGTTATTCAATATATATTGCTGTTATAGCTGGGTGTGACTGGTCAAAAAACGAATAATAACCAAAATGGTCAATTAACCAGATAGGATTCGAATAATTCTATGAAAATGTATTATGTACCTAGGTAGTACGGTCAAAAGGCCGGGTAGAGAAACAATTGTTACTCTAAAGATAAGCCAATCAAAATTGTAGTATGTATGTGTTCATTCATTTTTAATGGTCTTGCGTATTACAATATGGCTGTATTCAGTTAAATAACTACTAATTGTAGATTAAACTTGTATAACAGTCAAATTTAAATTGCTTGTACATGTTACGTAATTTTATTATTATTGTCTTCTCGAAATAAATAAAAATTTATCACTGTCAACAATTTCATTTTTGCAGTGTAAGTTGTTTAGAAAATCTGTGATGAATATATTATTTTTGTAAAAGGCTTTTCAATTATTTCCCTACACGGTTTGACAGAGAAATAAGACTATATAACAAATTATTTGTATATAGGGTGTCCCAGAATTAACTATCTATTTCAATGAAATCGGACAAATTTTTTAAAAACACACTTTTATTTATGTTTATCATGTTTAATATGTGTTAAAAATGTATAAATTTCTAAATTTTTTTCATAATTTTATTTTCATAATTTTTTCATTATCTGGTCCAATGAAAGACCGTCTGAAGTCATAGAATGGCAAAGAGACTCTCCAAAAGTTAACGTGTGGCTTGGAATGACCAAATCCAAAATTTATGGCCCATTCTTCTTTGCGGTAGCAACTGTAACAGGTACCGTCTACCTTGATATGCTTCAGCAGTTTCTCGAACCACAGCTTCTTGATGATGGCATTCTTGATAATGTTGTGTTTCAACAAGAAGCATTGATCTTTTGGCGATAAACCTTTGTTTTTATGAAACCCCATGCAAAGAAATCCAGGGGTGTCAAATCTGGAGAACGCGGAGGCCAAGGTCGAGGTCCTCCACGTCCAATCCACCGATTCGGAAGGCGTCTGTTGAGGTATTCTCGAACAATTAGAGCATAATGACATGGTGCTCCATCTTGTTGAAACACAACATTATCAAGAATGCCATCATCAAGAAGCTGTGGTTCGAGAAACTGCTGAAGCATATCAAGGTAGACGGTACCTGTTACAGTTGCTTCCGCAAAGAAGAATGGGCCATAAATTTTGGATTTGGTCATTCCAAGCCACACGTTAACTTTTGGAGAGTCTCTTTGCCATTCTATGACTTCAGACGGTCTTTCATTGGACCAGATAATGAAAAAATTATGAAAATAAAATTATGAAAAAAATTTAGAAATTTATACATTTTTAACACATATTAAACATGATAAACATAAATAAAAGTGTGTTTTTAAAAAATTTGTCCGATTTCATTGAAATAGATAGTTAATTCTGGGACACCCTGTATATTATATATAATTATAACACTGGGTTAAATTTATAGGTACTTGTAGGTTATCTCCCCCCCAACAATTTTGACAGAATATTTTCGTTAAAACTAACGAAAATATCATGACTTAACCTAACCAATTATCAAGGGCGTACAGTTGATCTATTATTAATTATAACATTGTTTCTGGAATAGTATTTACTATTTACTAATAGATCAACTGTACGCCCTTGATAATTGGTTAGGTTAAGTCGTGATATTTTCATTAGTTTTAACGAAAATATTCTGTCAAAATTGATGGGGGGGAGATAACCTACAAGTACCAATTTATATAATGTGGTTTAAAGGAAAACAGGCTAAAATAAAAATATAAATCATACAGTAAATGTAAAATATAAAACCACCTCATATAACAATATATACATATATACATACACAATTAATTATCAAACTTAATTATAATTAGATTTGAACAGTGTTAATGTTTTTTCTTTTTTAATTTTATATAAGTGACTGGTACAATAATTGACTTACATCGCATCGCTACTTTAAGGAAAAGATGGCTCATTTTCCTTCAAGGTCACTGAAGGCAATGAAACAGTATTTTCTAATTTTAACGACTATTTTTCTTAATATTTTCTTATTTTTATTCTTCCCATAAATGTTAATAAAATAATATTAATTTTTTTTACCAATTTTTTTGTTTTTTTGTTTTTACTTCGCATTTTCGCTAATATTTTATATTTAAGTTGGCCAAAGTTTTCGAATAACTTGAATTATGAACGTTATGTTTATACTCAAACAAGAAAAGAGTTGGAAAAGAATTTAAAATAGATTCACCTTCAAAGCCAGTCAACCCCATATTTATCTGGAATAAAAAGTTGGTAAAGTTAGTTTTTAATATAGAAAAATGTGTAAAAAAAAAAATCACGAAATTACGCGTAAATCACCCGTGGGGGAAATTCCCCTTCCTCGAAAAATGGCTGGTTAAGGATGCAGTGAAATGCGTTGTGAATACGAAACTAATCTTCAGTGACGTCGAAAACGAATTCCGTTCAAAGTTTTGGGAAGAAAATCCGGCGAAAATACTCGGCTAGGATTTATCAGTAGATTATCGAAAGAATTCAGAAAATACTTCATCAAAACTTTAATTTAAGTCTTTCAAGTTTCTAAAGCAGTTGCTCAGATTTGAGAACGCCGTCAGAATTTCCTTAGTGTTTTGTCGAATTTTGTTGAAACAGAATCAATAGCGGAAGTGTGGACCGCAAATTATTGTGGTTTTGCCGTGCCACAGTTTTGGGCTTAAACATTTCCGTTTTGGAGATATGAGAGTGGTAATTTTGTTAAAAAATGTTAATAGTCGTAAATATACGAGTAGATTTAGATGACCCGAGTTAAATTAAAATAACATAATAATTATTGGTTTAACCTCCTTCGCAACAGCTAAGGTCATATGACGGAGGGGACCTACAGCTTTACGTGGAATCCGAACCACGGGTCGCTACATAGTCTGGACGCGGCGGACGGTCTCCCATTCAACTACTATCCGACCCAATGTCGCTTAACTTCGCTGATCAACGGGAAGCGATGTTACGACATTGGCTACAACGTAGCCCTTAAAATAACATAAAAGAGTAACTTATATATTAGCATTACGCTAAGTAGAGCCTAAACCTAAAGGGACAAATTAATTAAAATAAATAGTCGAGCTTCACAGTTATTTATGTCATTGTAAATTGTAAAACCAATGTATTAATTTATTATTAATAAAGGTTATTCAATTCAAATTACGCGTGAAGGGCAGCAACAATGAAGCTTATAAGGTTTCAAGTTTCAAAGTATAAATTATTGTGATTAATATTAATAAGTTTATGAATCACATAATTTTTGCTTACAAAACAAGACTTTAATAAACAAATAAACCCGAATGACACTCAATCGAAATCATGGCAGAATTTAATCGCAGTTCAGAATCAAGTAAAACTAAGATTAGTTTCAGTTAATGCCGGTGGCCTGAGAACTCTCTATTAGTTAAAACTGAAGGAGGTGCACTGGTGCTTGTAAACGTAACGAGAGGGGTGGCACAGCGCTCACGCCAAACTAAATTTTGCCCATCGTGATAACTCCCTTCTGAATTATTATTGCCAGCAAACACCATCGGAATTCGAACTCCCGACCGCAATGTTTTCAGTTCGCTTACTGTTAATGACTGTAATAGTCATTTTAAACATGAAAATACGGCTGTCCAATACTTTACAGAAAATAATTACTACAACATTTGAAGTATATGTTAAAACTGTACAAATTCCTTTATTTGGAAAGCTGTCTTTCATATATATATATATATATATATATATATATATATATATATATATATATATACAAAAGAAACATTCACAAGTCAAGAAAAGGAAAAGGAAAGATATTTTTGAAATTTGGTTTTAATCTCTCGGAATGACAAAAGTCGTTCTGAGAACTTGTACCAATAACAAAACTGGAGTTTATTCGGATTCCTAAAAAATATGGATCCCATTTTAGCCTCATGGAGATGAGGTTTCCATTTAAAAAATATATATATATATTCATTCGAACAATTTTCAAAAGGTTTATTGACAAGATTTATAAGTATTGAATTTCGATGTGAGCCGAGACAGAAAGAATTTGGGCTACGGGATTAGACTCTCTTTCGATTTTACGCTATTTTGGGCGGTTTTGGGCGATTTCGCGAGATTTTTGCCTACCCTATGCAAAATTTATGGAAAGTCTGAGATGAAACAAAGCTGATTTTTTTTCATATTTTCTTTTAATATTTACTTTTAGAAGCCATAATAACATTGAAAATCAATAAAATCTATGACAATCATAGAAACGAACGAAAGTGGTATTTGTGAATTATGCATTTTTAAGAACTATTGAAACCCGTTAAATTTTGAACCTTGAATATTGAAAAGAAGAACTATGAAAAGGTAACAATAATAACAATAATAATAATAATAATAATAATAATGTCTATTTTTGTTTAACTTTCTTCCAAACGGCAAAATTCACGCGACGGAAGAGACCTCACCATTGGCTGGTACATCATCTGAACGCGAGGGACGGTTAATCACCCAACTACTGAACGAACCCAACGTCGCCTAACCTCGCAGATCGAACGGGAAGCGGTGTTGGAACGTGGTCAAGACGTACCTTAATATATGTGAGAGTGAACTAATATATAATTATGTATTCGAAGCCTGAAAATTTAAATGACAAATATACTAAAATTTCTGAAATACGCAACTTTTGAAATATAAAATTTTAATTGAGGATTTTTACCCTTTTCTTGAGATAGATCTTTATTATTTATAAGGGTATGACGACGCTTCATTCATAAATAAGCAGAGGTACTTTGCCCTGTCAGACCTGGGCACGAAGTGTTCGTTAAGTAGAGGAAAGGTTAAAATTACGGGAAAGTTTGGTGATTTTAAGTAAAGTAACGTGTGCAGATGTTCTTAAACACGTGAAAGTTTAATGAGAAGGTAGAGGGCAGAAAGATAATGAGAGAGTAGAGGGCAGAAAGATAATGAGAGAGTAGAGGGCAGAAGTATAATGAGAGAGTAGAGGGCAGAAAGATAATGAGAGAGTAGAGGGCAGAAGTATAATGAGAGAGTAGAGGGCAGAAAGATAATGAGAGGGTAGAGGGCAGAAACATAATGGGAAGGTAGAGGGCAGAAACGTACTGGGAGGGTAGAGGGCAGAAACGTACTGGGAGGGTAGAGGGCAGAAACAGGTAGAAGCTACATCACGATTAACTTGCATCATATTAAATTTAAGGATATAGAATTACCGGTAATAGTATAACCACTAATAATAGCATAATAACAATATAAATAATAATAATAATAATAATAATAATAATAATAATAATAAAAATATCTAATGAACTACTTATACTTGCGGCAATATACAGCCCTTCTCTCTCTCTCTCTCTCTCTCTCTCTCTCTCTCTCTCTCTCTCTCTCTCACACACACACACACACACACACACACAAGGTAGCTCAAAAGTCAAGACACATAGGAGAAATTGATTTATATTAATACTGCTTGTTTTCTCTGTTCCAGGTTAGATACAAATGGGAAATTAACGAAAGATGATCGAGTGAAGTTGGTGTTCATGTACGCAGGAGAAGGAAACACGTACCGTACCGAAATGTCGTAGTCGAATTTGATCAGCAAAGCCAACGGAGCATTAAACACTGGTTTTTCAACTGTCACTCAGAAGAAAAATTAAAAGGTATATCGAGGTTAATGGGTCTCAGCTTGATCATTGATTATAAATAAACCAACAAATAAACCAACTTTTGGGCCACCCTGTATATATATATATATATATACCTCATGAACCTTATGTTGTTTCGTGCGTTGGTCTCTCTTCACATGGAGGTCAAGCTGGTGGCCCCGCCTCTAGGTCTGGCTTGGTGGAGGAGCGAGTTACTTTCTTGCGCTCTCCACCGTACATAGCCAGGCACGCCCGGCTCATCTGGTACCGTCCTGAGCCAGACATCCAGTCTTCTCTTGAAGACTTCAACTTTGACCCCCGTTACGTTTCTGAGCTCCTTTGGAAGCTGGTTGAAAAGTCTTGGCCCCCCTGACAACCAAGCTATTTTCCTTCAGAGTTGAGGAGGTTCCTTGTCGGGCCTTTAATTTGAGAACACTACACATTCTGCCTTTCCTATTTTCCAGTGTTGTTTGAATGGTAATTGGGTTTAGTTTTAGGTTTGGTACCAGTTTTTCGATCATTTTCCATATGTAGATTATGGTGTACTTCTTTCTTCTTCTTTCCAGTGAGTACAGATTTAGTTTACGGAGTCTTTCCCAGTAGTTGAGATCTTTGCAGCCATCAATCTTGGCTGTGAAATGCCTTTGCGTTTCTTCTAGTTTATTAGTTCCTTCCTTTTTATATGGGGACGTCAAAACTGAGCAATATTCAAGTTTTGGTATGATCAGTGTTTTTAGCAGGGGAATCATTACTGTCCTGTCCCTTCTCTTGAACGTTCTTAGTACCTGTCCGGCGACTCTTTTTGCTTTATTTATCGCTATCTGATTTTGTGTTTCGAATTTCGCATCATCTGTCATTATTATCCCGAGATCGATCGCTTTCGTGCTTCTCTGAATTTCTTGTCTATCTGGAGCATAATATGCAGTCTGTTTAAGTTCTTCTTTTCTACCATATCTCAGGAGCTGAAATTTCTCGGTGTTAAATGACATGTTGTTGTCTTCTGACCATTTGTATATTTTGTTCGTGTCCCTCTGCAAAGCCTCCACGTCATGTACAATTGTACATCGCTGATTTTTCTGCTGATCTTTGTATCGCCTGCGAAGGATGTTACTATACTGTTGCTGTTTACTCCATTGTCTATGTCTGTTAGCATGATAATGAACAGGAGTGGGGCCAGTACTGTCCCTTGTGGTACTGAGCTGCGTACTTCCGATTCTGATGATGATATACCTTGAATTTTGACGACCTGCAGACGTTCTCTGAGAAAGTTGTAGATCCATTTTCCCACTTTGCCTGTTATTCCCATATATTTAATTTTATGTGCTATTATACCATGGTCACATTTGTAGAAAGCTTTAGCAAAATCTGTGTGTATAACATCGTAGTGTCTCCAGGAAGTCATAAATTTTCTCTCTAACTATTCTTTCAAATACTTTGGTGAAGCGGGACGTCAATGACGCTGGTCTATAGTTCTTTGTTTGAGATCTGTCCCCTCCTTTATATACTGTATAGGAACAATGTTTGTTCTTTTCAAGATGCTCGGTATCTCCCCAGTGTCTAGGGATCTTCTCCATATCCAGTATAAAGGTGTAGCTATTTCATTTTTATAGTTTTTAATCAATAATGCGTTCCAGTTGTCCGGACCTGCAGCTGAATGTGGTTTCATTTGTCCTATAGCTATGATATTTGGGCAGTGTGCGATCTGATTGCTTCCCAATTTATAGTCTTGGAGTTTAAGTTAAAGGCCCCGAATTTACTTCTTTCCTTAATATGTGCATTGTCTTTTAATGCTGTCGTCATATTTGTTGATATCTCGATTAAGTTGTGGTTTGAAATATTGGTTGGGGTTATTTTTATATCAGCAATCAAGTTCGTGTTATTCTTGAATACCAGATCCAGGCAGTTATTTTTTCTGTTTTTTTCTGTTATCTCCTGTGTCAGCATAAACTCATTTGTGAGATCCATCAACATTTTTGCTTGCTCCTGGTCTTCTCTTGTGCCTCTCTTGTCCTGGTGAATATATATATTCCTATCCACCTTTTTGTATTTTATAAATGGGAAGTTAAAGTCTCCGCAGATCATTATATTGGGGGATGGAGGGTTTATGGCCTTTATTAGCTTTCTGATGTCATCAATGGCCTCCGAGAATTTTTCGGTTGGGGTGCTTGGAGGCCTATAGATGACTATTACTATCACGTTTAGTTTTTCTATTTTCACTGATAGGAGTTCCACATAGCTGTCTGATTTACTTATTATCGTCTCTGTCATATGACCTTCCTGTACATATATAGCACAGCCACCTTTACGTCTCGTCGTTCTATCCGCTCTTAGTAAGTTGAAGCCCTCTATATTTCTCTCTTTCTTATCAATACAATGTTCGCAGTTTTCACAATTTCCTTGACAATCTTTAACATGAGTTTCTGTGAGGCATGCGATGTCCGCCCTTATTTCGTCCATAAATCCTTTCAGGTACGAAACCTTATTGAGTGATTGGTTTGGTCTTATTCTTTGAATATTAGCCAGGACACTTTTTATGTTCTCTGTTTTTCGTTGCCCCTTGCGCATTTCAAGTTCGTTTTCCTTCGATATCGCTTGATTCGTTGCCCTATGATCCTCCGAGAGATATCCGTTTCCGCCTACTTGTACTGGTAGCTTCTTGCCCGGTAGCGGTTTGGCTCGGGGGTTTCCAGCTGTGTCAACTGCATGTGGATGACATTTAGCATCCGCAACGTGTCCGCGATGTTGAAAAAATTTTCTTGTTCGCTTATTGTGTTCCTATTGTTGTTCCTATTGTTGTTCCTATTGTTGTTATCCCTATTGTCATTTAAACTTTTTCTTTTGTTCTTTGAGTCCGTCGGGAGATGTTGATAGTAGCATTTTTTCCCGAATTTTCAGGTTCCATATTTTACGTAAGTCCTGCAAATGTCTGGGTGGTAGAATTTACATTCGTCTCCAAATTTACAATGACCATTATTATAGAAGAAATTGCATATTGGGGGATGTTCATATATACATTGTCCTCTTTTAAATCTGCAATTATCTTTTATATAATACCTGCATATAATTCCTTCCCATATTTACTCTTGGCCTTTGTTTTTTGCTCCTTATTTGGGGACAGTTTCACTCCATTTTCTTGACTGCCCTCTTGTCTTGTCCTATTTGTGCTAGTTGTGTTTGTGTCCTTCGTTGCCCTTATGCTGTGTGTTGTCTTTACACTTTACACTATATATATATATATATATATATATATGCTTCCGTCACTGGTTTAAATATTCCTGCCAAAACGTCTTCATTAATGGATGAGAGTCGTACAAATGAAAATTTTATCTCGATTTCCTAGTAAAACCAATAAATTCAGCAAACAAAATCGATTCCAAGCAACTGAGTCCTACTTTTGCCTTTTTATGCTACTTAAATAATTAATTTCTATTATTTAAATAGCTTAAAATATTTAATGGAGCTCGTTTTGCGTTAATGGAATGGCGTGTTATATCATTCGGTCATACGCGATCAGCGGTGAATTGATCATCATTATGCGCGGAAATAATTCATATAAGAAAGAATCAATAACATGATACACATACATATATGCGTACATGTATATACATATATATACACGTAGGTGTAAACGTGTTAGAGGCCTGCAGAATCATCCGAAATCAAAAAAGCCTTGGTCAAACCGGTCTTCTAGTTATTTTGCAGACCTCCAGATGCAAATATACTCCGGATATTTGTTACTGCATCGTGCCAAACGGACCAAAGGTTCCCTTTGATAAATCACAATGAATCCCAGAATTTATCTTGTGTCATGGACATATATATAATAATATAAATGTATAATACAGGTGTGTGTGTATTCTGCACATACACGATAAACTGAAACAATGAGCAGTAATAAATGTAAAAAAAACTTCACTTTTTTTTCTACGTGAAGGTCAAAATATGAAAATAAAACCCCACTCTAATAGACAGAGTTTATTTCCACAACAGTTTCGACGCCCACTGGCATCCTCCTCGGGTGGATACAGAAAAACGAATTAACCAAAACAAGAGGGAAAAACAGTCCAGGGACCGACCGTTAAGAAATTCGCACCTAGGTTAGATCCCATTCTCCCGACACCGGAAGGGAATTTTCATTAAGTACATTCGCACAAATTTAAAACTATCTTCCTGTTCTAAACATACAGATTCTATTATTTTTTTTTTTTTACATAATTATTACATTTATTATTAAATTTATTACATTTAATATTGCATAATTATTTATTACAGAAATTATAAATTTATTATTACATTGGTTATTACATTGTTGTTTATTATACAGAACTTATAAACCGAAAAACGAACGAAAAAGGCGATTAGGAAACAATCCAGAGACCATTGAGAAATTCGCACCTAGGTTAGATACCGTTCTCCCGACACCGGAAGGGCATTTTATTACAGGGTCCGCTTATAAGTACATTCCCACAAATTAAAACTATCTTCTTGTTCTACACATACAGATTCTAATATTTTGACATAATTACTGCATTTATTATTGCATTTGCATTTTTTTTAACATTTATTATTATTACCTTTACCCTAATTATTAAATTTATAATATTACCTTTATTATTACATCTGTTGCATTTATATTTATTTCCACATTTATTACTTCCATTATTACATTTACTAAAAGCGAGTAAGGAAACAATCCAGAGACCTTTAAGAAATTCACACTTAGGTTCGAACACGTTCCCACGACTCCGTAAGGGATTTTTTGACCAAGAATCTCATTAAAGGGTCTAACTTATAAGTACCTTCGCACAAATTAAAATTATCTACTTTTTCTATACACACAGATTCTATTATTTTTCTTTTGACATAATTATTACATTTATAAAAAGTACCTTACTTGATTCCCAATCTATAGCATGATTATTTTGGCTGGCGTGATAAAAGATGGCATTATTAGTATTACAACTTCTGAAGGCATATTTGTGTTCTTTAATACGGGTTTCAATATTTCTTCCAGTTTCTCCCACGTATACTAAATCACAATTAGTTGGTAAATTTTCAGGCTCGCACATCACTAATTCCTGTGACTTTATTAACAAAGTTATGTCCTTAGATTTAAAACGGGGAAGAATGATCAGTTTTGACGTTGAGTCCTTGTTTACGAAAGTTCCCATTGATGATGTACTTAGTTTTTTAGATAGAAAATTGCCAACATGTAACGTAGAACTAGGCATGCCCACATCTGTATTTTTACAACTGATAAAACTCTGTGTCACCAATAATGCCTTCTCCTTCGGTGAAGAATTTTATTTGCAACGTTTTGGTATGGGAATGGGGTCCCCTTTATCCCCAATACTGAGTACATTATACATGGAATATTATGAGTCGGAATTGTTGCAAACAATATGTCCCAGGAATCTAATTTGGTTTCGTTATGTAGATGATATTTTCTCATGATGAAGGGGTTAAAAGCTCAATTATTTCTTCCATGTTTCAAAGAGCACTCAGGATTTGTAGCCCATATTTGCTGGACCCGGAAAATTCAAAGATTTGGAACATTTTTAAGGATTTAAAATATCCCGAGTGGTTTATCAGAAAGGCGTATTTTAAAGCCAGAAAATCTTTTTATGCCCCTCGGGAACCTTCAGTTAACCAAAAACAATATGTGAGTTTGCCTTACATTGCCGGCTTAGAAAGAGTAAAACCGTTGACAAAAGATTTTAAGTTTGCTTTGGCGTTCAAATATTCGTCTACCGTGAAAAGTAAATTGGTAAGGAATAACGTTGCAAAAGAGGAACAAGCCTGTGTCTACAGCATTCCCTGTAAAAGTTGTGATTTAGTATACGTGGGAGAAACTGGAAGAAATATTGGAACCCGTATTAAAGAACACAAATATGCCTTCAGAAGTTGTAATACTAATAATGCCATTTTTTATCACGCCAGCCAAAATAATCATGCTATAGATTGGGAATCAAGTAAGGTACTTTATAAATGTAATAATTGTCAAAAGAAAATAATAGAATCTGTGTGTATAGAAAAAGTAGATAATTTTAATTTGTGCGAAGGTACTTATAAGTTAGACCCTTTAATGAGATTCTTGGTCAAAAAATCCCTTACGGAGTCGTGGGAACGTGTTCGAACCTAAGTGTGAATTTCTTAAAGGTCTCTGGATTGTTTCCTTACTCGCTTTTAGTAAATGTAATAATGGAAGTAATAAATGTGGAAATAAATATAAATGCAACAGATGTAATAATAAAGGTAATATTATAAATTTAATAATTAGGGTAAAGGTAATAATAATAAATGTTAAAAAAAATGCAAATGCAATAATAAATGCAGTAATTATGTCAAAATATTAGAATCTGTATGTGTAGAACAAGAAGATAGTTTTAATTTGTGGGAATGTACTTATAAGCGGACCCTGTAATAAAATGCCCTTCCGGTGTCGGGAGAACGGTATCTAACCTAGGTGCGAATTTCTCAATGGTCTCTGGATTGTTTCCTAATCGCCTTTTTCATTCGTTTTTCGGTTTATAAGTTCTGTATAATAAACACCAATGTAATAACCAATGTAATAATAAATTTATAATTTCTGTAATAAATAATTATGCAATATTAAATGTAATAAAATTTAATAATAAATGTAATAATTATGTAAAAAAAAAAAAAAATAATAGAATCTGTATGTTTAGAACAGGAAGATAGTTTTAAATTTGTGCGAATGTACTTAATGAAAATGCCCTTCCGGTGTCGGGAGAATGGGATCTAACCTAGGTGCGAATTTCTTAACGGTCGGTCCCTGGACTGTTTTTCCCTCTTGTTTTGGTTCATTCGTTTTTCTGTATCCACCCGAGGAGGATGCCAGTGGGCGTCGAAACTGTTGTGGAAATAAACTCTGTCTATTAGAGTGGGTTTTTATTTTCATAATGAGCAGTAATACTGTACATGATGTACACTAGTACAGGCCCGTAGCCAGGGAGGGTCAAGGGGTCGAACGATCCCCCCTTGACAGGAAAGGTCCACTTTTTTAACCATAGTTATAACTTATGATGTAATATTATAATATATAACATCATGTAGTAAATATACACTTGCATTTTGTTTTAAACTTCACAAACTACTCTAATCCTTCTCCACAGTGACTAGGTCTTTGCACCAAAAGGTCTGCCTTTCTACAATTTCGACCCACCCCCTTGGGAAGTCCTGGCTACAAAATTGTAGTAAGCAGTGTTGTAATGGAACTTTTTTCTTGCCCATACGATGCATTGTTGAAATTTTGCCTTTTTCGTGCAATATTTGACCTATTGTTCTGAAATCCGTTTGCATTTCTAAGCATATGACGCTGAATCGAGTGGTGTATGTTTCCTGACGATTCGACAATAGGAAGTGGGTTTAAAATCGTTGCAGTGGCGTATGGCCACGGTTCTACTCTTAGATATAAGGCATGCCTGAAATTTTAAGGTGAAGATACGCCGTATGACCGTGTATCCCCCCACCCCTATTACAGCATTGCTAGTAAGTAATAATTCATAAGAAAAAAAAGAGTTAATTAATACAATTTCTAACTTTATTTTGAATGCCGAAATATAGGGTGTTCAAAAGGAAACGCAACTCAAAATAGAAAAGAAAATAGTTCGGTTAGAATGATATAATTATGTATTCTCCAGCGGGTTGAGTTTCTTCTTGAACACCCTGTATAAGTAGCTAAATTCTATATCTGGGCCAAAATCGTCAGTTAAATGGTTAAGTTAATTTTTAATTTTACATTAACGATCGTTAATTTTATTAATTTTTATATAGGCCTAACCTTGTTTAAACGCTCTATGTTATTCGCAGTAAAAATAATATTGCTAAGAACTTCATTGGTAAGGTTACCATAAGGAGATTAAATTAGCCTTACATAGGCCTAGTATAAGGGTTATAAAAAGGCTTAGAATTGGCTTAGTCAATCTGTGTGAGTGAGGAAGGTATATATATATATATATATATATAATATATAATATATATATATATATATAGGCTTAAGGATAGGTAAAACTTAGTAATTATAATCACTTGGTAAACAAGGACCAATGAAGAATGTCATGGTCTTGAACCCTACATAGTTTTATTGACATGAAGGCCTACATAAAATATTAAGTATTAAAACTCATAGTTTTAGGATCTTGGATTTGTCATATACTGTATATTTTTATGCGTCTTCCTTTGCGCCTACTTGAAAATCTCTCTCTTTTCATATAAGGACCAACTTTCTTACACAGGGTTTGGAATTCATATGATGTAGTTGAAGTTTCAATGTTTGAATACTAAGTGCGTATGAAGTAATTATAATAATAATAATAATAATAATAATAATAATAATATAAAAATTTACTTTTCTATAAAATGGTGTACGAAATAAAATTGAAAGTCTTTTAAAAGTTTGAAAGTGATCGTGAAGGTTTGAAAGTGGATGTTCCATTTAAAATGGCAAATAAAATAGAATTAATGGGAAAATTCCCTTAAAAAAGATTTACATAATGGGTTTATTTTTCAAACCAAAATATACTTTATGTAAATTATCATCAATGTTATGATTTCATTCTTGTGTGGATATATATATATATATATATATATAATATATATATATATGAAATGCACTGCCAAATAACTTGGTTGATATATAAGGGGAATAATTATTTTTTTCCTTTTATTCAATATTTAATGCAAAAATATTTGAGATAATACTCGGCAAGGAATAAAAAAAGGATGGAATTCATCCTGACGAAGACTTTTACGAATAAAAGCGAACTGAGAGGAGTACCGTGGCTGTCTTTCAATATAACCTTCATTCTTAATTCCTGCTCCTAACTGAGGTTAATACAAAAAGGAATACAAAGGATACCAAGCAGCAACAGACCGGCTGGTCCCTACGAGACTGTCTTTTTAAGGAGGAAGATTGTTGCATAAAAATTATAGAAAGGAGATAATTCTTTCAACAGAATTCAGCACCATATCATTTATTCATATTTCGCAAAGAACAAAGACTTCCTCAACCTTCTGTACATAGAAATATTATCTTCTATTGTTTCAAATGGCTGAAAAAAGAAGTTTTGAAGACCATTCATTCTATCTAAAGAAGTTATGTGTCATTAATAGAAGTTATCGTATCATCTGACAAAAAGCTTTGGTACCCAAGAGAAGGAAAAAACTTTCCCTAGAATATACACTCAAAAAGAAGTTATAAGTTCTAAATTTAGAAGGTTTTATTTTGAGTGTTTAGCGAACAAACCCAAATGCTCATTTCTCATATTAAGGAACACAAACTTGGTATGTAGTTCATTTTAGTGTACAAACACTACTTAATTTCATTTGGTATTAACACAAAACGGTCCATAACAAGCCACATGTTTTGCAGAAAGGGACGTTTTCCAGTTTATGTACCGTTTTCTACAGTACATTACATACAGCATAGTAAACATTTTTAGATTGAAATTATTTATTCAAGGACCATTCGGAAATGGTTAGGTTAGGTTAGGTTATCAAGAATTCGTTTTTGATCACTCATTTTTGATCTGAAAAAAAGCAAAAATAAATTATATGAAAAACGGTACACAAACTGGAAAAGGTCCGCAGAAAGCATCACTGAACTCTCTTTGTGTCATGTTGTGGGCCGGCATATGGAATCACAGGAATGGGGGTGGGGGGGAGGTAAATGGCTCTGCTTTATTTGATGGAAAGCAAGCAAGCTAATCTTACCCGAAAAGGTTACATGAAATTGTGTATCTTAAAATCTAAAACATGACAATTTATGGTTGATGCAGAAGGTTTATGTATATGGTTCATACAGGATGCTGAACCTCATTATTACCTCCCTGTCAGACAGTGGTTGAATAAACATTTTCCAGATCGTTGGTAAGGACGAGGTGCAATGGTAGACTTCATTTTATTGGATGTGGTAACAGTCTATTTGTAAAAACGTCTGACATTTGAGAACTCAAAACAAACTACCTCGGTTTTGTAAAGGACCCAAAAGACTCGGGATGAAAAGTGTGTCGCTCCGTGAAGGATTGTTCGCAAGCGTTGAGGTAAAAAGATGCACATATTCATTAGTTGAGTCAATATGTGTTGACATCGAAAGAAATGAATTATTGTTGGGATATTAAAATTATCAATGTAGCTTTGTGTAAGAAATGAGGGATTGAGCTAACGAACACACACACACACACACACACACATATATAATGTTATAATAATGTTATAATGTTTCAGACCAACAAAGACCCTAGGATCCACTCATGGCTGGTCTACCTAACTGTGTTCGTAATCGTGTATTGTGTATACACATACGAGGAAAAGTGTAGGTGTGTCTGTAAAGACTGTACAGTAATGTAGAAATGTGTGTGCACCCATTATGGGTCTCCCATTTAAAGGTGTTTGTGGGCAAGTGAAGATCATGAGTTTTTCAATACCTCACAGTACTATGGGGGGCACCGCTCGGCAGAGGAATCTCTTTAAATGGGTGTGTAAGGACAGAGAGTATCCCCTAACCCAAGACGCTGCCTCCCTATATCCCACAACACTTGTGTTGAGCTGTGGGATCTATCCCCACAAAGCCTTAATTTTACTACCTTAAACTATACCCTTTCTATCAACATGCGCGTCCAATCGATTCTTAAACATGTTTATAGACGTGCTACTAATTACTTCTACCGGCAAACTATTCCAGCTATTTACTATTCTATGCGTAAAAAAGTTTTTCGCAACTGCTGTCTCGAACCTTCTACTTGTCAACTTACACCCGTTATTTCTAGTCCTATTATATTGAGATATTTCGAAAAAGCTATCTCTATCTACGTTATCAAACCCATTCATAATTTTGAAAACCTGGATTAGATCACCCCTTAACCTCCTAGTCTCGAGTGTAGTCAATTTTAACTCTTTAAGCCTATCCTCGTACGACTTTGACCTAAGAGACGGAATCATCTTAGTTGCTCGTCTTTGAACTCTTTCGATTTTGTCTATATCTTTGCGCATATGCGGATTCCAAAATTGGACCGCGTACTCCAAATGGGGTCTAACTAATGATTTATAAAGAGGAACTATAATATCGCGCGATTTGTACTCAAAATTTCGAGCTATAAAACCTAACACTTTGTTCGCCTTATTGACCGCCGCTGTACTTTGTTTCGCTACTTTTAAATCACCAGTGACTATAACTCCTAAATCTTTTTCCTGCTCTACGATTGTTAAATCTTTCCCTGACATACTATACGCAAAATTACCGTTACGCGAACCTATATGCATAATTTTGCACTTATCCACGTTAAATCTCATTTGCCATGTGACTGACCAAACAACGATTTTATTCAGATCTTCCTGAATTTTACCTCTATCTTCGTCATTAATCGCCCTACCACCCAGCTTCGTGTCATCCGCAAACTTTGAAACTGTACTGACTAGGCCGACATCTAAATCGTTAATATATATAAGAAAAAGCAAGGGGCCCAATACAGAACCCTGAGGAACGCCACTCGCTACATTAGCCCAACACGACTCCGCTTCATCAACGACCACCCTCTGTTTCCTGCCTCGCAACCATTCTTCTAGCCAATTTATTACTACACCCCTGATTCCATGAGCCTTAGTTTTTTCAATCAGTCTTTTGTGCGGCACGGTGTCAAACGCTTTTTGAAAATCTAAATACACTACATCAACCGCCCGATGTCTATCGTAAACGTTAACCACGCTTTGGAAAAATTCTAAAAGATTAGTTAAGCAAGATTTGTTTCGCCTAAAACCGTGCTGCGTATTTCTGACCAGATATATAATATATATATATATTATTATATATATATATATATATATATATATATATATAATATAACCTTTGGTTAGCTTCTGCCCGAAATGTTCATTCTGACGAAGGTCAAGCTTTTCACTCCACCTTAGACCTACAGTTTAACGTGGAATCCGAACCACGCCTCACCAGCAGCCCAGCGTCTTAACCACTAGGCCACCCAGGGTACCCATTTATCTACCAACCGCTTTCTTTATTGTATGGAAGGATGAACAGCTGGGTTTTGCTGCGCGCCTGCTGCCGTCACCAGGTCTCGATCCCGGGGCCGATGGATTCGTAGTCAGCGACGCTAACCACTACACCACCGAGGCTCATATATATATATATATATATTTAAACTTTTGTGTGTGTGTGTGTGTGTGTGTGTGTGTGTGTGTGTGTGTGTGTGTAAGTTATATTTACTGGTAAAAGAATGCTTGTGTCTGTAACGTCGATGGAGAGACCGTAACAGGGCCCAGATTCTCCCCATATTCGGTTCGCATCATCAAAATGTGGGCGACTTGATCCAAAACGGATTAACGATCATGGATTGCTTTGTGAGCCTTGAATTGGATCAAGAGTGCCCACAAACAGGGAGCATAACCTTCTTGAGCAAGGCTTTGCCTATGTATCCTTTCACCATCTAAAACTTCCCTTCGTGAACTTTGACCATTCACCACGATCAACCTACATACATTTTTATACCACGCCTCTTACTGCCTTCAGCTACATGCGAACAATTTCAGCAAGTGGATAGGGTATTTCCTACAACTCAATGAGAACTACAACCTTCATCCTAAAGGCCTGGGTATATCATACCACTAGTGGCGACTGAAAGCGAATCACACTGAAAAAAACAGGAAAACTCAGAAAAAAAAACCCTTAGTGAGGCGATAAGCCCAAAGACTGCAACGCGTTCTCTTTAAAATACAAGCCGCGCCTTCGGCTCCTTACCATACGGGTAGGGCTTGTGATTACTTCGTGATCTAGTGATAGAGCCGACCCTAACGGGCGACTGAGCGAGACACATTAGCTCCACCCACTTTACGTGAGTCAGCCAATCATAACAGGCGACTGAACGAAAGAGATATTTGTTACTCAGCTCAACTCCGCTCAAAACCGAGCAAAGTTTTTTATTTATAGATAAAAATGATAAATAATAAAGGTTCTTATAGAGTCTATCACTGATTATAAGTGTTAATTCTTTATTTTATGATAAACTTTATATGTTTATATATATATAAATAATTTAATTTACAGTATGTCGCAATTCTTTTAAAGGAATCATAAAGATTTAATTAAGATTAACTGCTACAAACATTTCGCATAATTGATGCTTTAAGAACTCATTATCTAATTCTACTTCAGGTTTGGAAAAAAAATTCAGTTCCACTTTTACAATAATTAATGAAGCTACATTCTAACTTTCAACATGTAAAAGACATATAAATAATATTTATAACAAGAAGCGCTACAAGATCGATCCGAGCGCAGTGAGGATCTACTTTTACACACACACACACTACTATTTTTTACTATTTTTAATTCCGCGACTTGAGTGGATTGGTTCTTTTCGCAAGAGAAAAGAGCGCAATAATTCCACTATCTCTGTTTACACTTTTTTTGTATTAAGGGTCTGACTCCATTTAGCTAAAATTAGATTAAATTAGGTTAATTTAAGTTAGTTTAAGTCATTTCAGGGCTACGTTGTGACCATTGTCGTAACAACGCTTCCCGTTCATTAGCGAAGTTAAGCGACGTTGGGTCTGGGTTGTAGTTGGATGGGTCTTCAGTGTCCAGATTATGTAGCGACCCATCATTCTGATCTCACGCACGTAAAGCTGTAGGTTCCCTCCATCATATGACCTTAGATGTTGCGAAAGAGATTAAACAACCCCATCAAAATACAACGTAATAAATACGTTTTCAATAATTGAATAAACGTAAAAGGACAAAAAGAGAGAACAGTTTATTAATATTCACAGTACAAGTTTCGACACTTCACGTACCATTCTTTACCTGTACATTGGAAGAACTAAAGACAAGTGAAGTCCTTAAACACTGGAGGGTTGGAGTTCACGTGATTGGGGCGTGGTTTGTTATCAGTTATCACCTTCCTTATTGACCAGATTAAATCTATAGTTTTCTTTTGATAAGTTGAAGTTTGAGAGAATTTCAATTAAAGCAAACTCGACTTAATATAATTATTTGAACTGCCCAGTCTTGACCAAACGTTTAATGGTGATATTATTATTATTATTATTATTATTATTATTCCTTAACTTATCTAGCATCCCAGAGTCTACTGGGTAATAGTCGATCACAGTTATTGAACAGAGATGTCAATAAACATTCTGTTAGAAATGATAAACTTTCTCAATCGTCTTTGGTCGTTTTGGCAATATTTGGGAAGCAGTCTAACATGTCTGAGTTTGAGCCAGTGTAAAACGAGAGGGCCGGTAACCAAGGATAAGTTTATGGGCTCTCGTTTCACGCTGAATCAAACTTACCGTGCAGGTTTCGATACGAGATTGCGTTTCCTCTTTCAGTGGTGGAAGTGTCAAAAAAAGTATAACCAACCAAGGGAAAAAGATGTTTGTGCGGGTCGTCTGTCAATGTTTCTGTGAGTATAATACGCGAAAATCTTCTTTTAAGTTTTTTTTTATGAGATGTAATGTTAGTAAACTGCAAATATTCAGAGATGTAATGTTAGTAAACTGCAAATATTCAGAGATGTAATGTTAGTAAACTGCAAATATTCAGAGATGTAATGTTAGTAAACTGCAAATATTCAGAGATGTAATGTTAGTAAACTGCAAATATTCAGAGATGTAATGTTAGTAAACTGCAAATATTCAGAGATGTAATGTTAGTAAACTGCAAATATTCAGAGATGTAATGTTAGTAAACTGCAAATATTCAGAGATGTAATGTTAGTAAACTGCAAATATTCAGAGATGTAATGTTAGTAAACTGCAAATATTCATAGAATGGAATAGATTGTTATGGCATTAATGAAACGTTATTACTACAGCTACCTCGCGTTTTACGCGTTAGTTTACGCGTTTATAGAATAACGCGCGCGGTCCATTTATCCTTTTTTTAATTTACACCAGCCGGTGATTGGAATAACGCGATCCGTCACGCGATGCGAACTTGTTCAGTTGGAGAAGGAACACCAGGTGGTGGTGGTAGCAGCAGATGGTGATGTCGAGCGTTCTCTCACTAGCAAGAGGTTGGCTGAAGCATTTCGCTACGCCAACCTTGCTCTCGCTATTTTTGATGAGGACGATCCGAACACGAAACGCAACTCAAAGGTGGCCCGAAATGTCCTAGTTGACATCAATTGCTATAAAGAAATCCATCGTGAGAAGACGATGAAGGCCTCGCAGAAGACATTGGATTTTTTTTTCAAGAAAAAGGAGACTCGTAAGGAAGACGGGCCATCAACATCTAGTGGTGTAAGAGCCTAGCCCACTCAATAACTACTCCACTCCCCTCCTCCCTTTCCATCAGCACCAGCAAGCAATTCAGGAGCAGCAGTCAATGGTAAATGTTGGAATTAACGTTGTCATTTTCTTCTTTTACTTACTAGAATTTACTGTACGTGTATTAGATTTAGCAGTATACTGTAGTTTTTTATTGATATAATATTGGGTACTGTGTCTTATTGATAACAAAAATCCCTAACCTCCACTTTTTACATTATTTCCTATGGGAAAATTATGTTTGATTTCCGCGTTTTTGACTCACACGACCATTTTTAAGAACGTAACTATCGCGTAAATCGAAAAGTGGCTGTATTATATATATGTATACATACTAGAATGGCTACTGCGCCTTGCGTAGCAAAAGCCCCTAAAAACACAACGTAAAGAGGGGAGGACTGGAAGGGGCGATTGTGTTACTAAAACTTTACCTGATTCTCCCATAAATTTGGTGCAAATTACCCCAGCCATTTAGAAGTCTATAAACGAACATAGAACAGACATTGTTATCATTATCTCATATATATATATATATATATATATATAGGAGGAGATTGTAGACACGAATCGACCAGGGAAGTACTCCGGTGGGGAACGTTAGGCAGGCGACGGAGTGCTTGAACTATCGTTTCTCTTATCACTGTTCTCTTTAGCTGATCTTTTTCTGTGTCTCATCTATCCTGTGAGCAGTCCAGAATGCTCTCAAAAACACACTTCTTCCTCTATTCTTCACTATACATACGTGCTTTTTATACGCGATACACTCTTTTCAAAATTTAAAAAAAAAGTCATCGTGAGCCTCTGAGACCTTAATTTCGGCTCTCTCCTTCTTATATAGAGGGCTCATTTTTGCGGGTGCTTGCCCTTGGCCCCTCTTTCCTGCATTAATATATATATATATATATATATTAATATATTATATATACTAGAAGGTCCGCTGTGTCTTCCGCAGAAAAAGTATTAAACCTCATTAAAAAGTATTAAAATTCATTAAAAAAAGAGTATTGACATGTATTATTATTTTTACTTTTTTCTTACTAATAAGAACATTATTATAACAATAAACATTGATATCATTGACACAAATATTCCTACTGTCAGAATCAACAACCCCTGATCAACCCCAGGTCTAAGTGCATTCATGAAACTTTTGAAAGAAGTACACAGTCTAGGGTGGATCGATTTTACATTTTTTCGATTTCCATATTCTAATAGAGACAAACACTTGCGCATGCATGAGAAAATAGCCTCTGCAAAATCGTAGCTTATAGGTAATCGTCTTCTGCCCCCGGCAGAGCGATGAAAATCATATTTTAGTAGTCAAAAACGTATTCTTATAAATATTTCAATATGCATCAAAATTATTCCTAATAACTATAAAGTCGATGAAAAAGACCTCATATGATCGTTTTTCCAAGCGCGTTGTCCTACGTTAATATCTTTTGCCCCCGGCAACAACGTCAAATGTTGAAAAAATAGGTAATTTATATACATATTTTCAGATCGGCTCTTTGTCTTAAATAATGCATTTATATATTTCCCATAGCATTTATATCGTTGCTTAGGCATGAAATAACACACACGCATATTGAAATATTTTAAAAATTATAAGAAAAATACGTTTTTGACTACTAAAATATGATTTTCATCGCTCTGCCGGGGGCAGAAGATGATTACCTATTAAGCTAAGATTTTGCAGAGGCTATTTTCTCATGCATGCGCAAGTTTTTGTCTCTATTAGAATATGGAAATCGAAAAAAATGTAAAATCGATCCACCCTAGTACACACCCATTACACAGGCCTGCGATGGTTTTGTTGTCCGAAATATTTTATCACTTATATAGTAATTTCCGCACGCTCATTCCGAAAATAACATTCATTTTTCACCATCACGTACAGATTTTTCACAAAATGTCATATTTCATATTACATATGTAAGTAATTTTCATTAAAATTGACTCAATTAAATTTTGATTAAAAACTAATGCCAATAAATGCTTTCAGATCAGAAGTGACGTCATAGCGTCTTCTAGAACATCCGAGAAACGCACCGCTAGTATATAAGTGATTGACAAGCCACGAGGTGAGTCAGTCTGTCTAGTGCGTGCGAGGTTATAGTTCTTTATTATTCAAAGGTTCGCGGTGACTATATTTCTCTTTTGAAATTTGTTTATTTGTCGCTATGGCAACCAGAGGTTGTATAAATAGTCCAAACATTTTCTGTTATATTTGTGGAAAATTTACTGTGAAAAAACAAAGGCGAGATATTACAGACTTCGTCAATAAAGCATACTATGCGTACTTCGGAATGAAACTTGGAGATCAAGACAAATCATGGGCTCCACATAAAGTTTGCAGTGTTTGTGTTGAACAACTTAGACTGTGGAGTAAAGGTAAAAAGACTTCTTTACCTTTTGGGATTCCAATGGTCTGGCGTGAGCCTAGAAATCACGTGCAAGGCTACAATACTAAAAATAAAAAGCAAATTTCTTATCCAACTTTCAGTCTGCTATAAGACCTGTTGCTCATGGACCTGGTATACCTGTACCTACTAAACCAAATACTCTTGATTCGATGTCTGATCACGATGGAAACGATGACATTGATTGTTTTCAAACCGAAACATCTGGTGAACCCCAATTGTTTGCACAAAGTGAACGTAATGATTTGGTAAGAGATATGTGTCTCCCAAAGGATTCTTCAGAGATTTTGGGATCCAGACTTCGTATAAAGAACTTGCTTTCTCCCGGGACATCATTTTACTGGTACAGAAATCGAGAAAAAGGATTCGTTCAATATTTTTCTCAAGAAAATTCACTGGCATATTGGACCAATGTTTCGGAACTAATATTTAAGCTCGGCGCTGCAGTGTATGACCCATATGAGTGGAGACTTTAGAGTGATTCCTCCAAAAGAAGTCTAAAAGGCGTCCTCCTTCACAACAGTAACTTGTATGCATCCATTCCTGTGGCTCATTCGGTTCTCTTGAAGGAAACGTACGAAAATCTTGAGCTTCTTCAAGCTAAAGTTAAATACAAAGAACATGGTTGGCTCCTTTGTGGAGACTTAAAAGTGATTTGTATGTTGTTAGGTCAACAACCAGGTTATACGAAGTTTCCATGGTTTTTGTGTGAATAGGATAGCGGAGCAAGAACTCAGCACTGGATAAAAATGGATGGCCACGCAGAGTCAACCTGACACCTGGTTCTAAAAACATTCAACGTGAAAGTTTGGTTGACACGAAGAAAGTCCTTTTACCTCCGCTTCACATAAAATTGGGCTTAATGAAGCAATTTGTTAAAGCCTTGGACGAAGATGGAGAGTGTTTTAAGTATCTGTGTGGACGAAGATGGAGAGTGTTTTAAGTATATGTGTGGTAAATTCCCAACACTTTCGGAAGCAAAATTGAAAGAAGGAATTTTCGTTGGTCCCCAGATTAGAAAACTGACTTTGGATGAACACTGAAAGAACAACGAACAATCTTGAAAAAGAAGCGTGGATTGCTTTTAAGGATGTTATCAGCAAATTTTTGGGGAACAAGAAGGACCCAAATTATTAAAACATTGTGAACATGTTAATAAGTTCAAAGAGTTTGGCTGTAATACAGGTTTAAAATTACATTTCTTACATTCACACTTGGATTACTTCCATGAGAATCTCGGAGCACTCAGCGAAGAACAAGGAGAACGGTTTCACCAAGACATCAAAGAAATGAAGAAGAGATATCAGGGGATGTGGGACATCAGCATGATGGCTGATTACTGCTGGATGTTGAAACGGGATACTCCAGAATTATTACATAAAAAGAACAGCGCGTACATTCGAGACTAAAAGGTATAAATCTCATAAGAAAACTCAGGACAAATAAAGATGAATATGTAATTGACGTTAATAGTCTTCTTTCTTTTTAAAGTTGCTTGCATTTGTAATTAATATAACAAAGCGAAATAGGTACCTAATGTAAATTGAAATAAATAATATTTAATTATGTTGTTGTTTTTCCCTTCCAGTTTGCAGAAAATCCTTACGTGATAAAAAAAATGGACACCTTATTCGAAATCAGCGTAGTTGAATTATATAAAATTAGTTATTGGTAAGAAAACAACTCTTACAAAGTTCTCATTCGTAGGCCTGTGTTATCGAAGCAAAATTAACTCATTAATTTTTTTTTACGCGAATGCCCGCAAAACTGCCCCCCCCCTCCCCATAGAAAAAGAAGAGAGCCAAAATCAAGATCCAGGGTTTCCGAGATGCCTGGACACACTGCATTTGAAAGATTGGAGATCATAGACAGGGGGAAAGATGGATTGAGGAAGATTGTTCCAGAGTTGACCGGTTGAGTAGATGAAAGATTGAAAATACCGATTAACTCTTGCGTTAGAGAGGTTGACAGAAAAGGAATGAGAATGTGTGGAAAAGTTAATTACTATAAATATAAATACGTGGATTATATTCGTATATCCCAATATAAAAGAATGTGTATTCTTAGCTTAAATCTATTTATTATAGATAAATATATGTAACTCCCCAATTATATGCTATAATCTTACTGCACATAATTCTCTCTCTCTCTCTCTCTCTCTCTCTCTGTGTGTCTTCAAAATTATTGTAAATAACCAACCTCAATGTTCTGCATTAGCTAAACTGAAATTCTTAAATAACCTCATTCTTCTGAACAAGCATAAAATTTGCTTGCTAATGCCAGTTCTATGCTATGCATGTATCAAAAACCACTAACTGTCCCATTTCTAAATATATGAAGCCCTCCTAAGAAGAAGTGGCTAAGCGACAAAAGTAAAAAACGCCAGAAAACGCAGTTAAACGTTGTACGAAATTTGAAAGTGGAATAACTTTTGAACTTATGAAGGTATTTTGTCGAAATATATTCAAAAGTTCAAAAGTTATGTCAATTTCAAATTGGTACAACTTTAAATGCATGTTTTGGTGTTTTTTACTTTTGTCGCTTAGCCAATTCTTCCGAGGAGAACTTCATATATATTTCTTGTTATATCCAAAGTATGTCCTGTCCATGTACAAAGAGAACAATGAATTGCATTATTATTATTAGTAGCATAATCGAGATAGAAATTTAAAATTTTTATGAAAACGTTTATCGCTGTTGCGATTTCATTATTAAAATTAAAAATTATTTTTATTGAATTGAAAATCATGTTTCTCCAGTCCTGCTGCATAATTCATCAAGAGCAAAATACACCACAAGTTTATGTGTTCTCATCGAAGTCAAACAAAGCTACCTGTTTTAATTAGAAATGCAACCGTATAAACTCGGGCCTCCTCTCCACAAACCGTGCCAAAAGAGCAACGTATCCGCAATAACACACCTTCCGTTTGTGCAATCCTATTTATTCTTTCTCAAGTTCACCTAAAATGGCGCTAACTTTTGTTTTTACTTCTCGTACCATTCAAATAAATTAATAAAATAAAACCGTAAATAAAAACCCTTTATATTTCAGAGTTTATTTCTAGTAGCTACATAATACACATATTAATTAATCTAAAGCAGGAACGGAGCAAGAGTGTCACGGGCCCCGAGGCAAAACTTATTTACGGGCCCCCTAACAAAATTTTCATATACATTTATATTGCTTTTCTTTGCATTATTTACTTAGCATATATTTAAGAATTATGATGCTACTTGTACGCATGGAGGCATAGAAGGCAAAACATTATGCAAAATATTGGGCTTTAAAAAGGATACCGTGAAATAAAAGTTTACTTACGACAACATCAGAACTTGACTTTTCTTGCCTTTCTTTCAGCAAATTCATTAATTAAATCCTCCAAGTTAATATTTCTAGCTTTCTTGTTTTCACTTGATATAATTGAGAGTCCACTTAATCTTTTTTCATTCATAGAATTTCGAAGACACAGTAGTTCTTTATTAGTTTAAGTTTTGAAAACGATCTCTCTGCACTTGAAACTGTCACGGGAATTGTGAGGAACAATGTTATGGCAGTCAGAACTTCGGGAAAACTTGAACACACAGTACCGTTGTCTTTAATTAAAAATGAATATAGCTCATGGATTGTCGTCATTTTTTCAATGTCTGTTTTTAAGCACATTCGAAAAGAGAGTAATTGACTTGGAAATCCAGAGGAAATATCATTTTTATATTTATTTACTAGCTTTGTTGCTCTCTCAAATAACTTCTCATCACTTGTTGAAACGACCTGGGGCCCCCTAGAGGCCCAGGCCCCGGGGCACTGCCCCGCCTGCCCCTAGCTAGCTCCGCGCCTGAATTCTAAAGTACTTCAAAAGCATGAGGTCTATAATCAAAGGAATTAATGATTAATAGTTCTTATAAAGCTGTGTCTGCCCTTTAGTTTCCACCTCTTAATCAACTTACCCTTAATAAATAAGTAATATAAATTTTAATTTAAGTTACATTCATAATAAAGTCGAAATAAAAATAACACGGAATAATGTCCTCTGTAACAGTTATTATTAACTATATCAACTATCACTGAGACTAGAACTTTCAACGAGATTATAAACGGTCAGTCATCAAACACTCCTAATGATTAGTTTGTATTTAAAATCATGAAGAATGACTCATCAGGGACTCTTGATTCATATTTCATTATATATTATATATAGGGTGGCCACGAAGTCCCTTTCCATGAAAAAAAGGGCAACATAGCGATAGGCTGTAATTGCACTGCAAAGGGATTTTGTGACCATTCTGTGTGTGCGTGTATATATATATATATATATATATAATATATATATGATGCAAACCCACAAGGAAAAAGAAAAATGATTCCAAGGCCTTTTGTGTATTCAGAAGTACACCTCGTCAAGGACGACGAGGTGTACTTCTGAATACACGAAAGGCCTTGGAATCATTTCTTTTCCCTTGTGGGTTTGCATTATTCATTCATTTCACGTGTTTAATTGTGAAATTCATCCCATATATATTATATATATTTTTTTTTTAACTGCAAACACGCAGTATAATTAACGTAAAGAACGACGCTTGTATAGGAGAATATTCCGCGCAAGATGAGGAGAGAACGAAACAAATGAAAAAATGAGGTAACCACCCGGGTGGTTACCTCATTTTTTCATTTGTTTCGTTCTCCCTTCTCATCTTGCGCGGCATATTCTCCTATACAAGCGTCGTTCTTTACGTTAATTATACTGCGTGTTTGCAGTTAAAATGTATATAATGTACGGCATGCGGGAGGTGCCCCCTTGGGGCATTGGTTTCTGCGCGTATGTAGGAGAATTACGGCATTTGATCGAGTGAGGCCCATGGTGTAATGGTTATCATATTTGACCGGCAATCGGAAGATCCCGGGTTCGATTCCCGGGTGGTTACCTCATTTTTTCATTTGTTTCGTTCTCCCTCCTCATCTTGCGCGGAATATTCTCCTATACAAGCGTCGTTCTTTACGTTGATATATATATATATATATATATATATATATATAGTAACGTCATGAGGTGGTTTATGTATTTATTGGTATTAATTATACCTTTATTTTGGTAATTATTCGTTTTTGACCCAGTCTCTTTTTATAATGAGAGCAAACTTTTCTGGTCAAATTTGAGGTGTTCTGCACGAATCTGCCATCCGTTTCCTGTGCAAATGCGTAGTTTTCGAGATATCGTCATCTTGAAAACTACGCATTTGCACAGGAAACGGATGGCAGTTTCATACAAAACACCTCAAAATTAACCAAAAAAGTTTGCACACGTCATTTTCGTTTAAACTAATGAATTTAAATGAAAATATCATGACTTAACCTAACCAATCATCAAGGCGTACAGTTGACCTAACTGGTGTCACGTACTGAACTGTCTGCAAACATTAGGACCGATCAATTTGTGATGCGTGATCTTTACGGGGGCTCCGCCCCGTACCCCCGAGACCTAAATTATACAAATGATAATGTAATAACATGTACCAACCTTGCATGGGTAGTCCGCTAAATTTCGCGTGCCCTTAAACTGAAATGACATATGGTTATTTTTAGGATTTTTTTTACGGCACGTAAAGACCTTTTGGTCTTTTCTTAAAATACAAGCACTATTGCATTTAGGGCAGGTCACGGATGTCTTAATTATTCTGTGATTGAAAAAAAGGTCTAAACTCTCATCTTCATCGAGGGCAATATGGCGGATCACGTCTTCAAAATCAGTATGCATAACTGACACGTCATACTTCTAGTCACAAAAAAACAAACTGAACAGACGAAAAATTGCTAAAAATGATTTACTTGTAAAACAGGACAAATTGAATTATGCAGAAGTAGCCAGAATCACCAAAAATAAGAAATATTCACCAAATAGTCGATATATATATATATATTATATATATATATATATATCTATATATATATATATATATATATATATATATATATATATATATATATATATATATATATTTATTGAAAAAAACACCAAAAATAGGAAATATATTTTAATAAAAAAACATATTTTATACAAATTTGCACAAGATAATATATATATTTTCTTATTCAGTTTTGATTGGTTATTCAATATATATTGCTGTTATAGCTGGGTGTGACTGGGTCAAAAAACGAATAATAACCTTTATTTTAAACCTGCTGTCATTTAAACCACATCATTCGTTTTAACCCAAGGTTATATACAGGGTGTTTATAAAGTCCCTAGGTATTTCAGTGAAAACGTAGCAAAATGGGTAAAATTCGATAACAGTATAATAGAAGGCATACATTTCATAAATACTTAAGCATTTGATTCTATAGGGTGGCCACAAAGTCCCGTTACCCCCTGCCCATCATTGTTATACGATTCATTTCTCTAAGGGGTAACGGGACTTTGTGGCCACCCTATATATGAGCAGTTACAAAAATAACCCCTGTCATGCTCCAAAATGTGTTCCGCAATGCTGCTGACAGATTCGAACTCTGTAGAGATACTGATGGTGCTCATGTATGATAGAATCATATGCTTAAGTATTCATTAAATGTATGCCTTCTATTATATTGTTATTGAATTTTACCCTTTTTGCTACGTTTTCACTGAAATAGATAGGGACTTTATAAACACCCTGTATATCACTGATTGTATATATGGTTATTTCTCCGTTAATTATAAACCTTTTACAAAAATAATATATTCGTCACAGACCTTATTAAACCAACTACAATATAACAATGAAATGGTTGACAGTAAAGAGATTTTGTTGAAGAATAAAGATTTGACACTGAGACAATTAATAACGTGCAAAAACTCTTTAAATTTGACTGATAGACAATTTTAACATGAAATCACTTATAATGAACCCTGACTTCAATTTACTTCCTTTAAAGAAAAGATATTTTAGGCAAATTAACCTTTGTCTTAAGAATTCTGAAATTTAATATTAATACAAGTCAGTTAAATTAAATGGTATAATTTATAAGGTAAGGGAATAAGGAATGAATTACAAATTGTCAGTACTTATCTTCCATACGTAACCTCCCCTTCGAATGGGGTTAAATTTTTGTAATTACGTTCGTCTCCACCTTCCTCTTACACTATATATATTTACCACATCGGAACAATGGGTTAAATTTCGAGTCTATCGCGTTTTCTAAGATGAATTTTTATGTTATTTGAGCTAAGTCCGTTTTCTATGTCTTTATAGGATAGACTCTTTTGTGAGTCTTTTTAAACAGAGTTGAGCAGCTCTTGTTAGGGGCCGGCGCGTGGGGGCTGTCTGTGGAGGAGACGGCAGCGAAGGTAGATGCTAGAAGATTTGCCATCGACCTAAGTTCATAGAGAAGTCCGTCATTAGTTCGAAGGACCTGAGGTCGGGAGGGGGCATGTCGTCTCTCAATACTCCGTACCTTCTTCCAGATGGTAGCTGTTGGTGTGGAGGAGATGATACCTGATACAAAAGTACACTAGGAAGCTCGGCGCGCTTTCTTCATCGCACGGCGAGCAACGGCTCTGGCCCGCTGCATCTCCATGCGATGGGTAGGGGTTCGCGTACAATAAAATCGTCGGGTAGCGCTCTTCTTGGCTCGAGTGGCCTCCGCGCACTCTGGGTTCCACCAGGGTACTCGTCGGGCTCGGGGGTAGGCAGAAGATCGTGGAATGCTGGCGCTTGCTGCTGCGACACCAGTCGCCTCAAAGTACGCAGTGCATTCACGGAGGATTGAAAGTGGGCCGTCGTACAACGTGTGGAAGTGTTGTTCTGGAAAAGTGGCCAATTAGCTCTGGATGTTATCCACTTCTCCGGTACCCGAACGATCTGGTCGTACCGATTTAGTGGGGGCAAACAGGGAAGTGGTCACTGCCACAGTCATCTCGAAGCACTTGCCAGGTGAAGTCCAGGAGGCCGTCCGTCGAGATGAATGATAGATCTATACAGGACGGGGTGCATCTGGTGGCGTGGTAGTGTATGGGAGAGCCGTCGTTGAGGCACTCGAAGGAGAGTTCAGCCATGAGGGTAATCAGGGTCGGAGCAACAAAAGTGGAGTTCGTATCTCCCAACAGAGGGTGGTGACTATTGAAATCCCCCAAGAGTAGGAAGGGCCTGGGGAGTTGTTGAACAACCTCAACCAGGTCATCGAGGGAGACTTGGGAGTGAGGTGGGGAGGTAGATCAAGCAGACTGTTTATTGTTTGTCCAGGAAAATCCTGGCAGCAACCACCTGTAACGGGGATCTGATAGGGAGGTTGTGAAAGGGGACTGTGCATTGGACGAGGATGGCAGCCCCCCTTCGTGTGCAGGTAGGAGACGGGGAGGTAGTGCTGGAATATCTGGTGAAGCAGGGCATTGGTCTGGTCCCCAGGATTAGCTCCTGGAGACAGACACATACCGGGTGAACAGAGGCAATCAGGGAATTTAGGCCTTCGTAATTCGCGAAGATTCCCCTACAGTTCCAGTGTAGGATCGTCGCTTTTGGAAGGTGCATTGTTTGACGAGGGAAAAGTGGAAAGGGTGAAGGTGCTAGGGAGTTGGATTGTGGATGGAGATCTGGGTTCATGATGGCGGGGGGTAAGTCGGGGGCCTATCGGGTCATCTGCCGATCACCAAAGAGGGAATCGGCTGACCTTCCAACCCCTTCGGGAACTGTGGGGCCGAGTCGACCGAACGGGACCAGAGGCGTGGATCGCGGCAGCTCTGGGACCGTCGTGGGCTCAGAGGGTGGGGTGTCTCTACGCAGGGTTCAGTGGTCATGCAACGGGGGAGGGCTCCGTTGTCCATATTGGCACCTCCCTGACTGTGGTTTCCCCGGATACCCGAGGTGACGACAGGGGGTACCAGTAAAACCGGGCAGGTGAGGGAGAGGACAAGGTCAGGGTGGCCGATGAGGGAAGAGCCGGAGGTATGAGAGGGGCCGGTTCAGTTCGGGTACAGGGGGATGAGCCAGGGTGTTCTCGTGGTGGGGTGGAGAAGATGTTACCAGGGGGTAAAGGTAGATCCATGAGGCTCAGGGGTGCGGTCGAGGTTACCTTGGTCACACCATGTAGGCGTGCCAGTGCCGCGTCCACTGGGTCCTCGGATGTGGGGTTATCTGCCTCGTGTGTCACCCTAGGTGGTGGCTCGTGTACGTCAGCTACGGCTGTCAACATCTGCAGTGGTGAGTGCGAGGGTGAGAAGTGAGAGGGTCATCTTAGGCGAGGTTAAGGGTGTAGGTACTCGAGTTTTTTTTTTAGATTTAGAAGAGGGGGAGGATTATTGGATGGACGGTGAATCTGGAGACTCACTCCGGCGTCTCCGCCTCGTTGATTTATCCCGGGCGCTAGGTTTGGGTGTGTTCTCAGAGTGCGGTGAGAGCGGGGTTCTTGGGGACGTTCCCGATTTCGGTTCCCGATTCCAGAGTTCTGAGAAGTTTGTAGCTTTGGAGATGCATGGTGGGGAGGCATGGTAGGGGGACAGGCGGCTGCCGGGTCCGGCGTAGGGCCCGATCGGGAAGAGGATTAGTAGTCGATGGGGGTTTGAGTGGCGGATCTGGACGGCGAGCCGGGGAACTGAGCCGAGGGCAGCAGCATAAGAGACCCCCGGCTCCCCTCCCGACTCCGCACCCTGTCTCGCGCCTCTCGGAGGCTGATGAAGTCCGCCACCCGCAGGGCACGGGCCTCCTTCTCAAACTTAAAAAGATACAATCACGACGGCGCAGGTTGAGCATTTAGGCGAGTTGGGACATCGTTCTGGGTTGGCGATATCCCGCAATGTACGCACAGTTGTTGTGGCTGTCGGCATACCGAACTGACGTGCCCAAACTTATTGCACTTAAAGCAACGGGTCGGGTCTGGAATGTATGGGCGGACCGAGAATTCGCATGACGCGCGGTCTCCCATGCCCACACAATACGACCGGGAAGGACTAGGGTGTTGAACGTAAGGAGGAGGCGCGGGGTGGGGGAGGAAGTACTTCCTTGACGAGACGTGAATCGATGAACCTTAATGATACCCTTGGGTGTGAGGTCTTCTAGTAACTCGTTCTCGGGTATCATCACTAAACGGGTAGCGAAGATAGTGCCCTGACTCTGGCTCAGGCGAGGGTGAGGGGAAACGGTCACCGAGCATCCGAAGACTTCTGTGAGGGAGAGTAAGGCCTTCGTTTCTGCTGCTGTTCGCGATTTTATAAGGAGGGAACCATCCTTCTGTGGTCGGACGTCGTAACGGCTAGAGTTGCTGCGCGTGCGAATCGCTGAAATGTTCTTTCAGAGTTGGACGGTAGGGACCCAGAAGTAGGGCGAATAACTAAAAATTTGTGAATACTGGGTAGGAATAGGGAAGCTGTTGGTTTGAGGTGTACTGAGACATTTAGTGGTCGATAGGACGGACGTGGGAGCCGACTTCCCCGTCCGTCGCGGGGCTCTCTCCGTGGAGAGGCGGGTCGATGGCGGGTGAGAGGGGCATACAGAGAGAGCGAGATGCCTGGTTTTGGGGGCGAGCCTTTCGTGGACCCTGTTAGCTTGCCCGTAGCTAGCTGAGGGGAGCTGGGGTGGGATCCCTGCTCTAGAGGTGGTGTGTCCAAAGGCATGTTCGAGGTACAGGTTGCGGTGGGTAACGAGGGAGGAGAATGAGAGTGTTCTGCAGCCAAAGGAGGGGCGACCCCCTCACGACGTGGTCTTCGAGTGATAGAGGACTCGAGGGCCTGGTCGCCCACCATCCGAGTTCGAGGACAAGAAGTAGAAGTACCCATACGTTAATAGTTAGAGAAAAACGGACCCAGGGGCCGCGAGAAACTGCCTACCCGTGAGAAAGGGAGGCCGAGCGCAAACCGCCGGGGGCGGGGTACCTCGTCCCCAGGGGACACACCGTCGGTTTAAAAACGGGGCCCCGTGATGCGAAAGTTTACCCCTAAACAGTGTAAAGACCCCAGACCCCCAATCCCACCGGCCCTGACACCCAACCATCCAACACAGTGACGCCCTAAGGGCGTCACCTCCGGAGGACAACACTGGAGACCCGTACTGGGAGCCAAAGACTTTAGTGGCTCTTAGCCCGGTCTCCTCAGTAGCCTGTCCGGCATGGGTGACCCTTCCGGAAGCTGAGCCCCCGCCGACGTAGCCCACTGTGTCAACACGAGAGCTCACCCACCACAACAAGGTGGCCACAGGATCATCCCCTATATAGTGTATATATGAACGGAAACAGTATATGTATTAATATATTTACATACTGAAGCCAATGCGAAGAAATATATTTACAAAACTCCCAGTATATCAAAGTTTCATGGCCGAGTACATGAGTAACGTGGCAGTACGCAAAATTAGAGTCTTCAGTGGCAGCGGTTCGGACCCCACCGAGGTAAGGTAAATTTATTTCTAATGTATTTAGTCTTAAAACTTAAGTTGCTGTTAGTATGCTGTTCTTGATTAACATGAGAATAATATGCATGTAGTTACATTCAGTTAATGAAAAACTGAAATGGTATTTAATTAACATTTCCTCCAATAGATAGCGTCACCCACTTCAATTAAATTATTTTCAAGGAATTAGTTCCCAGAAAGGTATTACATCAAGTATCGAAGTTTAATGGAAATACTGTCGTCACCTGAGAACACTTGGTCGATGAAAGAATTTCCCACACCTTGATGAAAATTCCAGTCTCAGAGTTTCAGTGATATAATTCGAGTGTGTTTTCATATTTTATAGTTTTCACTCGGCTTCTCTCCTCTTTGCTTTAAAATTTTCACTTATCTTTAAATTTAATTCCTTTCTTTCAACCTTCCTTCATTGTTTTGCTTTAAAGTTTTCACTTCTCTTTAGATTTTCTTCCATCTTTTAACCTTCCTCCTTAAACAGACAGCCTCGTAGGGAGCACCGGTCTGCTGCTGTTTGGTGTCTTTTGTATTCATTTGTATATATATTTCTTTCTATCCTTAGATAATCTAGTTTTCGTTAAGTAAAGTCAGGTCAAGTACGTGCTTAGGGATAATATTAATTGGACTAAATACTAGTAGAGTTACTCATTTAACATTGCCAATTAACATTACTCAATTGGCAGGGGTCAGGGAGTGCTGGAACTAGGGCTCGCACAAAACCGATAATTTTCAAAACCGAGTTTAACCGACGCTCATTATCAAAACCGGTTTCAAAACCGGTTTTGACGTCTATTTTTGCTTTTTATGAAATAAATATAAAACTTGCAAAACTAGCCCAAATATAATATTTATTTCATGCACATATTTGAATAAAAAGTATCATTAACAAAATTTCCTTTAAAAAATATAAATCCATGATTTATTTAACACAAAAACATATCCTCTCATTTTAATAAAATTGCAAAGAAAAACTAGTTCTTTAAAAAATTCTTAAAGGAAAATATAACAACATTAGGAACTTGCTTAATGATCGATTTTATTTTTGTAATAATCTTTCAAAAAACACGCATTGAGCGTTTTACCCAAGAGACTTGTTCTAATTTTTGTGCTGAACAGTCCTGTAATCGAAAAAGCTCTTTCCGACTGGACGCTGGTCGCTTTAATTGTAAGCAATGCTCTATAAAGTTGCTCGAGCTTTTCGCTCGAAGATTTGATGGGTTAAAACGAGCCGAAACGATTGAAGACGTTTTGGAACGATTTCCATCTGCGTATAAAATTAGAAATATAGAAAACAAAATTTCAAGGAAGACTAAAACTAAAAAATATTAAAACCGGTTTTGGTTACTCGGTTTCGGTTTTAGGGATTAAATATGAAAACCGGTTTTAATCGGTTTTATAAAATCGGTTTCAAGCCCTAGCTGGAACTACCATTTCTCCTGTCACTATCTTCCTAAGCTGATCTTTTTCCGTGTCTCATCTACCCTGTGAGCAGCCCACCATGCTCTGAAACACACACTTCTCCCTCTATTCCTCATTACACATACATGCATCTTACACACTACACAACCTTTTCAAAATTTATATTTTAAAAAAAACATCATTAAGCCTTGGAAACCTTGTTTTTGGCTCTATCCGTCTTCTGTGGAGGGATCACTTTTGCGGGCGCTCTCCCTTGGCTCCCTCCTTTCTACAAAAAAAAAATTAAGTTTCGCGTTACAAATTTAGTGGCGTTACGACGGCAAAACGTAAAATCCGTGTGTATACTAATCGCATTTCAGAGGTTCTAATCGGCTCTGTTACAAAACAACCTAACCGCTAAACCGCAAAACTCGGCCGTGTGATATGGGCTTTAAGTTAACTCACAGTCGATGACGTCTCGTTGAAAGAATGGATGTAACCAGTTCCTTTCAATACAATAACATAAATAAATAAACCATAATAATAAATATATATATGTGTGTATATGATGCAAACCCACAAGGAAAAAGAAAAATGATTCCAAGGCCTTTCATGTATGCAGAAGTACACCTCGTCAGGGAATTCCCTGATGAGGTGTACTTCTGAATACACGAAATGTCTTGGAATAATTTTTCTTTTTCCTTGTGGGTTTGCATCATTCATTCATTTCACGTGTCTAATTGTGAAATCCATCCCATATATATTATATATCAGTGGCGACTGGCGTATAGGAGCGATGGAGCGGTCGCTCCCCCTTGCTTGAAACGATAAATATTAATTTAACAGATAAAAAATATATTAATTTTAAGATATTAAAATAAATATTCTTGAAATATATTTTAAAAATTCATGTGGCATATCATGATTCATGAGGCATTTTGAGTAAGCCTTCATACAGTACATAATATTCTAAACTTATAGCATAGCTTCAAAGAGCGTACCGCTGTTTGAATACAAAATAATATTGCAGCCGAATGGAGCGATAGATTTTTCGCTCAAGTAAATATAAATTATATTTTACTGTTGTAATGAAAATATAAGTACAATCGCGAATTTTTTTTATAATAACAACTTTATTTTTACTAATAGTTACTTCAGTAATAATGATATAAGCCATTTATATGTATTTTATTAAAATTATTACTTATTTGTAATTAACTAGAATTGTACGTCTGGCATAGCCGCATATGTTAATACAAGTACAGTACTCTTGTGAGCGGCAGTTGGATTCGCACTAGCCTATTGTGAGTCCGTGTTGTCGTACAGTGGTACATTATTATAGTCAAATTTATTATAGTCAAATTTATTCAACAATTATTTTTATATTTTATTAAAATATTGTTTTAATACAAATTTATGGCTTCTTTTGACATATAAGTACCGTACGGAAGCACCATGTGATTGTTTATGTACTACAATTCTAAAAATTATAAATTTTATGAAATCGCACCCTATACATTTATACCACGAGTCGCCACTGCCTAATTATATATACACACGGTGTATATATATGGTGGTCCTGTATAAAATGAGCTTGTGGTGTTTATGTCCATAACTTTGCTCGATAAGTAACGTAAAAACACTGGCGAGTCGTGACTTTATTGAGGAAAAAGGGACTCTCGAAATCAAGTCAGAATAAAGTCGGAATCCGAAATTTAAGGTCACGTCCGGAGGCATATTTTGCACGGGTGTTTGTAAAATCGCAGAACGCAATGTATATAACATTATATACTGTATATACTGTATATATATTATATTATATATTTATATATATATATATATATATATATATATATATATATATATATATATATATATATATATATATAAAACTGGTGTGCCATGAAAAATGGGTACATTTTAAAAGGCTATAAAATCAACATTTGTCATTTAATTTTAGTAAAACTTCTACACAATAAAACATATGTATTTATCTATATGCAAACAAGTTTTCAGACTAAAATATCAAATAACTCAAATTCTATCAACATTTAACGAAAAGTATGATTTTTCTACTTAACACGCAAAAATTATTAAATCTTTTTAATATTTTTTTATAAAAATAATTTTTAACGTAAATTTACCTGAAATTATTAAAAAAATTGTTCGAAATGCTTTCCTAGCATTTTAATAACTTTTTTATTCTTGGCCGGAATATAAGAGAACTTAGCAGAGCGAGTCTACAGGACTAGGATAAAAGATGTCGCTCATTTACGCGAGATCATCATTCAAAAATGGGAAGAGCTTCCACAGGAACAAGTAAAGCGAGCCACAGATGAATTCCGACCAAGAATAAAAAAAGTTATTGAAATGGAAGGAAAGTATTTCGAGCAATTTTTTTTAATAATTTCAGGTAAATTTTACGTTAAAAATTATTTTTATAAAAAATATTAAAAAGGTTTAATAATTTTTGCATGTTAAGTAGAAAAATCATACTCTTTCGTTAAATGTTGATAGAATTTGAATTATTTGATATTTTAGTCTGAAAACTTGTTTGCTTATAGATAAATATATATGCTTTATTGTGTAGAAATTTTATTAGAATTAAATGACAAATGTTGATTTTATAGCCTTTCTAAAATGTACCCTTTTTTTATGGCACACCCGTTATATATAATATATATATATATTGGGTTTCACGACTTTAGAAACACACTGTATTTATATCTTTATTGAACTTTCCTGACCAGTGTGACGGTTACACGTGTTTCGTTTGAAGTCCGAATAAAAGTGATATTACAATAAAAATCCAGCAGTTAATCCTTTTTAAGTTGTGCCAATTTTTGAGTGAATATTCAGTGAACACAGTCGTATGCCTATTTAAGTGGTGAAATAGCGGTGTATGTCGAAATAAAGCAAATAAAATTAAAGTAACTTAATCTATACAACGTTTTTTCCGAGTGTTCTCTCGGTGAGGAAATCTAACTGCCCATCGAAAGGCAATATCCCTCAGTTATCCCCCGCGGTACACTCCAGGACACTAATCAGTGAGAATCTACAGCGTGCCACATCCCCCATCCCCCACCCCACGAAATAACGGAAAAACCTTCCCTCCCTCATTTCTAAAGTCAAATCAAATACCTCACCTAATAAATTACCATTTTGAGTTAATATTTCGTGCACAATCATTTACATACCATGAGAAACATGGCAATGGCAAATCAATTCATACAACCCTGTGGATACTGTAAAAAAGAAACAGATGAATCAAAGGCAACTCGCTGCGATCTTTATCAGACCTTAGTCGAATTTCAATGCCTGAGATGGAGCGACGAAGAAATCTCTCTTCTATCAGACGCTAAACAATTGAGCGGAATCAAGTTCTTCTGCAAAAGCTGCATAGTCGAAATAAACTCGTTTACGGTTTATAAAGCAGAACGAGACTATGAGGAAAAGGCAAAAGAGGAGTTTATGAATAGCGAACAGAAAGAAAAAATAGAAGGAACGGAGAAAATACGAGAGGAAACTGCGAAAAACGAACTGAAAAAAAACAGAAAAAGCAGAAATAATAGAAATAAAATAAGTACCAAGAGAGGAAACAGAGGCACAAAATCAAATCCAAAGATTTCATACAAAGGGCATTAGCAGCAATAGGAAAAAACAAGTAGACAATAATGAAACAACACTGAAACCATCAAAAACAAAGGCCCCCAAGTAAAAATGGAGACGAAACTATATGTAAATACTATGTGAAAGGAATTTGCAGATATAAGGGAGGAGAATGTATTTACGAACACCCACCTGTGTGCAACTACTTCTACAATAATGGCCACAGCATATTTGGTGGAAAATGCAAATTCTACCATCCGGTCATTTGCAAGACTTACGCAACATATGGAACTGCCAGTACGGGAGAAAATGCTACTACCATCATCTCCCGACAAGTTCAAAGGACAAAGGACAAGTTCCAAATGACAACAGAAGGAATGTGAGAAAAAAACATGTACCCAAATAGCAAACAAAACACAAATAGCACACAAATTTTTTTCAACATATCGGACAAAATACGGCTGCTGAGTCTCATACAGCACATGCAGCTGACACAGCTAGGAACCCTCGAACCGGAACGCTTCATGGCAAGAAGCTACCAGAACAGGTAGGCGGGAACGGATTCATCTCGGAGGACCACAAGGATACAAAACACGCGAAACCAAAGGACAACGAACTTAAAATGCACAAGGGGCAATGCAAAACAAAGAACATAAACATTGTCGTGGCAAATATTCAAGGAATAAAACCCAACAATTCTCTAAACAAAGTTTCGTACCTGAAAGGTTTTATGGACGAAACAAGGGCGGACATCGCATGCCTCATAGAAACACATCTTAAAGATTGCCAAGGAAACTGCGAAAACTGCAAACACTGTATCGATAAGAAAGAATTGCATATCGATGGATTCAACTTACTAAGAGCGGATAGAACAACGACACGTAAAGGTGGTTGTGCTCTTTATATACATGAGAGGCATATGACAGAGACGGGAATAAGTAAATCCAACAGCTTCGTGGAAACCCTTGCAGTGAAAATAGAGGAACTAAACGTGATACTGATAGTCATCTATAAACCTCCAAACTCCCCAAATGAAAAGTTTTCGGATGCCATTGATGATATCAGAACCCTAATAAAGTCCGTAAACTCTCCAGCCCTTAATATAATACTCTGCGTCAATTTTACTTTTCCATTTATAAAATACAAAACGGTGGGTAGAAATATATTTATATAACAAGATAAGGGGACACAAGAGAGGACCAGGAGCAAGCAAAAATGCTGATGGCTCTCACAAACGAGTTTATACTGACACAGGAGATAACAGAAAATACCAGGAAAAATAACTGCCTACATCAGGTATTCACAAATAACATGAACTTGATTGCTGATATAAAAATAACCCTAACTATTATCTCAGACCACAGTATAATCGCGTTATCAACAAATATGGCGATAACTTTAAAAGACAATGCACATACAGAAGGAAGAAGCAAATTTGGGGCTTTTAACCTAAACTCCAAGACCATAAATTGGGAAGAAATCAGATCACACATGGTCCAAATAGAGTGTTGAACAGCTTTAGAGAATAAGACAACTGAGGAAATGCTAACAACCTTGGAAGAAAAGACGTTGAGAATTTTGAAAAAATATGCTCCGAAAGCACAGCCAAAAGGAAAGAGGAACTGGTTATAGAGGCAAAAGAGAAGAATATTCCGCAAAAGAAAGAGTAGTGACGAAGTAAGCAAATTGCGGAGACAACAATGCCAGGAAAGTAATACAAGAAAAACTGGAGAGTATCGATAGGGAAATAAAAATTATGATAAAGGGCCATGCAGACAGGGAAGAGGAAAAGGCGGTAGAAGCAATAAAGGAAAATCCAAAATACTTCTACAACTGTGCGAAAAGGAAAACAAAAACGCGCGCTACTATCGGGCCCTTAAGGAAAGGACATAATGAACTACAGACGATCTAAAAGAAATATCTGAAACATTGAGAACGCAGTATGAATCGGTCTTCAGTACCCCAAAAAGTGATAAAGCGATACCTGACATGGATGCATTCTTCGAAGAGAAATTGCAAGGGGAATGTATAACAGACTTTGATTTTACCCCAAAAGATGTAGCGAGAGCTGTAGGACAAATGAAATCACATTCAGCTGCAGGCAGGCCCGTAGCCAAGGGGGGGGGGGCAGGGGGGGGGCAGGGGGGTCAAAGCCCCGCCTGAAAAATAATATGCCCCCCCTGGGAAAACCAACCGCAACGGCGTTCCATGCTACAAAAACGCCAAAGCCAACTTGTTTTACTTGCCGTTGAAAATAAGAGAACGAAGCAAATAGACATGTTTGAATTCCTAAAGAATTTCGCTAAAAAAACTCGCCGCATACAGTTATTCTAAAATTAAAAAAAACTTACAAAGACTTTTATTTACACTAAATTTAGACTAAATATTGTATTCTATAACCCAATATGCCTATCTATATGTATCGGTTTGATCATTTTTTTATTTAGCCTACGGTGTTTTACTTGTTATAGTTTTGAATGTAATTTTCTGCAGTATATTTCGATATTCACAAAAAATGACATTAAATTTTTTCATTGTCCCCCCTGTCAATTTCTCCGCCCCTCCTACTGATTCGGTCTGGCTACGGCCCTGGCTGCAGGTCCGGACAAATGGAACGCACTATTAATTACAAACTGTAAAAATGAAATAGCTACACCCTTATATTGGATATGGAGAAGATCCCTAGACACTGGGGAAATAGCGAGCATCTTGAAAAGAGCAAACATTGTCCCACTATATAAAGGCGGGGATAGATCTTAAGCAAAGAACTGTTGACCAGTGTCATTGACGTCCAGAGCATTTTTTAACCTAGTGAATGGGCGACATGAATGTCACCTAGTGAAGAAAATTTGTCGCCCAGTAAATGAAATTTTAGGGTACTGGGCGACAAGGAATTTTCAAAATTTGTAAAAATAGAATTGTCTTGAGAGTTGTCTTGGGAGCATTGTCTTGAAAGGAATATAAATACATATAATACATGCACATATGCCACAATTAGAACTGTTTATCCTAAATGTAAATATGAAATTTACATTGAATATTTATATGTAGATAATGGTAGTGTTATTTCAGACCACACGGAAATGGTGGCCTGATTAGGGAATATCCGGATCCATAGTATCCTTAATCCAAGGGTGTGCTGGGACCGGATCGGTCCGGTTCGCCCGAACCGGTTGTTAAATTTTGATTGGATCACCGAACCGTTTGTTTGTTTTTAACAAATATTTAACAGTCAGTAGAAATTTATTTGACTAATTTTTTTATATTTTTTCAGGATTTTATAGAAAAATATAAATAGTATCACAAGCAGTGGTCGTTTCAATATTTATTTATTTTTTTTATTTTTAGATAATTATGTCATTAGTGAGTATAAAGAATATGTTAAATAATTTCTGTCAACATATTACAAAATGCTGTTTGGAAAAGCTAAAATGCGTTGGCTTCCGGGGCTCCGTCCCGGACCACACTGGGGGAGCTACCGCTCACCCCAGACCCTCTAACTTAATGACTCGCACCATTGGCGCTCGTCGATTTACACCCCTATCTGTATCAGAACCGGTTGTTAAGAAATTGGCAGCACACCCCTGCCTTAATCCCCCCCTCACTTCCCGATCTGCCTTTGTCGCCCAGTGGGAAAAGCTTAAAAAATGCTCTGTTGACGTCCCACCTCATCAAAATATTTTAAAGAATAGTCAGAGAGAAAATCTGACTTCTTGGAGACACTGGAAAGATTCAATGAAAATCAGCACGGATTCCGATTGGGAAGAGCATGCTTATCACACGTTATAGACCATTATAACAATATCCGGATCTTTTCTGTTTGGGGGCTAGCAGCGAATGTTAGTGAAAATCGGTATACTAATGTAGTTTTTGGTCACTGATTTCAAAAATAACTTTCTTTTTTTGGAGAAATTAAAAACAAACATGTTAGAGCACTTTAAATAATTAATGTGTTTTTAACGAAAATATCATGACTTAACCTACCCAATCGTCAAGGGCGTACAGTTGACCTAACCTGGCATTCAAATGACATAACCGGGCATTCAATTGACATAACCGGGCATTCAATTGACATAACCGGGCATTCAATTGACATAACCGGGCATTAATTCTTGATTTTTTTCTGCTACTTTTACAGATCTGCCGGGATCGGATCCTTCAAAAAACGTATTCTTCGTAAAGTTGCACTTTTTACCGTTTGACCGACGCTTTTGGCAACGAAAGAATTGAGTATTTTTATCAAAGGAACACACTTTCCTACACTTAGAGCACTTTTTCATAAACAGTAGCAGTTTGTGACTGGCTAAATTTAACACAATCCTCTGTAACTATCATAGTTTAAGCTAGTTAAAACACATATTAATTAATTATTTAAAGTGCTCTAACATGTTTGGTTTTCATTTCTCTAAAAAAAGAAAGTTATTTTTAAAATCAGTGACCAAAACTACATTAGTATACCGATTTTCATTAAAATTCGCTGCAAGCCCCCAAACGGAAAAGACCGCAATATCCTATATGCACTTGAAGGCAATGAAAACTATTATGTCATATACACGGATTTTGCTAAAGCTTTCGACAAGTGCGATCATGGTATAATAGCACATAAACTGAAACATATGGGAATAACGGGCAAAGTGGGAAAATGGATCTATAACTTGAAGGCGTATCATCATCAGAATCAGAAGTGCTGGTGCCAATCCTGTTCATGATCATGTTAACAGACATAGACAGGAGTTAACAGCAACAGTATAGTAACATCATTTGCGGACGATACAAAGATCAGCAGAAAAATCAGCGAGGCAAAAGAAGTGGAGGCCTTGGAGAGGGACACAAACAAAATATACAAATGGTCAGAAGACAAAAATATGACATTTAACACCAAGAAATTTCAGCTCTTGAGATATGGTAGAAATGAGGAAATTAAACAAACTGCATATAGACAGGAAATTCAGAGAAGCACGAAAGCGGTCGACTTGGGGGTAATAATGACCAATGATGCCAAATTCGAGACACAAAATCAGATAGCAATAAACAAAGCAAAAAGAGTTGCGGGACAAGTACTAAGAACGTCCAAAAGGAGGGACAAGACAGTAATGATTCCCCTGCTGAGAACACTGATCATACCAAAACTTGAATACTGCTCAGTTTTGACGTCCCCATATAAAAAGGAAGAAATTAATAAACTAGAAGAAACGCAGAGACATTTCACAGCCAAGATTGATGGCTGCAAAGAACTCAACTACTGGGAAAGACTACGTAAACTAAATCTGTACTCACTGGAAAGAAGAAGAGAGAGGTATACCATAATCTACATATAGAAAATGATCGAAAAACTGGTACCGAACCTCAAACTAAACCCAATTACTATCCAGGCAACACTGGAAAATAGGAAAGGCAGAATGTGTAGTGTTCCCCAATTAAAGGCCTGACAAGAGACTTCCTCAACACTGAAGGAAAATAGCTTGGTTGTCAGGGGGCCAAGACTTTTTAACCAGCTTCCTAAGGACCTCAAAAACGTTACAGGGGTCAAAGTTGAAGTCTTCAAGAGAAGACTGGATGCCTGGCTCAGGACGGTACCAGATGCGCCGGGTGTACCTGGCTATGTGCGGTGGAGAGCGCAAGAGAGCAACTCGCTCCTCCACCAAGCCAGGCTTAGAGGCGGGGCCACTAGCTTGACCTTCGTGTGAAGAAAGACCGACGCACGAAACCGCAACGAGGTTAACGAGGAATAGGCTAATAGAAAATGCTTTCAACAACTATTGATGTGGTTAAAGATGTAAATTGGTTAAAGTTTTATTTAATTAGATATAAAGTGCTTAAAGCTCGCTTACTGCTCTCTAATTCACTTTTATGCCATCCCTTTATTAGATATTAACTTTTACCAGTGGTTAATTTTCATTTAATGACTGCTTATAATATATTAAAACAAAGGTTTTATACGGTTTAAGAGAACGACTCAATTTAATGGCAGTTTATACTAGACAAGTGTGTTAACATGTACACACACACACACACACACACACATATATATATATAATATATATACACACACACACACACATATATATATATATAATATATACACACACACACACACATATATATATTGTGGGTGTGGGTGTATATATATATATATATATATATATATATATTGTGGGTGTGTGTATATACTGTATATATATATATATATATATATATATATATATATATATATATTGTGGGTGTGTGTATATATATATGTATATATATGTGTGTATATATAATTTATTGCTTAATTGCCCACAATTTTTGTATAATGCAAAAATCATGAATTCACAGGTTCAAATCCTGCTGGGGCTATTTTGCAACATATACTGTATTTGGCGATAGTACAGTAGACGCCGTTTATAGTGTTCCACTCGGTGCCAAGCCAAAAGGACACTATATCCGATGAGACACTATATCCACAGTTTGGTCTCTCGAGGGTTGCAAGGTTAAAAATAGTGAATATGTACTGTATATAAATGTATTTACAACATAAACACCTTTATTATGCAATTTCTCATTAAAATTATTTTTACAATTCAACTGAAACATCAAAACTATGTTCATTTTACATTAAAACAAAACATTTTCCTTCCATGGCCATCTAGTAAGCCTGTAAACAGCACGGCATCACAAATCCAAGTGTAAACTAGAGCTGCCAAGTAGATTATACTAGCTGAAAAGAGACACTATAAGCGTAATCAGAGAAACTCTATCCATAGCAATTACCATGTAAAAGTAACTGTTTCCTAGTTTTGAGACACTTTAAGCGCGAGACACAATATCCGGGGACACTAAATCCGGCGTCTACTGTACATAAGTTGGCCGTAAATTATTCTTGAAAAAATACTAGGCCGTAAATTATATATAAAGTAAAATGATTTTTACACGTTTAATGTAATGCCTTATGGTACTTTTCCATTATCTGCCCCCTCGAAACCTACGGGAGAATTATTGAATGTCCAGTTAGGTCAACTGTACGCCCTTGATGATTGGTTTGGTTAAGTCTTGATATTTTCATTAATTTTAACGAAATTATCACGACTTAACCTAAACAATCATCAAGAGTATATAGTTGAAAAAATATTTGGCCGTAAATTAGTTAACACTAATTTCTTGTTTGTGACAGCTTTCGAAAAAAACAAAATGGCGGGATACATATTATCCATGTTCATATGAATTTTTATTGTTAATTCCGACATTAAACGTGTAAAAATCATTTTATTTATTTATAATTTACCATCAAGTATTATTTCAAGAATAATTTACGCCCAACTTATGCACTATCGCCCACATATATATATATATATATATATATATATATATATATATATATATATATATATACTGGCCATTCAAGATGTCCTGGGGGCTGTCTGATTCACTTTTCATAAACTTCTGCAACATTCGTGGGCCCGTGCGTCAAAATCTCGCGCGTCAAATCTCGCGCGTCAAAATCTCGCGCGTCAAAATCTCGCGCGTCAAAATCTCGCGCGTCAAAATCTCGCGCGTCAAAATCTCGCGCGTCAAAATCTCGCGCGTCAAAATCTCGCGCGTCAAAATCTCGCGCGTCAAAATCTCGCGCGTCAAAATCTCGCGCGTCAAAATCTCGCGCGTCAAAATCTCGCGCGTCAAAATCTCGCGCGTCAAAATGTCCTGCAAAAAATATTTTTTAAGCAAATTTTTTAGGGATGAATTGATTTCGAATTTCAATATTATGTATAATAATTTGGATCAAGTAAAGATAAGCACCCCCAGCCTTCTTTAATTAGCCTTATAAGGCTAACTAACGAAAATATTACGACTTAACCTAACCAATCGTTAAGTCAACTGTACGCCCTTGACGATTGGTTAGGTTAGGTCGTGATATTTTCGTTAGTTAGCCTTATAAGGCTAATTAAAGAAGGCTGGGGGTGCTTATCTTTACTTGATCCAATAATTTCAATTTATTCACAATGCTTAATTGTTAAATATTATTTTAATAAAATTTTTCTAATTTTGTTTGTTGTAACCGTTGAAGAAATCGTTTCAATTTGAAAAAAAATTTGGTTTTAAAAAAAAAAACTCAGAAATTTTTTTGTCCCGCATAGGCATTTGAAAAATCTGGCAACCCTATTCGTGGCCTCTCCTCAAATTTTCAAGTTCTTCAACACCACCTCTCCTCCTCTAAACTTCATCATCTCTGCCTCACTGAAACTTAGGTGTCTGGGAGACGACTGACAGCAACCCCTTTTCTGTACCTTCCAACTTTCCCTACATAATTTCATTCCGAAAATTTCATTCCCGAACTTGAATCCTCCGAATTCTACAGCCTGTGGCTACGTCTCACATCCCAGTGTCAAACTAAATATATCTGCGCTGTCTACCATTCTCCTAATTCTACTGACTATTCAAAACTCTACCTCACTTCCAAAGTGGAATACAGCCTATTCCCTCCTCCCTTTGCTGAAATCTCCATTTTAAGAGATATCAATGTTCACCACCACCTTTGGCTTTCCTCCCATTTCACTGACGTCCCTGGTGAACTAGCTTACAACTTCTCTATCTTGAATGATCTAGAGCAGAGTGTACAGCACCCTACTCTTATCCTCGATCACCTTGGATATAGACAACTTTCTAGATTTCTCACAACTCGTCCTTCTTACTTTGTCAAACTTTTTTCTCCATTGGGCTCTTCCAACCACAATCTTATATCTGTTTCTTGGCTATTGCTCCAGTTTGGCCTTTGGATCCTCCCAAGAGGAGTGTGGGGGAACTGAGTTCGAGACAGTCCCCGATGTTCACATAAAAACTTTGATCAAAACTCAAACGAAGGACCAGACGCCCTAGCCAAGGAATCGGTTGAGTTACTTTCTGAGCGTCAAGGTGGGGGGGACGTCAAGGAGGGGGAACGCTGCAGTCAGGAGTAAATGGCGTAAATAATTACTCCCAACTCAAAGCTCCCCTGAGAAGTAAATTACCAGCTCAGAAATAAAGAAGACTGCGTACAGTAATAACATTCCTGAAACAGTATTCCCCTCCCCAAATTAAATAGATAATTTGAAATAAACTAATTCCAAAATAGACTTCTCACGACAACATCCACGCCTAACCTAACCTTCAAAAATGGCCAAAATCTAAATCTAATTAAATTGATATACCGCAAAGAAGTTGGGGTATTAAGATCCCACACTGAAATAAATTCAGTGTCAGCAAATAAAGAATAAATAATAAAAAATTAACAAATATAAAAGATAATGATAATTGTGAACAGCGGAACGAGCTCCACGCGTTCGCTGAAATCAATGGATACAAAGGTGCTACTATAGCGTGATTCCTACCGGTGACTTCGATACTATAGGGTGATTCCTACCCGTTTTGGTTCGAAACTACAGTACTGTAGAGTGTGATTCCTATCCAAGGTATAAATGAAAATATAATAAATATAAAATGCTATTTATTATTCAATTTTATTTATTTAAAAAATAGTTTCGGTGCTACTATAGTATGTGGTCTACCTACGATTGGTTAGGTTTAGTCACGATATTTTCGTTAAAACTAACGAAAATATCATGACTAAACCTAACCAATCGTCAAGGGCGATGGACATTGGAATGTAAACAAGCAATTAGTAAACAAGGTAAGAAGCTATAATTAAAAGGTAGACCGCCGAATCGAGGTAGGAATCACGCTATAGTAGCACCGATACAAATTTAAGTTTACCCCGATTATTAACCTAGTCTAAAATTCTCAAACACTAATTATAAACAAATGGATTAAATACGCTTAAGTTAAATGTACGTATTGGAAAATAGGATTAAAGATCTATGGTATGAAATTCCTCCAACATTAAATAAAAAAAATTATATGAAATCAAAGGTGAAGTCGAAGGAAAATGCTACTTTGTTACAAATTTAAATTAAAGATTATATGCGAGCGAAAATGAATACCAAAAATAATAATGTTACAAACGAGTGCGCCAAAAGAAAACGCCCAAACGTTCCAAAATCAAAGTGTGACTGCCCGCGCGAGCGTCTTCTCACCTCCGAAATAAAAAAAGCTGGTGAGGGAAACGCATGGACGCACAAACCTTCTCTGGTCCATAAATATAACAACAACTATAATAAGTTTTGCCTCTTTGGAGGATTAAATGCGAGAATTTATAAACTTCTGCACAAGGAGAGTTGGCTCAACCCACACAGCTCTACTTGACCGAGTGGAATCAAAGGCTTTTCGTTTCATCATATCCCCGCCTCTAACTGACTGGCTTCAATCCCTCTCTCTTCGCCGCAATGTTTACTCACTCTCTCTTTACTATCGCTATTTTAACAGACGCTGCTCTTCTGAACGCTCTAACTACATGCTCCTCTTTTAAGAAGAGTACGCAGTACCAGATTTTCACCACATTCTGTTTCCTTTTCTGTCAACTCTCTAACGCAAGAGTTAATCGGTATTTTCAATCTTACATCAACTCAACCGGTCAAGTCTGGAACAATCTTCATCAATTCATCTTTCCCTCTGTCTATGAACTCCAATCTTTCAAATGCAGAATTGTCCAAACCTTGGATCTTGATTCTGGCTCTCTTTTTCCTCTATGCGAGGGGCGTTTTAGCGGCATTCGCACTGACTCCCTTCCTACAGAATATATATAGATGCCTCTTGAGAAGGGGCCACCAGCCTGATCTCCGTTTGAATAGTAACTGACGCACGGAACATCTGCAAATTGTATTTTCTGCTTTCGCTGAAAATACAATAGTTACCACTTTTCCTTTGATGTATTCAATCCGACGTAAATGCAATGAGTTTCTTGCGTATATTGAGGGTCTGAATATAGTAGGCTAGGTGTAGCTGTAAACCCTAGATCCTGTCCCAAAGCTGGATCCCATCTGCTTCGCAGATAGCTGGTGAGGGAAGCTATATTTTGGGGCTTCCTTGCGAGTGACCCGTTGCCCACGTCAGGTTAACATCATGAAAAAGAAAAACTATAGTATTTGTCATTTACCATTACTTATTCGAACTATAGTGGATTTAATTTTCCCAGAAGAGTTCCTTGTTCCATGCACGGTCTGTGTGTAACATATATATATATTATATATATATATATATATATATATATTATATACTACGAAAAGGAAATAAGAGAGCAAATAGTCTCTACTGCATAAAACATACAAATATAGAAAATTGTTGGAGAACTTTTTCCAGGAAGCATGTACGGTTTGAGGTGTAACTTGAAATGATATTATACTGTGTGTGTATATATATATATATATATATATATATATATATATATATATATATATATATGTGTGTGTGTGTGTGTGTGTGTGTGTGTGTGGTGAAAAACAGCATGTAAGTATGTTCAACTAGGTTTTTCAGAAAGCAAAATTAGAGTTGCTTTGTTTTGAGGCTAAAGTTCTGCGTATTTCTTTACTGTTATTCCTTCTGAAATAATGATCTCTAATGTTAAACAAAAATTTTGTAGTTTATAAGAGAGACTTTTAATGCAATTTTAAGGTATGAACAAAGAATCGGAATTAATAGTTAAATGGATTACGTGAAACATCTACGTGAGTTTTGATGGTAAATTCATTTGAAAATATTTGTGAAATGTACCGTAATTCTTAATTGCATTGTAACAACAGTAAATATAATTAAAGTAGGTTATTTAAAGCTATAATGAAAAGATGAAAGAAAGCTGAATTAATGTCGAAAAGGTGTGTGTGTGTATATATATATATATATATATATTATATATAATATTATTATATATATATATATATTATAATATATATAATTTCTAATGATCCTAGACAAGGAGAAAAACAATGTTGACTCTACGTAAAAGGTGTGGCCATAGGCGTAGGAGGCCAATTGACACCCCCAAATTCAACCTGACTGAATTTTTTCGGCAACCCAGTACACATATTTTCAATTAGCACGATTTCACCTGAAATTTTTTATGATTTTCATATAGGATATCATCTCTTTGCTCGAAATGTATGCTTCAGATCTTGACCTATGCAATATTTGATTATAGAAAGGAAAACCTGTCGCAAAATGGCAGTATTTAAGTACTCCATTTGATATAACCCGTTACAACTTACTCTATTGTTGTAACTTGTTTGGTGCTCAGCTTTTGTACACCTGTGTTTACCTACAAATAGCGTTTAATAAAAATATGACTTAAAAATCGATTTTCGGTTTCGCTTATTTTTTCGGACAAAACTTGCTTGCCCCCCCTCCCCGGACAAAATCGGGCCCCTACGCCTATGGGTGTGGTGGCCTAACTAATAACTTTATCTTTGTGCTAAATCAACGTTTTCCAAACTTTTTTATCCAATGTCCCCTTCAAACTGAAGTCAGTCCTTCAGCCCCCTTATTTCAACTGCAAATGGTATTGATGGGATGTAATTTATTGTTACTGCAATACGTGTGAGGCGTATTAAAAACCAATATTTCACTTATTAATGTACTATAGTACAAAGCATGTTTTGTGATTTTCAATGAAATTATTCAAAATATCTAGATTTTATTTTATGTTATTGGACATAATGTATTTCGCAAGAACATATTTGCTAAAAATGAACTCTACGGACGGTTTACGATATTATTTACCCATGAAAAGGGTATGCTTGTAAACACAGGATAGCAATAAAATTTTTTGGACTTTCTTCGTTTTACCATAAAATTCGCCTGATATATACAGTATATATATATATATATATATACACTCTCCTTTATACAGGTTCTGTACAGCAATTTTGTGTTATTATAGTTCGTAGGATGTAGGGCTAATTTTTTCTTAAGAAACCGCCGGCTGCACACAGGATCGTCTTGCGACTCTCTTGCGACTCACGACTCAAGTCACGTATGATTTTTACATTGACAGAATCGGAGCCACGCACACTGCAGTGACCGCGACGCGATTGGTCATTTGTGCGGCAGGCTATAGTCAGAGATGGGCACGATCTTGATCTTCAAGATCAGATCGTGATCTTGAAGATCAAGATCGTGATCTGATCTTGATCTTGAAGATCACTTTTATTATGGTGATCTTGATCTAAGATCACTTTATTTCTTGTGATCTTGATCTTGAAGATCACTTTAGACTTCAAGATCACTTTTAATTTCAGATTCTTAAATATGCCGCTATGCGAATGTCATTTGTTTTTTGTCCAAGCGACATCTGGTGGCAACTTTGTTCAACACCGACTGTTTATGTTTTCTGTTAGTTGGGTGACTTGCGTCATGCGTGGGCTCATGGAAGGTGTAGTTGCTGTGGAATTATGTTAAAAGTGTTCTATTAATATATTATTATATATAGGCATAAAATATAGCCTATAGGTCCGTATTCATAATAAATTAATTCTAAACATATTTTATTTACAGATTGAATTTTTTAATAATGAGTGCAATTTTACAACTTCAACAGGCTCCAAGGGAACCAAATATTCTAGGTTGTCACCAGAACAGTATTCAATATATTTAGATAACAATGTTGGTAATAAGGATCAATCTGTGCTATTGAACGGAAAATATTTTCAAATTGTCGAAAAAACTGGAAACAGTATCAAAGTTATTTGTAGGCAGTGTACAAAGAAAACTACAATTCTGTCTGCTGGCCTCGACTCAACAAGCAATCTTCTGAGGCACCTCAGGGTTAGTACTACTTAGTAACTAAGTAGTAAGTAGCAACATTAACATAATGGTTCAAGTCATATTTTAAGTGACTGGTGCCATACAAGACTAATGCTACATTTACATAGACGTCCATTTGAATATATTGTGCACTTCAGATATTAATAGATTATGGACTAGTAACTACATTAAAAACTGCCGATATCCAACTATAATAAAACGCCAGGTGTATCTGTCTTTCTCTCTGTCTGATCCATGTCTGTAATTTCTCCTATTTAGTTACTGAAGGACGAAATTCGGCTTTCAATTTAACATAGGATAAAAATGCACTGATCATGGTGAAAATAATTTTAGTTAAAGATAACAAAATTTTAGAATCTTGTTAAGTATTAATTTCAACTAGAAGTTTGATACTCTGATAAATATTATACAGGGTGTTCAAGAAGTCTCTCCGCATGATAATAATTTATTTTCTTGTGCAGAAACTACATTCGGATCTTTTGGGTGAATATGAATCGGAGAAGAAATCTCGCAAGCGTCCAGCTAAAGAAGAAGATGCCAGCGGCAGCAATGCTGGCCCTGCCAAAATTGCCAAGCAGTCAACACTAAGCATGTTCCACATTTCCAAGCAAAAACCAGGACCACCAATATGCAAGGATATCCTTGAAAAGAAGATTCTCTCGCTTGTGGCTAATGGGCTCCTACCATTGAGCCTAGTTGAACTACATGAATTTAAGGATCTTCTTTCATGTTAGTATAACTCAAATATTTTGCTATTTTTTCCATAGCTAATATCTGATTAAAATAATTAATCATATTATTTGTATGAACATTAGACTATCGCTAGCCTAGCTAAATATTTTGATATTTTTTCCATAGCTAATCTATTGTATTTGTTTTAATTTTTAAATATTTTTTTCAGACGTCAACCCGGCTGTTCAGGTGCCATCTAGACGCACCCTGGCTAGATCTCTTGCAACAACAACCAGTACAATGAAGGAAGACATACAAGCAAAACTGGCAGCAGTTGACCATGTGTGTGTTACATGCGACATATGGTCAACTAATCACCGCAGTTTCATGGGAGTCACTGCGCATTGGGTATGCTATTGATTTAGTGTATTATTTTTATATAATTGATAAATTGACCATTGGTGATAGACTGATAGTCTGATAGACTTATAGTATAATCTTTTCAATTATTCGACATGTGTTCCTCATTCATTAATTTGGTGAGTCTTCATTTTGCTGTGATTCACAGTAATTTCACACTAATTCACTGATTCTGTCATCTGTCATTGTGTCTGATTCACAGCAAAATGTGGAAGAGTCCATATTCACAGGCTGTGAATATGGACTCTTCCACATTTTGCTCTTATGGGATGGGTCACTGATGTGGTGGTATGGTAGGCGACTCATCGCTGAATTGCCTCCTTTATATCACATAGTTCTTCTCTTCAATGTTTGGTGGCGCAGTTTAGCTGGTGCGTGTCTAACCAATATTATTAAATTAAGCTTAAAAAAATGTTCATACAAACATTGATTTTATATTCTTACATTACAGATCAATGATGACTTGTCGCGAGGATCAGCTGCACTGGCATGCCGAAGATTTCGTGGAACACATAGCTTTGATAAAATTGCTGGAATATTGGACAGGATCAACTCGGAGCATGGTTTATCTTATAGAAAAGTTGTATCTACAGTCACCGACAATGCATCGAACATGGTGAAATGCTTTAAAGAGTTCGGTGTTCGTGTTCAGAATCGTACTGACGACATTGATGAAGATGATGCAGATGAAGATGATGATGAAAAAGATTCAGATGAAGAGGTTATCATCAGCAACTTTCCTGAACATTCAGGAGAGCATGGAGAGGAGTCAGTGAAACTATCATCCCATATTCGATGTGCCTCCCACACATTGAACTTGGTAGCAACAACTGATGCAGATAAAGGACTGAATTCACCTGGACTAAAGAAGATAAAGCATTCTGCAATGGGAAAATGTTCGGCGCTGTGGAATGCTGCTGGTAAACCCAAGTCAGCAGAAAAAATACAGGAAATAACTGGCGTCCAATTTAGGTACCCATGCGTCACCCGATGGAACTCAATGTACGACTCATTAAGCCAAATATATAAACATAAGAACGACGTGAATGTAGCTCTTGAAGAACTGAATCTACCCATCCTCAAAGACAATGAATTGGAATTTATTTCAGAATATTTGTCTGTTCTAAAACCAATTGCAGCAGCCCTCAACAAATTACAGGCAGAGAAAGAATGCTACTACTACGGTTGTCTTCTTCCAACAGTCCTAGTGACTCAAGATGCCCTCGCAAGATTGGAGCCTATCCAACCAAACGACCTGCGCTTGAGACACTGCATGCCATTACTGGCAGCAGTCGTCTCTGGCTTCAATGCCAGATTTGGTCATTTTTTGTCGTTGAGCCCCGAGGTAACTGATGCCGTTTTGGCCTCAGTATCTCATCCGTATTTCAAACTTAGATGGATATCATTGTTGCAAGGGCCTAATTTCGGCGATCATGAAGCAATCAAGTCTCAAGTAAAAGACAAGCTGCAAATGGCTGTAAGAAATTGTAATTCTGACAGCAGTGGTAATAGTTCGGTGAACTCAGACTCATCATCTGAAGACGATTTCTTCAGAACTATGGACGGCTCATTCTCTGCTCCTAACAACAAGGAAGACTTGGAAGTCCTCAATTATTTGCAGGACACCAGTAAGGCACTCGACTCTTTAGATAGGTATCCTGCTATAAAGAAGATCTTCAAGAGGTATAACACCACGCTACCTTCCTCTGCACCAGTGGAACGGTTGTTTTCGTTTGCTGGCATGGTTCATAGCCCCAAACGAAGTCGTCTCTCGGATGGTAACTTTGAACAATTGGTTTTGCTGAAAGCAAATGTTTACAGCGGTTGAACATTAAATTAACACTCTTAACTTGCGGTTTTTACCCTTATATTGTCAGTAATTGCGTACTGCAGTAAAACTGTAAAATTAAATTCTATGTAAAAAATGTTTACTTATATATGCTGACCATTCATTGATATGGGTTATGGACCTGGTGAAATGAGAATTGAGAAAAATAGAACTAAAAACTATATGTAGGTCATTTAATAGTTTTTTCTTTGCTGATAAGTTATGATAATACTAAGTTTTAAGTTTACCACCTGAAAAACTGATACTTTTCAGGAGTGATTAACAAAATAATTTGTTTTTGTTTACTCTACAAGAGTACAACTTTTTTCAATTCATATAAAAGTGATTTTAAAAAGTGATCTTGAAAAGTGATCTTCAAGATCACGATCTTGATCTGGATCTTCAAGATCACATTTTTCTGGTGATCTGATCTTGATCTTCAAGATCACATTTTTCTGGTGATCTGATCTTGATCTTCAAGATCACCAAAGTTGGTGATCTTGCCCATCTCTGGCTATAGTACCACTGTCAGTAAACAAATAGTTTAACTTTGGTTAAGGCAAACGGTGAGAATATGTTGAGTTATTTTCTTATAATATAAAAATTAATAAATTTTCAAGCAAAATAAGGAAAGGAAATTGATAACAAGGATATGATTGTCATTCTAGATTTTTTTATTATGTAGGAAAGAAGGGTCAAAGGCGAATGCCCGCAAAAATGCCCCCCCCCCCATAGAAGGAAAAGAAGATAGTCGAAATCAATGTCTCCAAGGCTGTTAAAAAGTATACCTTTTTTGGGGGGGGATCACCTGAAGATCAGAGCCCCCAGCCTTCTCTAGTTAGCCTTATAAGGCTAACTAAGGAAAATATCACGACCTAACCTAACCAATCGTTAAGTCAACTATACGCCCTTGACGACTGGTTAGGTTAGGTGGTGATATTTTCGTTAGTTAGCCTTATAAAGCTAACTAAAGAAAGCTGGGGGCCCTGATCTTCAGATGATCCTTTTTTTTTAATTTGAAAAGAATGTGTAGTGTGTAAGATGCATGTGTGTGTGTGGTGAGGAATAAAGGGAAAAGCATGTGTTTGAGAGCATGTTGGACTGCTCACATGGTAGATGAGACACGGAAAAAGATCAGCTAAAGAGGAAAGTGACAAGAAAAACCGGAGTTCCAGCTCTCCCTGTGTCCTGCCTAACGTCCTGCTAACCAGGGAGTACTTCCCTGGTCAACTGGTGTCTACAATCTCCTCCATATAATATATATATATATATATATATATATATATATATATATATATATATATATATGATGAAAATAATCACGAAGGAAAAAGGAAGCACAGAATGGTGCGTGTACATAAGGAAAGCCCAGGTTTTAAGTTTAGTATTTATCGGAAAAAAACAAACAATTTGTCCTACGTGCACTTTTACTTCGGACATGACACCCCCATCAAGAAAGCTATATTTTCTTCAATGTTTCTCCGCGCTCTTAGGATCGCCAGTCCGGAATACATGGATGTCGAATTAGAAAAATCAACGGTATTGGAAGTGATTTGTGTTACTCACCTGCGTTTTTAGAATCTTGTCTTAACAAGGCAAAACGAACTTTCTATCGGGTGAATAATAACCCTCGCACTTTGTCGAAGAATATTTTAGTACTTCCATTTTTCCCAGCCTTTTTTAGGCATTGCTAATGTACTTAAACTTTTGAATATTAATGTAGTATTTTCATATGACAATATTGTGAAAAATATCGTAGTAAAAAATAGCCCTACCAATAATTCAGACATAAAATTGGTTGTAAACAATCCTTTTACATTGGACAGACGGGAAAGGATTTGCACACACGTGTAAAACAGCATCAATATTCCGTTAGAACGGGACAGTCGTCCAGTGCCCTTTTCGTCCATTTGTCAGAGTTATCCCACTGTATTGAGTGGAATAATGCTTCAGTTTTGTTTCACTCAAGCAACATTGTTAATAGAAATATTCTTGAGTCTGCCATTAGTCAACTTACAAATAATTTTAACATTAACCAGGACCTTTTTTCGCTTGACCCTGTTGTTTTGAATTCGTTGAGAACGGATTTAGACAAGAGGGACAAAGTGCTAAAACTCTGGTAGTTTTTCCTTATAAATTTGTATCTCCTCCTACAATGTCATTAGACGAAAGCGCTTGAGCACCATTCTGTGTTTCCTTTTTCCTTCGTGGTTATTTTCATCATAAATATTATTCACGTGTTACTTTCGTGAAATAATTTTAATATATATATATATATATATATATATATATATATATATATATATATATATATATATATATATATGCAGTCACAGAAAAGTTTGCCAAAAATAAATTTAAAGAAATCCAAAATTACTATTGATGCGAAATAGTTTATACATCTTCGCTTTGTTATAATTTGTTACCAAAAACACTATTTTTCTTAGACATAAATCTTTAAAAAAATAATAATAATTAAAAATAATTATCAGCATTTTTCTCCGTTACCATTCCTTGAATAGCTGATACTGGAAATGATGTGGATGTACACAAGTTAAAATTACTGTCTAAAATATTTCATTCATAGCTTCAGTGAGAACAGCAAATATACAGTGCGTTCGAAAAGTCTCTCCGCAGTCAACGTGCTACAGCCAGTATATACGCGCTAAGCCGGTTTCACAACAAGTGTAGACGAGTTGCTCTGTAGCTGCAAAATGGTGGAAAACACTTTCAAGACATGCTGTAAAATCAAAAGGTTATGTAATAAAATCACTAAACCATGGTTCAATGAAAACATTGTAGTTTTTCAATTTCCTATGCGTTTAACATAGCACTGCGGATGAGACTTTTCGAACGCACTGTATTTGAATCTTCTAAATAAATAAACATTTGTCCGTCCGTTTTCTCTTATTAATAAACAGAGATAAATAATTGATAATAATTGATACTAATTTAACCCTCCCAGCAGCCATTCCCAACACGAACCTCTCTCGTTCATCAAATCTAGAAATGAAAATTTCCCGTAGAAATATATGCATTAGTGTCTAAAATATTTATGAGGCGACTTATACAAGTATTCTTTATAGCAGAACATTGATCATATTTTCCATTACTGTAACTATTGTTTTCAATATAAGAAATCAGACGTAACACAATACATTTGAGACGTAACAATAGCATTTTTCAAAGGAAAGGATTATAATTTCTTTTTACTACCGCTGTTGTAAAGATAATTAACGAAGTTTAAGTGAAAGTTTAAGCTACAGTATAATAAGTTCACAATATAGCAAAAGAAAATTGTTTAAAATATTATATGCTGAAAGTTGATGAAACGTACACTTCTCAACAAATCCATAGTTTACTCTAATAGATAACTGAACTAATATGAATCATGGGTGCTCTTCAAATATGTGCTCTACCGCGAAACTGTGATCTACCATATTCCAATACGTGCTCTACCGTGAAACTAGCCTTATAAGGCTAACTAACGAAAATATCATGACTTAACCTAACCAATCGTTAGGTCAACTATACGCCCTTGACGATTGGTTAGGTTAAGTCGTGATATTTTCGTTAGTTAGCCTGGAATATGGAATATTAGTTGGAATATGGTAGATCACAGTTTCGCGGTAGAGCACATATTGAAAGAGCACCGAATCATGTCTCATCCTTTCGGATGCCAGTTTTTGTAGTGTATTTGTCTCGGCTATTTATTTTATTAAGTTCACATATAAATAATGCATAATACCAAATATAAATTGAAGTTTATACCAGGGTAAGCATACTGGTCGCCCACGGGCCGCAACCAGTCCGTGAGGCAGTTTTGTCCGGCCCACGGCCTCCAAATATTTGTCGGAAAATTCCCAACAGATAAAGTACAGTATCATTACTGAAATGTTTTAGCTGGCACGATTACATTATAAGTTGGACGATCAAAAGTCAATAAAGTTAATTTGTATATATAGTTTACACGACATATAAAACGCCTAAAAACAAGTTTTAAACACCCAGGTGGGGTGTAGTATTGAAGTTAAGTCAATAAACGGTCAATTTTTTGGCATGAGGGTAACTTTTTAGTTTTTAGTAAAAAATTTTACTAGTTGGCGACTCTGCACACAAAATCTGGCAACATTTAATAGCTGAACTGTGTCAGTCACAGTTAAGTACGGTAATGGGAAGGAGGTGCGCCTGCAGTGGTGTTTTATAGGCTTTTAGTTATTTTAAAGTTTATATTTTAGAGAAGTGTAGTTCTAATTTCACTAATTTGACTAATTTTGTTTTTCGCTTTCAGGTGTTTAACTATTTCATAAACTATGCCAAAAACAGCAGCTAGCAGTACTGCTAAAATTCGTGCTATTGTAACAGAATACCCTAAAGAGTTCGTTGCTTCTCCTAAGAATGAGCTGTACTGTCAAATTTGTGCCGTTACGGTGAACCATGAAAAACGGTTTTTCATTGATAAATATCGAAGCACAAATAAACATCAACGTGGACTTGTTCCGCAGGATGCACGAATGCAAACATTCTTGAAGCCTGTTTCGACGGATTTTTCTAAAAACGTCGTGAGCGCTTTTCTGGCAGCAAACATTCTCCTCCATAAGCTAAACCGCCCCAGTATAAAAAGTTTGTTTCTTGAAGTGGGTCACACAATTCCATCAGTGTCAAGTTGTCGGTCCATTGTCGACGAACAAGCCACTGATGAAAGTGCTCGTATAAAACAGCTAATGAACGGCAACGGCACGACTCCAAAAGAATGATATCTGCAACATAATTAATCTCAGAAGGCCTGAAATTTCTCCTACTCTGTATGGCCTTCTACAGAACTGCCAACCAACCAACATCCGCTGCCGTGGGAAGATCGGGATCTTATTAAAAATTTGGACTGTCAAATTTTTTTGAAAATTTTGTCACTAGTACAGTTTTTTATACTGATTCTAAGTATGCAACTCACTTTTTGCGGAAATAAATATTTAACATTTTATTGGCGTTTGTTTGCAGGAATAGTGCCAGCTTCTGCATACGGACTCACATAAACAGTAATTTTTGTTGTTATTAATGTTCCCCGGTCAATTGAGTGCCCGGTTAGGTCAATTGAATGCCCGGTTAGGTTAACTGTACGCCCTTGACGATTGATTAGGTTGTCAAAATATTTTCGTTAGTTTTAACGAAAATATCACGACTTAACCTAACCAATCGTCAAGGGCGTACAGTTGACCTAACCGGGCATTCAGTTGACCTAACAGTGCATTCAATTGACCGGAGGCAACTCGCAAGTAGATAGATTACAGCACTGCATTATCATATGCTCACACTGCAACAATAATATTCACACTAAACTAGGTGTAAGCAGGCAACAAATAAACATTAATAACAACAAAAATTACTGTTTTTTGCGAGTTCGTATGGAGAAGCTGGCAGTATTCCTGCAAACAAACGCCAATAAAATGTTAAATATTTATTTCCGCAAAAAATGAGTTGCATACTTAGAATCAGCATAAAAAACTGTACTAGTGACAAAATTTTCAAAAAAATTTGACTCAGTCCAAATTTTTAATAAGATCCGAAGATCGTTCTCAATGTTAAAAAAGCTTTTGGCGAAAGACCGCAATTTTTTACCCGAAAATGTCTACAAGTACTTAATGCTGTATTGTAATTGTACTCACTGAGTACCTAAAATTTATTTCACCAATTTATTACTGAGTACTACTCAGTAATAAATTGGTGAAATAAACTTTAGGTTTTCTCTGCCACAACTCATAAAATACGGTCAATTTTTTAGGTTAAGTTTTTATAGAAATAAAGTCAACTTTTCCACATTTTTACGTCAACTTTTGTTTGCCCTAATTTATAAGGTAATAACACCATTCGTTTCATTTGTGTCCTCATCCTATGAAATTATTCTACAGATCTACAGATCTACAGAAGCTAAGGCTAACAAAGACTCTAAGCTCCACTCTAAGGTTAGCCCGAGAGAAAGGAAAGAGTAGGGGATTAAGAGAAGAGAATAAGGGGTTAAGTAAATACAAAGCGAGTTAACAACTCCAGACATCATTTGCTTCATATTTGAGGTCTATACATTTTCTGAGGCATTAATATTTTTAATGAATTTTTTTTCATCCAATTTTACAATAGTGGTCCGGCCCCCAGACCGAGGGGATGAAGGAAGGTGTTCTCCAAGCAAATAGAAATTGGCTATCCCTACTCTATACGATTAAAAGAATTTATTTTGTGTATTTACACGCTTTCTCTACCTTTGTAATATCTTGCAAAGCTGCAGTCTTTCAAATAAGTGCTTGTTGTTCTAACATAAGCTTTGGAAGTCATGTTTGAGCTTTTGAATGTACAATCTAATTCAGAAAAATAAACAAATAAATAATAATAATAGTAAATTCAGGACAATGAAGATTTTGTCATAAAATATTAGAAATTTCCTACTCAAAAAATGAATGGTGAAGGTTTACGCTGTTCTTTAGTATAGCAGCCTATTTATTATTAATTAGTATGGAGTAAAATGTGACCCAAATGTTGAATCAAGAATTTTGACCTTTAATTAACCGGATCACCTGAAGAGCAGGGCCCCCAGCCTTCTTTACTTAGCCTTATAAGGCTAACTAACGAAAATATCACGACCTAACCTAACCAATCATTAGGTCAACTGTACGCCCTTGACGATTGGTTAGGTTAGGTCGTGATATTTTCGTTAGTTAACCTTATAAGGCTAACTAAAGAAGGCTGGGGGCCCTGATCTTCAGGTGATCCAATTAACCTTATTAAATCATGAGAAACTATATTGGCATGGGATAAATCCCACGTAAAGTACGATATGGTTTAACCTTCAGAATAGATTTAATATATACTTGCCTGTTTCCTTTTATTAATAAACAAAGGTAATTCATAAATTATATGCCTTGTTTTGTTTCTTATCCCCAGACTCCTGATTAATAATTACCAGCTTCACAAATTAAAATTTTACGGAGAAATTAGTATCTAGACAAATGTTTTTTACAGTAGAACAGTGATAATATCATTTATTAACATTAGTATACCATTATTTATATAAGAAATCAAACTTTAAAAAAATGAGCTTTAATGAAACCTAGCAATAATTATTGCCTGTTCGCTACCGCTGTTGTAAAGATATGAAAAAAAATAGGTTTACAGGAAAGTTTAAGCTATAATAGAAAAAAAAATACTTAAAAATTTACATGTTAAAATATTAGCATATATGAAATAACTGATACATTATAAATTTCTAAACCAATCTATATATTACCCCTACCCCCATATTTTATTCCCTCTTTCGTCGTTAGGAGTGTCGACGACCTAAAATTTAAAAGGTTTCGTTAACGGGCAAAATATGTCGATATGTATTTGTATTCAGTTTGACACCTTCTTGATCAATACTTTTTCAAAAAACTCAACTGATCAAAGTTAAAGAAACACTTATGGTTTCGGATGCCATTTTTAGTTGTTATTACTTTGGTCTTGCATTTTTCTTGAATATTTATTGAATTCTTAATGGAATACAAAAATACATAATGCAATACAGAAAATAGTATTTATAATCTAATGGGAATATCTTTCACACACACACACACACACACACACATACACACATGTTAGGCATGGTCGGAGGAGTTTATGAAAACAATCAGGGAATGATTCTCCTTGAATTAGTTGAACTGAGAGGGAATGTTTTGTAATTTATCTAAATATTTTGTTTAACGGCACGATGGCGGTTTGCCTGCAGCAATAAAATGGCGTCTTAAGTTTCTCTTTCAATTACCGATTAAATAACATTCAAATACACTTAAACTTTGTTCAGGAAGGCGAGTAGCAGCAACAACAGCAGCAGCAGCAGCAGCAGAAAAAAACAAAAACATTTGTAATGATAAAAAGAGAGCCCTATTTTATTTTAAATGTAAGATAAATGCTAATCGTTAAAAATTCACACTTCCCCGCGCGCAAAATCATTTATTTAATTTATAGAAAAGCATTAAGCGATTGAAAGCTAAGATTAATTATTTCATGAATTTTATATCCCATTCAAAGTTGCAGTTTAATTTTAATTTTTAACAGGTGTTAAATGGTGATTTCCTTTCGTATAATTTTATGGTATTCGGTGGCTTTATAATTCATAATACTGAGCGCTAAGATCGATGAGTATTTTGTTCAGTCATTATTATTATTATTATTATTATTATTATCATTATTATTATCATTATTATCATTATTATTATTATTATTATTATTATTACTTGCCACTTTCACTATTTCTATGTAATAATAAAGTAAATGCCATTAATTTTGCTTAAAAAGCTTCCATGCTTTCAACAGCATATTCAGATTAGAAAACTGGGAATATATTAGTCATGTCAAATATCTAAATTGTACAGAAAATATTGAAAAATATTTTAAAATTCTTTCATTTTCATTCTTTTTTGAATAAAGATTTTTGTATTTTGTATTAAAAAGTGGTAGATTGCAAATGTTGCATACAACTGCAAGCCGATGTCCGTGGATGAATTTGTAGCATTACAATATTGCAAAGAGGGTGAGTTTTGCAATACTGCAAAGTTTTAAGTAGTCTCTCCCTGTCACCTGCACCCATCTTCCCCCCCCCCCCCCCCCCCCCCCCCTGAAGTTAGTTGTCATGGCAACAGAAGAAACGACGAAAGAGAAGGGAAGAAAAAGTGGATGAGAAAGAGAGGAGGAAGAGTAGGGGAAAAAAAGGGGAATATCTCTCTCTCTCTCTCTCTCTCTCTCTCTCTCTCTATATATATATATATATATATATTCTTTAATTGTTTTATTTAATATTTCATTTGGAAGTTTTCCTTCCTCAGTAACAAGAATCTTATAACTTTAATGTAAATTCACTTTCAATAATTTCATTTTACATTCGTCAACGAAACTCGTCATTGTATCCTTCATTCTTCGATTCCTCCGCCACCCCCAAAATACCACGTCATCAACATACGTCGGACGCAACAGTTGCCACGTATTCTCTTCCAAATTCAGGTTTACTCCTCTTTCTAGCATTCTTGCTTTCACCTCACGCATCCCTCTACACATTAAACAGCTATGACAACATTACACAGCCCTGTCCTACTCCAACGTCAATACCGAACCAGCCTCTGCGGTCGCTGCAGTGTGCGGGGCTTCCATTCTGCCAATGTAAAATTACACGCGACTCGAGTCGTTAGTCGTGAGTCGCAACACAATCCTGTGTGCGGCCGGCATTATACTACCACATAAAGACTTCTCTGCATTGAATAACTTACCACTGACACCATACATTGTAAACATTGACCACATTTCTCCAAATTCATAAGTACATTATATACCTTTTTCTTCCTATCACTTAATGTATCATTCAACTATCTCACTGAAAACATTCGCTGAACACATCCTCTTCCTTCTCTAAAGCTGCCTTGTTCATATAGAGCTAACGAATTTGTAATCTTTTTGACACTGTCTATTAATACCCTTCGAATATGCTTTTCCACCTATAGTTTATACTTAAAAATTTTATACCAATATATTTTTTACATTCGCTTCTTTTACCTTTATTTTTAAACATTGATACAATTACATATTTTTTCCCAATCACCTTGAACACACTTCCCTTCACCTTTTGATGTACCTTCCACAGCCATTCAACTAGCATTCTACCTCTACATTTAACCATTTCACTACATATCCCATCAATTCCTGCCAACTTGTCTTTTTTCATATTTGATTCAACTTCCTCTAATTTGATCTTCCACTCCTTAGTATACTCTTCTGCATTACACCATCAAAACCAGCTGCATTCACATCTGCTTCCCGTTCATCTGCCTCAGTACCAGTTTACTATATTAAATACTCCTTAACTCTCTCACATTTTGCACTAATACATTGTCATTCTTATCTTTCATAATTAGCAGTCATTCGACCAGACATCCTAACTTCTTTCCAGTTTTTTATTCTCCTCATACTGCACATTCATCTTCCACCCCAACTCTTCATCTAATCTCTTCTTACTTCTTTTTACCACTCGCTTAAGATTCTTCTTGAAATCTTTGTACAACTCATTACATCTTCTTTTATAACATTCTTTCATAACAAATACATCAGATGATGGTGTCACTAAACCTTTTTTATAAACATTTCAAACAATCTGCACATCCATTTGTTCACCATCTTCTTCCCAACGATTTTCTCAACTCTTCTAATCTGTTGCCACCTCATTCCAATTCAACCATTCAACATTTAATATCTCTCTCTCTCTCTCTCTCTCTCTCTCTCTCTCTCTCTCTCTCCTTTTTTCAGTAATTATTATTATTATTATTATTATTATTGTTATTATTATCATTATTATTATTATTATTGTTATTATTATCATTATTATTATATATTGTTATTATTATCATTATTATTATTATTATTGTTATTATTATCATTATTATTATTATTATTGTTATTATTATCATTATTATTATTATATGTTATTATTATCATTATTATTATTATTATTGTTATTATTATCATTATTATTATTATTATTGTTATTATTATCATTATTATTATTATTATGTTGTTATTATTATCATTATTATTATTATTATTGTTATTATTATTAGTTTAAAAGTGAAACTGTAAAAGGCCACTGAACCTCGCCTATTTCACTTGTTTTCTATAATCATAAATCAATAACTGGAATCTTCAATCCAAATATTTCATTATAATACTTTCTTTCACATATTCACCATTTGTTCTTTCCTTCCATACTTATACACCCGCAATTTTATATATACACAGTAGATGTGTGTAATAGGCGAATATCGATAGGAAGAAAGGAACACACACACACACACACACACACACACACACATATATATATATATATATATATATATATATATATTATATATATATATATAATTTAAATTCTGTACCGATTCATCGATTTGTTGTACCTGGTATTCCATACATTAAAACCAAGCTCACCCTCTCGTCTATTGTTAATTTCGCAGCTATCCCCTACCTAAAAGAAAAAAAAAAAAATTATAATCAACACTGAAAATTCCTATGATGCGCGACTTTTGCGCCACCCTGCATATATATATATATATATATATATATATATATATATATATATATATATATATATATATATATATATATATATATATATATATAAAATGAGAGAAAGAGATAAGTACAATTTCAATACAGTACAAGATTAAATAAGTCTAAGCCTAAAAATAGAAACATTTAATGAAATCGGACCATTCTCCATGATTATTAACACTTTAAGAACTTTTATTTCACATCGAGCAGTTTACCTGTTGAGGAATAAACGTTCGAAAGTGTTATTGCCAAAGTTTCAATAAAAGTGAATCCAAGTGAACACACTTACCATAACAAATAAGGTTCAGATGCAAATGTGTATACTATATATATATATGTGTGTGTGTGTGTGTGTGTGTGTTCCTTTCTTCCTACCGATTACAGCCATCCATATAGAAACTGCGGGTGTATAAGTATGGAAGGAAAGAACAAATGGTGAATATATGAAAGAAAGTATTATAATGAAGAATCTGGATTAAAGATTCCAGTTATATATATATATATATATATATATATATATATATATATATATATACATATATATATGTTACAGTAAAAGTGTGTAACCAGCCATTTCGCGTAATGGCTGAAACTTTAGTCATTTCGCGAAATGGCTGTTTCACTTGGTCATTTCGCGAAATGACTAAAATCTTCAGCCATTACGCGAAATGGCTGAAATTCCACCTTGGTCATTTCGTACAAGATCATTTGCCCGGTTAGGTCAACTGTATGCCCGATTAGGTCAACTGTATGCCCTTGACAATTGGTTAGGTTAAGTTGTATTTTCGTTAGTTTTAATGAAAATAACACGACTTAACCTAACCAATTGTCAAGGGCGTACAGTTGACCTAACCGGGCCTTCAATGGCGGACATCGGAATAACATTGAAGGCCCGGTAAGTATTTGAAAACCTCTATATTGAAAATTCAAATTCAAATATGTTCAAATGTTCAAATGTGTTCAAATGTGTATTTGAAGAATGTTTCTCACTTATTCCAACAGACCTGTGGATGTGTGTATGTTTTAGCAGATTTAGTTAGTTAAATAAAGGTTTCCAATTTTATTGTGATGTTTGTTATTTTTATAAATTCATGACAAAAGTCATTTTAGTCATTTCACGAAATGACCAAGGTGGAATTTCAGCCGTAATTCAGTCGTAGTTCTCCTACATACGAGCGGAATCGAATGCCTTGAGGGGGCACCTTCTCATGCCGTACATATATACATTTTAACTGCAAACAACACACAGTATAATTAATGTAAAGAACGATTTCTGACTGATTGGGGACCTTGGTGTAGTGGTAGCATGTCCGACCGGCAATTGGACGATCCCGGGTTCGATTCCTGGGAGGTACCTCATTTTTCATTTGTTCGTTCTTTCTCCTCATCTTGTGCGGACGCTCTTCTACACAAGCGTCGTTCTTTACATTAATTATACTGTGTGTTGTTTGCAGTTAAAATGTATATATGTACGGCATGAGAAGGTGCTCCCTCAAGGCATTCGATTCTGTTCGTATGTAGGAGAACTACGACTTCTGACTGATTGAGAACCTTGGTGTAGTGGTTAGCATGTCCGACCGGCAATTGGATGATCCCGGGTTCGATTCCTGGGAGGTGCTTCATTTTTTCATTTGTTTGTTCTTTCTCCTCATCTTGTGCGGACGCTCTTCTGCACAAGCGTCGTTCTTTACATATATATATATATATATATATATACACGCTGTGATATATATATATATAATATATGTGTGTGTGTGGTGTGTGTATTATAGACAATTACAATAACCACAGTTTGATTTTAATAAGGAGACTGGAGTAAAATGTGCAGCACACAGGAGTTTCGTCCCTGTGAGGTTGGGTCACGTCCCAAGCACGTCTCTTACGACTAAACCACCCAAGAAAGCAATTAAAAAGAATTCCTCTCAAGTGCAGCTGTTGAGCGAAACTCGCTTTATCACGGAATTTTTCAGAAATGCTCTAGTTGACTCTTTAGTAATTATTATCAGAGAAAACTACAATAATTAACTAATTATACGAGGGTACTTCAATAAGTATCCGCACATTTTATTTTAGTGATAATATAGTATATATAATATATACTCGTAATAACGAGCCAAACTGAGATCTATAGGCTTATTTAGGCTACTCGTAGCTGTCGCATATCGTACGAGTAGTGAGCATGGCTGCGCCGCTTTCAATTTGTACTCTGGAAGAACAGAGCTCTGTGGTTCGTTTTTTGTGGGCAGAAGGTGTGAAAGGAGCTGAAATTCACACGCGTTTATGTGCTCAGTATGGGAATAATGCGTTACCATGGCGAAGTGTGTACGAGTGGAGTCAAATGTTCAAGGAAGGTCGGACATGTGTGACAGATGCTCAGCGCTCAGGACGACCGTCAACATCAACCAGTGGTGACAAGCAGGAAGAAGCCAGAGCCATGATTTTCGATGACAGAAGATTAACAATAAAAGAAATTGCATCTTCATTAGACATCAGTCAAGGGTGATTCAACCTTTCCATCGTTTGACACCCAGGTGTACAACCTCGGGATGTGATAGAAGATTGAGGGAAGTCTTTGTTTCCTATAAAACACAAGTTTATTTATGCAGAAACTTGAAATATATTTACAGTATTACGTCGATACAATATATGAGAAAGAGAAAACTTCATCAACTTGAGTAGTCTAAGCATCATCATCCTGTTTGCATATACGTTTTGTGTTTCGTATTTATCAATTATTACGAAAGAAATCTTTTATAACTTGAAGAGCCTAATCATTTTCATTAATCAATAAAGTAACATAAATATCATCAACTGTTGCCGCAAAATAGAAGTCAACATCTTCCTTCCTTGACTAATCAATTTTAAAATTAGAAAGAGCCGTTTTGAGCAGAAAACTGAGATTTGTTTATAAAAAACCTCTGAACAGGTAGCGAACAACGTGAAAAAAGTGTTAGCAGCTGACGAGGAAGCTTCTAACAGTGGCTGCATCCTCCAGCGCGGGACACGTCAACGCGAAGAAGAGGCGACGTCAAACCAAAACATCAACGCTGGTGGCCAAACTTCCTCAAATCTCCGTGCAGCGGGCTGTCTACGGTTGGCCAGACTGGCAGTCGACGGCCTGTTGCGTGGCACGGTCAGAGTGCCGATCGGCTCCCGGGGCCGGACCTATTCTCAGCGTGCTATTTTTTCATTACGGGAGCAATTGCCTGCTCCCCGACTACTCTTACTCTCCGGCGACATTAAGACTAATCCAGGCCCCACTACAACTTACACATGTCACCATACACAAAGACATAGACACAATAGCACCATGAGACACATACAGAAGTATAATATTAACATATTACAGTACAACGTAGATGGCCTCACAAACAAAATCATGCAGCTTAGGGAATTCGTACACAAACAAAACATTCACATAGCACTTATACAAGAAACAAAACTAAAACGCACACACAAAACACCCACCATCCCTGACTTCACGGCGATATCCGTCAAGATCGTACTGGGGGTCGGGGGTGGACTCATCACTTACATACGTAAAAGCATTAGCTACACTGATGCCACCCAAAACATTACAAACACAATCCAAGCAGATAACACGATAGAAATACAGGCAGTTAACATTAAAACACGCGCAAAACACAACACCACACTAATCAACATTTACATCCCACCAGATAGTTCACCTCAGGTGCCAGCCAATTACAATCCACAGTTACACAATCTGCCTCTCTCACTAATGTCATCTTAGGAGGAGACTTCAACGCTAAAGACACTAGTTGGTACCTGCACAACCAAAGCAACACCAGAGGCGCCAACATAGCCACACAACTAAACAGCCTCTTCATTCTTAACAATACAGAAGAACATACACACATACCACATCAAGCAGGATACTCAAACTCCTCCCCAGACATAACGTTCTGTTCCCCCTCACTAGCAACACATACACAATGGAGAACAGAAAAACAACTGTCATCAGACCACCTGCCCATCATCATCAACACATTCTACACTCTGCCCCAACAGCCTTAGGCACACTTACAGAAATTACAAGAAAGCTGATTGGGAACAGTTCAAAATACAGACTGAGGAACAATTCACCACATTAAACAGCACACCCATCATAAACATCAATACAACACTCAAGACATTTAATCAGATCATCAATAATGCAAACAAATACATACCCAAGGGCAACATTAGGAAATACAACCCAAATTACACTAGAGAAATAGCCCACCTCATAAGGCAACGTAACAACCTCAAACATAACACACAAACACACACAGAAGCCATAAAACAGCAGATACAACAGCTCAACACAGAAATAAACAACAAACTCAAAGAAAAACAAACAGAAACATTTAGGGAATTCATAACAACACTAAACCACTCCACAGATACATCCAGGCTATACAAGACTATAAACAGCATTACCCACTCTAACAGCGGCATTCACACCTCACACGCGGCTATCTGTCGCAGCCAAAATAATATCCCAACATACACACAACAAGCTAACATTCTAGTTAATCACTACGCAAAGATAAGTCACTTAAACAGAGACAACAACCAGAAACACGCAGACAGACAAACAGCCAGACACAAGAAAACCTACAGACTCGACACGACCATTACACCCTTCAATACAGACCAGACCACCAAGATCATCAAAAACATTAAGAAATCGAAGGCTACTGGACCAGACAACATATCTAACATACACCTTAAACACTTGGGCCACAAGGAATACTAGCTCTCACAAATATCAGCACATATTCATACCAACACTGTATTATTCCTGACATATGGAAACAAGGTAAAATTATTACACTACTCAAACCAAAAAAAATCCAACAGAACCAGCTTCCTATAGACCCATTACTTTACTATGCACACCTTCCAAAGTAACAGAAAGACTAATCTTACAAATCACCAACCCACACATACCTATCGCCTACTCAACATGGATTCAGACCTCACCACTCAACCACGACATTACTCACTAACCTCACGCAGCACATCATGGATGGCATCAACTCCAGACGACCAGCTCAACGTACACTATTAGCAACAATAGACATTAGTAAAGCATTTGATGCTATCCCACGCTTCCCTCTCATAAACAAAATACTCAACACAAACATGCACAATAACACCAAAAGGTGGCTGAGCAACTATCTTTCAGGAAGATACTCACATGTCACATTTAATGGCAAGTCATCCAAAAACAAGCTTTTTCCGAACGGGGTCCCTCAAGGCTCTGTTCTCTCACCAACACTCTTCAACTTATACATGCATGACATTCCAACACCCATAGATAACAAGCTTACCTTATCATCATATGCAGATGACATCACTCTAACATCCACCCACAACAACATCGACACCGCTACAAATAACCTACAAACATACATAAACAGTATACAAGACTGGCTCACACACAATAGACTCAAAGTAGCGCCACAAAATCAACCATCACCTTGCTTACAAGCAACACAAAAGAACACCAGGTAATTCCACAGCTTACACTAAACAACACAACATTCCACACACTCACAGACCAAAATACTTGGGGTCACATACAACACATCATTATCTTTTGCAAACCACATTCAGGACATTAAAAACAAATGTACGTCAAGACTTAACACGCTTAGGGTACTAACAGGCACAAACTTTGGACACCAGCAGGAAACATCACTCATATACAAACAATATATTCGCTCAGTTATGGACTATGCTAGCCCATGCTGGGCACCCATTATCTCAAACACACACATAAACACCTTACAGACAATACAAAACAACGCACTTCGTATCATTACAGGATGCACTCAAACAACACCAATAGAACACCTGCACACAGAAACAAAAATACTGAAAGTTAGGGAACATTTAGACATGAGGGGAACACAATTCATGGCAGCAGCGACAACTAACCCACAACACCCTTGCCACTACATGTACAATCATGCACCAACACCTCGCACCATTAAGGTAACACCAGAGAGACATTATAACCAAATACTCCATTCCATACCACGCCCCACAGACATCACACAGTACAGAAAACACATACACACACACCTAACCCACAAAGCACTGACACGACTCGGTCCGAATGCGGTCCTAGGTGCGAAGCCGCCACCCATTAACAGGTCAGAGATCAGCCTGAGCAGATCGGATCGAGTTAACTTAGCACGATTCCGATGTGGACATCACCCCAACTTACACATATAAACACAGACTAGACAACTCCACAGACGACACCTGCCACCTGTGCCAGGACACACCACAAACAATTGAACACATTATGACAGACTGTACCGCTCTAGCACAACAACGAACACAACACAACATCACTAGTGCGCTGAACCTCTGGTCCACTCCGGAGAGGGCGATCGGTTACCTGCGTGCCGCCGGCTTGCTCGATCAGGGTGGGCTGATCAGCTAACCAACAACAACAACAACAATCAGTCAAGGGTCAGCCTATTCGATAGTTCATGACATTCTTGGCTTTCACAAGGTTTGTGCAAGATGGGTGCCCAAACAATTGACAGAAGAGCACAAGCGTAATCGTATGGACATCTGCTCTCGTCTATTGGCGCGGTATCATAATGAAGGTGAAAATTTGTTGGAGCTCATTATCACTGGAGATGAAACCTGGATCCATCACTATGAACCAGAAAGCAAACGACAGAGCATGCAATGGAACCATCCAACATCTCCTGTTTGCATGGAAGTTCAAAGCGCAGCCGTCAGCAGGTAAAGTTATGCTGACACTTTTTTGGGATACACGAGGCCCTATCCTTGAACATTATCTAGAGCGTGGAATTACAATAACAAGTGCATTGTATTCTGACATGCTTCGGAATGAGTTAAAGCAAGCAATTCGCACAAAACGGAGAGGGAGATTGTCGGAAGGTGTTATTCTGTTACACGACAATGCGCGCCCTCATACCGCTGCACAGACTACAAAATGCCTTCAAGAACTTAAATTTGAAGTTCTCGACCATCCAGTCTACAGTCCAGACCTGGCACCTTCGGATTTTTACCTGTTTGGACCACTAAAAGACGCTTTGAGAGGTCAGCGATTCCAAGGCGATGATGACCTGAAGGAGGCGGTGCATGACTGGCTAGGCACACAGCCAAAAACATTCTTTTGTGATGGCATTAGGAAGCTTGTAGATCGCTGGACTAAGTGTATTGAGAAACGGAGACTATGTTGAGAAGTAATGAGTTTATAATCCATCAGATGTGAAAATAAAATTGTGGAAATAAAAAGTGCGGATACTTATTGAATTACCCTAGTGTGTGTGTGTGTGTATATATATATTATGCCGGTGATATAGTATTAATCAGCCCTTCAGTTAAAGTATGGGTCATAATATAAAAATTTGCGAAATATATTAATTTTAATGTTACAAAAACTAAGGTTATGCAATTTCATTTCAAAAGCTGAAATTAACCAGTTAATATTATTCTGAAAATGAGAGACGAACTCATAGAGGAAGTTCAAAAATTTAAGTATCTAGGCGGTCACATTATCACCAGCTCCTTCACTGATGACTCAGATATAAAAAAAAAGCAATATTAACGTTTCTGTGCTAAAGCAAAAGTGATTATAAGGAACTTCAGATTCTGTACAAGCGAAATTGAAGATACTCTCTTTCGTACTTTCTCCACTAATATATATGGGCAGCAACTGTGGGTTTATTATAAAAAGAAGGTTCTGGCAGAACTCTAAATTTGTTTTATAACATATCTTTTAGATTGCTGTATAAATGAGCTCCCAAGATGCTCAGCTTCGCAAATGTTCGCTAACCACAAAATCTTGATTCTCTCGGAGGTAACGAGACGTGCTCAATACAATCTAACGTAAAGAATTCAAAACTCGACAATCCATTAGTTCAAGCTATTCACCAGTCCTGCCCCCAGAGTTAGACTATGGACTTCTTCATATGAAAATGGTATTTTTTTCTATATCTCAACTCAACACCGATATTGGTATTTTCATTACTCGTAGTTTTACTTGTATTTTTAGACTTTTTTTTTATTTTTTTATTACTTTTATTTTTGTTTTTTTATTATTACGTGTTTTATTTTCATTTCTTTTTTAATCCTATTTTAGATTTTGTCGCTATTATTATTATCTGTATTATGGAAATTATCTTGTTTTCTTCTGCCAATAAACTTTTCATGTTTTAATATATATATATATATATATATGATACAACTCAGAACGGTCCCCTGAGAAATTTTTATGTTACACACACAGCGCACACACACACACACACACACATATATATATATATATATATATATATATATATATAATATATATTATATATATATACTGTGTGCATATATACAGTAAACCCTCGTCCAATGCGGGGTTTAGGTTCCTCGAGAACGGCGCTTTAGTAAATCCGCGTTGGACAAACTTAATGCTTTATGGGATAAATGGGGATACGTGAACGCGGCCGCGTAAAGTCTCCCATTAATACTTAGATACGTAGATTTTTTATTCACACATAAATGAATTTCCCTACCTATATTGTATATGAAATAAGAACATAATAAAATCATAAACACAATGATATTTACATTGGATAAATAAAAATATATTAAATGAAAATAGCACGCATCCTTTCTTCACTCTTTCGGATGGTGCGTATGGCAGACTCATTCACGTGATACTCGCGCCAAGTGATGTCTTGCTCAAACCACCACGCAACTTATCTGGAATCTTTATTTTTTAAGCTAATGTCATAACCTTACGACTTTTCTTCTCTTCCTTCACTATCACTTGCAGATGCTTTACGTTTTGGTGTCATACTGCTGTCTAAGGGTATTAGCAAAACAACGGCAAAATACGACAAAAACAATCCAACACAACTTCACTGAACTTAACGCGGTAGCGGGACTTAGACAAAGGGTGATGCGAGTGGTGACGCGAGAGGGAGGGAGATGCGGGAGTGTTGGAGAGTGTAGGAGAAAACACTAGAACGCGCATTGGCACGCGTACAGTACTACTGTATTAGAGCGTGTTTGGCGGCCTTTGTATAATCAAATTTTCCGCTCTCGGCAAATAAGTGTTCGCATTTTTTTTTCGTGTATAAGTAAATTCGCGCTGGACAAACACTCGTTGGACGAGGGTTTACTGTATATATATATATATATATATATATATTCTCCTTATTAAACTTTCATTCCATTTCGGAGATCCTTTTTATCGGTCGAGTGTTCAGTAGCAAAATAGTGTCCCTCGTCAAATGCTTTCACATTTTGTAAATGCTTTTATAAATTTTAAACGAAATGGCGAATTTTTAAAATATTTAAATCTGAACCTGCTTTTATTAATTAATGGCGGATTTTAATTGAATTTTTTTATTAAGAATTAAGGTTGTACAAAAAATTCATTAAGTAAACAATGGATGTGCTTTTATCGGGGTGTGACACAAAATAAAACTTTTCTCTGTCTCTCTATCTATCTATCTATCTATCTATCTCTGTCTCATTATTTTTCCTACAATAATATGGGTGATGCCGTATTCTTTTCGAAGCGAGGCTAAAATTTATTCATGAACTTTGCAAACCCAAACATGATTTCCTTCTGGAATGAATTCACGCAGAAGTGTGTTCGAACATATGAAAATATTAACATATGAACAAAGAAAAGACGAACACGTAAAATGTCCAAATGTATGTACATATTATCTCATTTCTGCAAGTATACATCATATGAACATTTGAGCGTCACTCTGAAATGCATGTACAGTAGGTTGATTCACGACTAATTAAAATAGTCCGCTGTATATTTTAAGTATAAAGTAGAACTTGCGTGTGTGTATATATATATATATATATATATATATATATATATATCAGTGGCGACTGGCGTATAGGAGCGATGGAGCGGTCGCTCCCCTTGCTTGAAACGATAAATATTAATTTAACAGATAAAAAATATATTAATTTTAAGATATTAAAATAAATATTCTTGAAATATATTTTAAAAATTCATGTGGCATATCATGATTCATGAGGCATTTTGAGTAAGCCTTCATACAGTACATAATATTCTAAACTTATAGCATAGCTTCAAACAGCGGTACTTTGAATACAAAATAATATTGCAGCCGAATGGAGCGATAGATTTTTCGCTCAAGTAAATATAAATTATATTTTACTGTTGTAATGAAAATATAAGTACAATCGCGAATTTTTTTTATAATAACAACTTTATTTTTACTAATAGTTACTTCAGTAATAATGATATAAGCCATTTATATGTATTTTATTGAAATTATTACTTATTTGTAATTAACTAGAATTGTACGTCTGGCATAGCCGCATATGTTAGTTAATACAAGTACTCTTGTGAGCGGCAGTTGGATTCGCGCTAGCCTATTGTGAGTCCGTGTTGTCATACAATTTTATGAAATCGCACCCCCATACATTTATACCATGAGTCGCCACTGATATATATATATATATATATATGATGATGAAAATAACCATGAAGGAAAAAGAAAACACAGAATGGTGCTCAAGCGCTTTCGCCTAATGAAACCTTTTAAAAAGTTGTTAAGTTGTTTTACAAAGAGTGTATGTGCAGGGCCGGATTAAGGCTGTGAGGGCCCTAATGCTGATAAGAGAGAAGGGCCTATATATGTACTATATATTGTATATAATTCATAAAATCTTCAAACAAAAAGAAATGCATATTTATCCAAATTTAACAAGTGAAATAACAACTAGCAAAAATCAGCTATGTACAATTTGTACATTAAAAAAAAGCAGCAAAAACAGCATACAATTCAGAGAGAGAATGATTTCTTCCTTTCTGGCTTTAAATTGTGATATCAAACCAAACAGCCTCCTTTTTTCGACACGTTGAATGATCATTACACGAGGCCCAAATTCCCAACGTCTGAAAAACAATTTCTGAAACAGATTTAACCCTTTGAAGTCAATCGTACAAAAATGGATGAAAATCATACATTCATATCGACAATAATACACCATCAAATATAATGACATAAAAAAAAACTCTCAACTAAAACTAAAAAAACTCTTATTTTCCACCTCTGAAGATATAATTATATAGTTATATATGATATTACTGAACGAACCTTGTGACAAACAGTTAGGGTTTATGATATAGAAATTAGGGCCTAAATTCGAGAGCCTAAAAAATATGAGGGCCTAAGCTTAATGGTTAATCCGGTCCTGTGTATATGCCATCAATCGAAGAAAGATCACGAGAAAAGGAAACGTTAAGAGAAGAAGAAGGATTGAGTTATGTATTGTTAAAGGTAAGGGGAAAGTCGTGTGGAATATTATGAGGAGTAAACAAATGAAGAAATTGAACTTTGAAGCATTGAAAGTCCCAGTCAGAGATATTAGAAGGATCAGAAGTCAGGTGCGCCATAGTAGTTCTACATGAATCATGGCGTGATTGTTGAGAGGGACGCTTTGTGAAGCGGGTGGAGAAGTGAAGAGTGGAATCATCGGCGCAGGAGTGGATAAGGCAGCAGATGCGGTTTAATAGATCATTGATAAATAAAAAGAAAAGAGTGGATGGCAGGACAGAACCCTGAGGAACACCACTATTAATAGCTTTAGGAGAAGAACAGTCATCTACAACCGCAGCTATAGATCGGCCAGAAAGGAAATTAGAGATGAAGGCACAGATAGAAAGATAGAAACCGAAGGAGGGCAGTTTCGAAATTAAGGATTTTTGCCAGACTCATAAAAAGTTTTTGATATTTCTAGGGGAATAGCAAAGGTTTCACCGAAATCCCGAAAGAAAGATGACCAAGAGTCAGAGAATATGTAAGAAGATCGCCATTAGAGGGTCCTTTCCGGAACCCATACTGACGATCTGAAATAAGATTGTGAGAAGAGGGGTGTTTATGAATCTTCCTATTGAGGATATATTTAAAAACTTTAGAAAGGCAAGAAATTAAAGCAATTGGACGATAGTTGGAGGGTTAAGGGCGGCACCCTCTTTGGGACAGGCTAAATGAAAGCGAACTTCCAACAGGAAGGAAAAGTACCAGATGAAAAACAAAGACGAAAGAGTTTGCCTAGACAGGGTGTCAGCAAAGAAGTACAGTTCTTGAGAACAAAAAGAGGGACACCATGAGGACCGTACGCCTAAGAAGACAGAAAAAACTCTTTGGAGGAGATTCTTATTCCAGACATAATTAAGTCAGAGGAGAGGAGGAGGAAATGCAGGAACAGCGCCCGAATCGTCCAGAGTTGAGTTGTAGGCGAAAGTCTGAGCGAAGCGTTCAGCTTTATCACGGAGAAGAGACGGCAAATGAGCCTTCGGAATGGAAAAGAAGAGGGAAAGAGGATTTGAGGAAAGGCCACGAATGTTGCAGAAGTTAATGAAAAGTGAATTAAGCAGAGGCCCAGAATATCTTGAATAGGTAGTAGCAGGAGCAGTCCCGCTGCCCGAGTCTGCTTTCCCGGTATCTGTATTAGGGGAGCCAGAAGTGGGGTCATTTATGGTCGCCTCCTCAGAGGGCTCCGAGGCTCTTGAAGCCGTTGCCATTTTGTTTTGTTTTGTTTTAAAATTTTGAAAAAATATGTAGTGTGCAAGATGCATGTATGTGTAGTGAAGAATAGGGACAAAGTGTGTGTTTGAGAGCATACTCAACTGCTCACAGGGTAGATGAGACACGGAAAAAGATCATCTAAGGAGGACAGTGACAGGAGAAACGGGAGTTCCAGCACCTCCTGTCTCCTGCCTAACGTTCCCCCCGAAGTACCCTGGTCTATTGGTCTAGTCTTCTCATATACTGTATATACCTTTCAACCTTTCAAATGTTTCGTGCGATGATTCCTCATTTCACGAAGGTCAAGCTTGTTGCTCCTCCTCTCGAGTTGGCCTGGTGAAGTAGTGAGTTGGTTTCTTGTACTCTCCACCTCACATAGCCAGGTACTCCCGGCTCATCGGGGATTGTTCTGAGCCAGGTGTCTAATCTTCTTTTGAAGATGTCCACCGCAACACCACTCGTGTTCCTTAGGTCTTTGGACAGCTGATTAAACAGTTTTGGTCCTCTCATGACAAAACTATTTTCTTTCAGGGTTAAGGATGTTCCCTGTCTCACCTTTAATTTGGGAACACGACACAGTCTTCCTTTTCTACTTTCCACTGTTGTTTGGAGAGTTACAGGGTTCAGAGTAAGATTAGAGACTAGTTTCTCCATTATTTTCCAAGTGTAAATAATGGTGTATCTCTCTCTTCTCCTTTCCAGTGAATATAGGTTTAATTCGCGTAACCTTTCCTAGTAATTTAGTTCTTTGCACCCCTTGATCTTGGCTGTGAAGCTTCTCTGAATCCATTCTAGCTGTCTAATGTCTTCTTATATTATATGGGCATGTTAGAACCGAGCAGTATTCCAATTTGGGTATGATCAGTGTTTTCAGTAGAGGAATCATTATATTCCTATCCCTTCGTTTAAACGTTCTTAGTATCTGCTCAGTTATTCTCTTTGCTCTGTTTACTGCTATCTTATTTTGTGTTTCAAATTTCGCATCATCAGTCATTATAACCCCTAAATTTTTTGCTACAGAATTTCTCTGAATTTCCTGTCCATTTGGGGTATAATATTCATGGATTTTAGGTCCTCTCTTTTTCCGTACCGTAACAGCTGAAATTTCTCAGTGTTAAACTTCATATTGTTTTCTTCCGTCCACTTGTAGATTCTGTTCATGTCGGTTTGTAGAGATCCTATATCTTCTGGGTTTCTTATTTTTCTACTGATCTTTGTGTCATCGGCAAAGGATGTTACTGTGCTGTCTCTGGTAACATTCTCATCTATGTCAGTTAGCATGATTATGAAGAGTAGTGGAGCTAATACTGTTCCTTGTGGTACTGAGGTGAGGACCTCTGATTCTGATGAAGATACTCCTTGTACTGTAACGACTTGCCGCCGCTCACTAAGGAAATTATATATCCATTTCCCTACTTTTCCTGTTATTCCCATATATTTCAGTTTATGTATTATGATTCGATGGTCACCCTTGTCGAACGCTTTGGCAAAGTCTGTGTATATTACATCATAGTTTTCATTACTTTCCATTGCATCAATAATGTTGTTGTAGTATTCAATTACAGTAGTTGTGACAGGCATGATCTGCCTGACCGAAATCCATGTTGGTTATCATTGAATTTTTTCTGAGTTTCCAAAAAGTCATAAATTTTCTCTGTAACTATTCTTTCAAATAATTTAGTGAGATGAGATGTAAGCGACACTGGCCTATAGTTTTTGGCCTCGGATCGATCTCCTCCTTTGTATATTGGGACTATGTTTGTGCTCTTCAGGATGCCCGGTATTTCTCCCGTGTCTAGTGATCGTCTCCATATCCAATATAGGGGCTCAGCGATTGCATTCTTGCAGTTTTTGATCAGTGTGGCATTCCATTTATCCGGTCCTGCCGCTGAGTGTGCTTTTAGTTTCCCTATAACTTGTGTAATATTATCTGTCGTAAAGTCGAAGTCCGTTATACTTTCCCCTTGTAGTTCTTCTTCAAAGAACGCGTTTCCATCGCATATCAGTTTGTCAGTTTTTGGGATACCGAAAGATGATTCGTACTGAGCTCTTAATATTTCAGAAACTTCTGTTAGATGATCAGATAAAGCACTGTCTTCGTTTTTCAAAGGTCCGATAGTCGCATGGTTTTTCGACTTCCTTTTTGCAAAATTATTGAAGTACTTTGAGTTAACCTTTATCGCTTCTTGAGCGTCGTCATCTTCTTTTCCTGTATGCTTCTCAATTAATTCCTGTATGACGCAATCGATACTCTGCAGTTTATCACTTAATATTTTTCTGATGTTGTTATTTTTACAATTACTTAATTTTGCAGTCACCCTTTTTCTCTTTCGGAACAATGACCTCTTTTGTCTCTCGAACCAACTTCTCTTTCCTCTTTGTTGTATTTTTGGGACATGTATTTCCATAGTTTGAATATTCAAAATTATATATACTTCGGACATCAAAGAATTTTTCATTTATTTAGAAAAAAGTGATTTATTTGTGATATTTACCTAGTAAATTTTGATAAAATTTAAAATTGAGAAAATAATTTCTAAAAGGGCACTTTCTAATGTATTGTTTTATTTTGAATCATTTTTATTCTATAGTGTCTTTTAATTGGATACATATTTTTCAAGTTATAAGCATTTATATGTTTGACTAGCGGCCATTTTGTTTTTCTCAAAAATGCGCTAGTGCTAGTAGGGCAAAATTGATTTTTCTTTTATATCACTTTATGTCATCTATAGAACCCAATACAGCAAATTATAGGTGAAGCAAATAAATATTCCACAAAGAATTGCGTTTCACCCCACCCTATTGTGTATGCGTGAACACACCCTAAAGACTTTGTCAAAGTCGATGTTCTTTTTGCAAAATCAAAGACCTGTCATAAATTACTTGTACCGAAGTGTGCTTGTTGTACTTGTATTCCTGTGCCATCGAACATTCATCGTGCCGTAACCAAGGTAAATTATATTTGACTTGTACTAAAATGTCATTGTCTTCAAATATTTTGTTTTATATGTACGTATAACTTAGCTTCGTTGAATTGTTATTCCATGTGGTATAGCCTACTTTGTTGTGATTCTGCCTTAAATATAAGTTGAATTATTATTTCTTAAGAGTAACTTTAATTATAATATGTATGCCTATTTCTGTGATATTAGCCTACTTTATTTTGTTTCGCTAATTAAGGTTCTTTTTAAGTATGTTTCATTAATCACTTCATTATTCCAGAAATATTGTATCATTTACTGTATTAAAACGATGAAGGAAAGGCGATGACGAGCAAACGGAAGGAGCTGCTGTTTCAGCCAGCCTCATCACGAAATGCATCTTATGCGGTAAGAGCTACAGTGGTTCTCACATGTGCCAAGACTGTAGGAACCCGTGCCACGCCTATGCTCCGTGTTCCGTTGAAAACCAATCTGTTGAAGAAGGGTACGGTGCGTCTGTTCTCTGTTACCTCTGCAACCGAAAGCAGGGTATTCAAACCGAACAAGAGGGAACCAGAAAAAAAAGGATTGACCAGGCTAAGAAGATGATGGAAATTTCTGTGCGTCGTTTCAAGCCAGCGGAAGTGGGCGACACTGTGATGGTTCCGATACCGCTCGTTGATCGTGGACGGACCGAGTTCGCAAACGCTAAGGCAGCTGTTGTTCGAGTGAAGGAGAATGGTACCTACAAGCTTGGGACAAATCATGACTACTGAAGCAGCTGTATACACGAAATCAGTTCATCTGTTGTGCGGAGAAATTCTTTTCACCTGAAGATGTGCCAACAGAGAAGGAAGTCAGTCTACGTGAAGTTGCAATATCAGACTCCATGGAGCATGGACAGAGATTCTTAACATGCGCCTGCAGGAAATCTTGTCTAAGCAAGTGCTGCAAGTGCTTCAAAAACAAGGCCACATGCAACAGCAGATGCACGTGCAGCATCACTTGCTCCAACAAGTCTGATTGAGGTCTGCATATTGACAAATATGAAGGCTTGATTATTTTATGTTTATTTTGTTTACATATGTTTTTTGTTGTTTATTTTGTTAACATACAGTATGTTATTGCAATAAATACATTTTTGTATCCTATGTTAGTGTGAACGCACCCTAAAAGATTTGTCAACGTCGTTGGCCTTTTTTTGCAAAATGGCCAGGAAGCACATTTGCTATTATGCAAAACGGCCGGCCAAAAATGGCCAATATGCTGGCCTTTTTCCAAAGTGGCCAGCATTGTAATGCCCATTTGCAAAAAGGTCATCATATTGGACTTTTTGCAAATGGGCCGGCCATTTTGAAAAAAGGCCGATTTCGCAAAAAGGCCGTACTATAGGTAATATATATTATATATATATATATATATAATATATATGAACCAAGTGTCTGACCAGAGGTACAATACTAATTATTAATTCAGCAAATGTTCAAACGTAAAGCCACTTATGTATGCAAGTTCTCTTACATAAACAATTACGTACATTTTGAAACACTGTAATAGAGACGTTGGCGCACTTCTCTTGAATATTTACTTTAGGTTCATCAAAGTTGCATGGCCCTGACTTGTAAAACAGCGATGAAGGGTTCAGAGAATGAGGAGGCCAAGCAGTCAGCAGGACCATGGCGCTCTGTCAGGTGCAGGGACTGCTATATAAGGAATTGCATATTTTATATATATATACTGTGTGTGAATTATATATATATATATATATATATATATATATATATACTATATGATCAAAAGTATTCGGACACCGCATGGTTTTGGGAAAAATGGTTTTATTATGGCATTTAGTAACCAGTAGGTCCACCCTTTGCTTTTATTACAGCGTCAACACGTCGAGGCATACTTTCCACCAGTTTCGGTAAGTCTGTGCAAGAATGGCTCGCCATTCCTCTTGCAGAGCTGATGCAAGAGATGCAAGTGAAGCCGGGCGTGGGTGCGGTTTCGTATCCGTCGCTCCAGTTCGTCCCACATGTGCTCGATTGGGTTGAGATCGGGGCTCTGAGCAGGCCAGTCTAACAAATCCACCTTATTTTCACGAAACCAGTCCTGCACACGCCATGCAGTATGGCAGGGAGCTCGATCCTGTTGAAACAAACAATGGCCATCTCCGTAGTATTGCCACAGTGTAGGGAGGGCCGAATTGTCCAGAACGTCGAGATAAACGTCAGCGTTCATGGTAGGGGTATAACAACCAACGGGCCGAGCCCTAGCCAGGAAAAACAACCCATACCATGATGGACCCTCCACCGAACTTCACCGTTGGACGTACACAGTCAGGAAGCCGTTCTCCGGGCTGTCGCCACACCCAAACACGCCCATCAGACTGGAAGAGTGAATACCGCGACTCGTCGCTCCAAAGAACAGTTTCCAGTCCTCCACGGTCCAGGAACGACGGGAGACACACCAGGCCAAACGACGCGTGGCATTAACTTTTGTAATCAGTGGCTTGTGAACAGCTGCTCTACCATAATAACCGAGTATGTGCATCTCTCTGCGGATAGTACAGTACTAACGGAGGTACCGGATGCTCTTCCTACCTCCTCAGCGATGGAAGCGGCAGAGGACGTGCGGGGACTTCTTGACATGTCGGTACCGACTTCTTTCTATCACGTTCCGTCAGTGAGTGGTCGTCCGGAACGTTTTTTCGCGTTAGTTGCACCGTCGTGCTTCCATCTCATGATAACATCCGCTGCAGTCGACTTTGGTATATCCTGTTTGGCTGCAATGTCTCGTATAGAAACGTTACTTAAATAACATCCGATGACGAGTCCACGTTGGAACTCGGAGAGTTCACGTCCGCGCGGCATGGCTTCACAAAAGTTACTGATAACTTAACAGAACACCTCAGCATTATAGTTTCGCCACGCTTTTTCCCAGCATACCTTTCGGCGAAGGTGATATTTGCAGAAATGCGGATTTTCCGGGGTGTCCGAATACTTTTGATCATATAGTGTATATATATATGAAAAGAAGGACCAACACAACAGCAAACATTTTCGTTTATTTTTGTACTTCAGACGTTTCGACAAATCTTTTGTCATCATCAGTGAATTATAAACTTTCAAACCTTAGAACAAAATAAGAATAAATAATTAAAATTACATCAATACAAAAAGGAATTAAAATTAAATTAAATTAAATTAAAATTACCTCAACTGGTAAATACACAATATTACGTCAACCTCCATATTCGGCAGATACTGAGAGAAAACTGTATGAATGTCATGTCAGTGCATTGGAAGATATAATATATCTATGAAAGTAGGTTGGTTGGTTAGTTAGAAGGGTTGTAATCTGTAAGATGAACTATTGTTGTGTTAATAGCGGATTTGTTTCTATAGATGTACAAAGATTCCAAAATTCGGAGTTCTGTAAGGTTATTGGTTCTTGTTAAAATTTCGAACTGAGTTTTGTAAAGGGGATGGTTGTTACCATTACTATGGTTTCTAATTGCGGATTGTGGTGGGTTACTGAGGGGACGGTTGGTACGGACTGATAAGCCCAAATGTTGAGAAAGGCGTACCTCCAGTTGGAGTTGAGTACTGCCGATATACGCTGCCTTACAGCTGTCGCACGTGTATTTATAAACAACCTTAGGGCATACAGTTTTGGGGAATTTGTCTTTGAACTTTAAAAAATTTGATAATTTAAATGGGTTGACGAGGGCGAATCTAAAATATATTTGGGGATAACTAGACTTAAGAAGTTTGGATACTTCATTTCGAATACATAATGATAAATAACCATTAAAAGGTAATTTAATACGAGGGTACTTCAATAAGTATCCGCACTTTTTATTTTAGTGATAATATAGTGTATATATAATATATACTCGTAATGACGAGCCAAACTGAGATCTATAGGCTTATTTAGGCTAGCAACAGTATAGGCTTATTTAGGTTACTCGTAGCTGTCACATATCGTACGAGTAGTAAGCATGGCTGCGCCGCTTTCAATTTGTATTCTGGAAGAACAGAGATCCGTGGTTCGTTTTTTGTGGGCAGAAGGTGTGAAAGGAGCTGAAATTCACACGCGTTTATGTGCTCAGTATGGGAATAATGCGTTACCATGGCGAAGTGTGTACGAGTGGATTCAAATGTTCAAGGAAGGTCGGACATGTGTGACAGATGCTCAGCGCTCAGGACGACCGTCAACACCAACCAGTGGTGACAAACAGGAAGAAGCCAGAGCCATGATTTTCGATGACAGAAGATTAACAATAAAAGAAATTGCATTTTCATTAGACATCAGTCAAGGGTCAGTCTATTCGATAGTTCATGGCATTCTTGGCTTTCACAAGGTTTGTGCAAGATGGGTGCCCAAACAGTTGACAGAAGAGCACAAGCGTAATCGTATGGACATCTGCTCTCGTCTATTGGCGCGGTATCATAATGAAGGTGAAAACTTTTTGGAGCGCATTATCACTGGAGATGAAGCCTGGATCCACCACTATGAACCAGAAAGCAAACGACAGAGCATGCAATGGAAGCATCCAACATCTCCCGTTGCAAGAAAGTTCAAAGCGCAGCCGTCAGCAGGTAAAGTTATGCTAACACTGTTTTGGGATACACGAGGCCTTATCCTTGAACATTATCTAGAGCGTGGAACTACAGTAACAAGTGCATCGTATTCTGAGATGCTTCGGAATGAGTTAAAGCAAGCAATTCGCACAAAACGGAGAGGAAGATTGTCGGAAGGTGTTATTCTGTTACACGACAATGCGCGCCCTCATACCGCTTCACAGACTAGAAAATGCCTTCAAGAACTTAAATTTGAAGTTCTCGACCATCCAGCCTACAGCCCAGACCTGGCACCTTCGGATTTTTACCTGTTTGGACCACTAAAAGACGCTTTGAAAGGTCAGCGATTCCAAGGCGATGATGACCTGAAGGAGGCGGTGCATGACTGGCTACGCACACAGCCAAGAACATTCTTTTGTGATGGCATTAGGAAGCTTGTAGATCACTGGACTAAGTGTATTGAGAAACAGGGAGACTATGTTGAGAAGTGATGTGTTTATAATCTATCAGATGTGAAAGTAAAATTGTGGAAATAAAAAGTGCAGATACTTATTGAATTACCCTCGTATATCTGGTTTCGTTTTTGCACTGTGGTTATGGCGAGTTTAGTATTAAAAGTGTCATTTAAAAATTTCTTTAATTGGTTGTCAAAAAGATTAGAAGGGTAGTACTTATTAATAAAGCACTGTCTTCAAAATTTAAATTCTTCGTTTAATGAAAAGTAATCTGAACAAATTCGGTAACTTCTTGTTAATAATGTTAGTATAGCGCTAATCTTTTATTTATAAAACATACAACTGAAATAATTGGTTCCCAAGCCAGTAAAAGTTTGTTTCCTAAATAGTAAGGTCTGGAACTTGTTATTAGCCCGTTTAACTAGAACATCCAGGAAAGGTAAGCTATTATTTGTTTCGTTTTCACATGTGTACTTAATATTAATATGTTGTTTATTTAGATAACGAAGAAAAAATTGGATCACCTGAATGAAGCTCAGGGCCCCTAGCATTCGTTAGTTAGCTGTATAAGGCTAACTAACGAAAATATCACGACTTAACCTAACCAGTCTTTAGGTCAACTGTACGCTCTTGACGATTGGTTAGGTTAAGTCGTGATATTTTCGTTAGTTAGCCTTATAAGGCTAACTAAAGAAGGCTTGGGGCCCTGATCTTCAGGTGATCCAAAAAATTTTACGTGTGAAGGATGTTTAAATATTAAGAAAGTGTCATCCACATATCTTCTATAATATATGGGTTTAAAACCATTGGGACAACTTTTCAACCAAATTTGTTCGTAATGGCAAAGAAATGCATTTGCTAGTGTTGGAGTGTTGGGCTCAACGGGGAACCCATAGCTACCCCATCAATTTGGCTCTAAAGATTACTATTAAATAAGAAAAGATTATCAAAACACACTATTTCGAGGAGATTTTTAAATTGAGTCTGAGTGAGGCCATTAATAAGAGTATTACTAGTAGTAAATAACTTATTTAGTATGATATCCAATGTTTCTTTTAACGGGATATTAGTAAATAATGATAAGACATCAATACTGGCCATAGTAAGGGAATCCCCATGATTGATCTCTTTTACATCCTTAGCAAAATCAAACGAGTTGTTAATGGAATAATCATTATAGGTAAGTTTTGAAAGCAAGGGAACGAAGAATTTGGCTGTTATAATTGAATGTGCCACAGACTGAAAGAATAGGTCTTAGTGGGAAATTTGGCTTATGAACTTTGGGTAAACCGTATAGAATTCCTGGATTAGAACCAGAAGCAAACAAAAAATTGTATATATTGTCATCGATAATATTACTATTTTTTAATTTACGCCAAAATCTATTAAGTTTATCTTCGAGGTTTAGTAATTTAGACAGAACATTCTCTTTTACCCTTTTAAATTTAGACGTATCCGACAAAATTGGGATCTTTTCCGTTTGACTGCCGCCATTGAAACATAAGAGGTGAGTGCTCCCAGCCTTCTTTACTTAGCCTTATAAGGCTAACTAACGAAAATATCACGACCTAACCTAACCAATCGTTAGGTTAACTGTACGACCTTGACGATTGGTTAGGTTAGGTCGTGATATTTTTGTTAGTTAGCCTTATAAAGCTAACTAAAGAAGGCTGGAGGCCCTGATCTTCAGGTGATCCCCTTATTTTTCTGAGTACACGATTAAAACTTAAAAATTAAGCATGGATCTTGAAAGTAATTAAAATTGTTTATAAGAAACAAAATTTGAAGGGGAAATTAAGAAAAGCTTTTTTATAAAGTAACTTATTTTGTATCATCAAGACATTTCAGTTAAAATACAAAATACAAAAAGTTTAATTATGTTTCAATGGCGGCAGTCAAACGGAAAAGATCCCAAAATGGTCTCCATTTTACTGATGTAAACGGTTAAATCAAGTAACACTACTCCTTTACCCTTATCCGGTCTTGTAATGATGACAGAGTTATTCTTTTTCAAATTATTAAAAATTTTAAAATCTTTGCTGGTACTTGTAGGTTATCTCCCCCCCACCAATTTTGACAGAATATTTTCGTTAAAACTAACGAAAATATCACGACTTAACCTAATCAATTATTATCAAGGGCATACAGTTGATCTATTAGTAAATAATAAATACTATTCCAGAAAAACAAACAATGTTATAATTAATAGATCAACTGTACGCCCTTGATAACTGGTTAGGTTAAGTCGTGATATTTTCATGTTTTAACGAAAATATTCTGTCAAAATTGGTGGGGGGGGGGGGAGATAACCTACAAGTACCATCTTGCTTATTAAAACGGGGGGAAACACTTTATGGGGTTTAAAATTATAAAAATTCTTAAAAGAAATACTCTCCATTTGTTTTACTAAGTTATGAAACGAGAAATTTGGTCGGATCTCTCAATTCTTAATATTAATGAGAATTTCAAAACCACAGAAAAATATATAAAAATTTAGGATCACCTGAAGATCAGGACCCCCCAGCCTTCGTTAGTTAGCCTTATAAGGCTAACTAACGAAAATATTACGACCTAACCTAACCAATCGCTAGGTCAACTGTACACCCTTGACGAGTGGTTAGATTAGGTCGTTATATTTTCGTTAGTTAGCCTTATACAGCTAATTAAAGAAGGCTGGGGGCCCTGATCTTCAAGTGATCCAAAATTTAGTTTATAATGAGGTATATTAAAGTTTAAGCTTAACGACAATATTTATTCCTCTCTAACACTTAAAACTCTATTAGAAAAGTTGATATACAGATATACATATATACAGAAGCTAAGGCTAACAAAGACCCTAAGATCCACTGTAAGGTTAGCCCGAGAGAAAGGAAAGAGTAGGGGGTTAAGAGAAGAAAAGTTAAATGAAAATGAAAAGGTTTATTGGCAGACTATAGTCCATATGACAAATATTATTAATACAATGACAGTTCACATACTAAGGATAGAAATATATACAATTGATTAGAAATAATACTGTAATGTCGAAGTTAAGTGGAGCTACAGACAGACGTTTTCGTACCAAGAAGTCCATAGCTTAGAGCAGGGCCGTTTCTAGCCATTAGGGGGCCCTAAGCAGTATACCCATTTGATGCCCCACCCCTCCATCCACCAACTCACGCCTTACTACATCACCTCAGCACACACATACAAAAAATGGCTGTGGTAGAAAGATGAGAAAAGAATTAATAAACTTGAAAACATAACGAAAATAATCCTAGGTTTTAAAGTGTTAGAAAATCTCTTAATAATTAGTAAATTAGTGAAATAATGTTTTACAATACTAGAAAAATTGGGTCAATCCCAGAATAGGCACCTGATGTACCTCAATCCCAGATGAAGCACCTGCGTTCAACCTCAATCCCAGAATAGGCACCTTGCAAGGAATTAAATAAAAAAAACCTGATGATTACAAAATTTATTGTTTATACAAAGTTTATTACAAATGTAATAAAGGCAAAGTTATAAAAGGTTTAAAGTGGTTTAATGAATAAAGAAAAATTATTTCTGAAATAGAAATCGAATAATATTATTAATAAAATATTAAATGTGAAAATCAGGTAACAATCAAACTGGTAAGAATAGCAAAACTAACCAAAAAAGCAGGATATAGCAAAAGATTAGGTTAGGTTAGGTTAGGTTAGAGTTGATTTTTTCAAATATTGATAAAAACAATGAAATTATATCTCTAAAAACTGTTTATATTTTTTCTCCTCAATCCCAGATTAAGCACCTGTGTTTTGCCTCAATCCCAGATTAAGCACCTAAAAATGATTTCAGGTGCCTATTCTGGGATTGATCCGAAAAATTAAGCATTTAGGAAAGTATAAGCATATAGTAAGAATAAAGTTAAATAATATAGAAATAAGATCTCACAATAGTTATTTACACATAACGACCAAAACGTTTCGTTTGTCTCCGTTTTATCACATTTGTCTCATACAAAAACTTTAATTAATACGACAATAATAATAATAATATTAATAATATTAATAATAACTTCAGCTATATTCCTATTCTTGCCCACTGAGCTATGACCTGGGAGCCTGTCTAGGGGCCCCCTAGTAGCAGCGGGGCCCTAAGCGGCCGCTTAGTCTGCTTATGCCAGGAAACGGCCCTGGCTTAGAGGATAAATGGCAGGACTCATGGATAGCTTGGATGATCGGGTTCGTTGATTTTTTAATTCTTTGCATTAGACTGTGTTGAGCACGTCTTGTTACCTCCGGGAAGCTCGGGACATTGCGGGTAGCAAACATTTGCGAAACTGAGCATCTCGGGGGTAATTATTCAAGAAGATAAGGCCCCCAGCCTCAATTACCAAATGATATCTTCGTTAAAACTAACGAAAATATCACGACTTAACCTAATCAATCGTCAAGGGCGTACCGTTGACCTAACCGGGCATTTAATTTATTATTATATTTGGTACTGTAAAGCAAAAAACAAGAATATATGGGGGCCCTGATCTTCGAGTGATCCAAAAAAAAAAAAGAAAGACAATTATAGTCAGATTTTTTAAAGACTTTTTTTAAACAAATGTTCGTCTTTTTACATTATTTTTTTTTATTTTTAACTTTTAAATTAAAGATTCAATGAAGATGGACTCAATCAAAACACTTTAAATAAATGTACAACTTTACACTGCCCTCAAACACACACACACACACACACACACACACACACACATATATATATATATATATATATATATATATCACATTTTACATCTGTGTATGTTATGCAAATACATTCACAAATGTTTAAAATACACAAGAAAAGTAATAAAGAATTCAATCAAGGCTTAAATTGATTGAATTAGGAATCCAAAAACTCCATCAGAACCATGATTGAAGTTTAGATTGAAATATTAATAAATTTTTCTTCATCTCTCTCTCTCTCTCTCTCTCTCTCTTCTCTTTTGAAAATAAAAAAAATGTGTGATACCGCACACGTATCTTCGCCTCCTCATAAAAAGTTGAAAGGAGACGTTCTTTCTGTTCTCTGAACTCAAATAAAAATTTAAATTTAGTTTCAGTTGCTTCACTATTTGCATCTCATTGCATATCAAATAGAATCATTAAATCTACCTGCCTCTTCTTTCTTTCTCTTTGGCGCCCTTCATAACTCTCTCTCTCTCTCTCTCTCTCTCCTCGGTATGGGCCGCAAGGCCTTTTGAGGTACTTCGTTTCCTTGTCTCTCTCTCTCTCTCTCTCTCTCTCTCCTCGGTATGAGCCGCAAGGCCTTTTGAGGTACTTCTTTTCCTTGTAACTCTCTCTCTCTCCCTCCTCGGTATGAGCCGCAAGGTCTTTTGAGGTACTTCTTTTCCTTGTAACTCTCTCTTTCATATACGCAAATATCTTTTGTGGTTAACATGAAAAGACCTTTTATTTATTTGTTTTGATAATCGTGCTGTCATTTTATTCACTCTCGAAAGAGCAGCTCGACGGTAAATTATGGCGCATTCCCCGAATAGAATTATTTCAGAGGGAAAGCGAATATTATTTCAAGCTTTCGTAGGCGAGTTCACTTATAACAGAAATAACATTTATTTGCATATAAGGAAATTCTTTCCGTAATCTACCTCAGTAATAAATTACTACCTCGGTAAAATGATACAATAAAGGAATTACTGTTTCGGAATATAAGAGACATCACTATAAATACAACGGAAGAACTGTAAACCAACCGTAAACTGTAAACATCGTGAATCAACTGTAAAGTAGAAAAATGAAGTTAAGCAATTTCAGAATGAAAAAAGGTACCTCCTAAGTACTTTTACATTATGAAAAAAGGGACAGACGAAAATAAAGTGAGTCAAGAGACAATCCGAGGCGAAGAACGAAACTCTCGTATGAAAACGAGATAAGATAACGAGTTTTAAAGTTAAGTTTCAGATTCAAAATGTCCTTTTATGGGACGCAAATCGTATCCCAGGGTGTCCCTTAAGTTCTACTTAATATCCCTTAAAATCTAAATATTCGAAAGTCGATAGTTTAAATGTCTTTTATGAAAAATAAAAAATGAAAAAAGGAGTGAAAAAAAATTATTGTTTTTCTTTTTTACTGAATTATATCAAAAACTTCACCAAATCGAATATTATATATCAGTGCATTAAAAAGGTAGAATATAAGTAAGTTGCATATACTGTGTGTGTATATATATATATATATATATATATAAATATATATATATATAATATATATACGAGGGGCGGTCAGAAAATAAGTTTACACGGTGTATAATTTCGTAACTAAATGACCTACATGATTATGTTTCGTATCAGGTGAATTCGTTAATCATTGTTGGCAACAGTGCACGTCGATTCGGTTGCCATCTACCGTACATTGGTTATATGAGTCAGTTGCACATGGCGGCTCGACTGGAACAGTGCCCTGTCATTTCTGTAACGATATTCCGAGTCTGTCAGTGGTCAAGAATTTCTCGGGCGCATTGTCACCGGAGACGCGACATTGGTTCATCACCGTACTCCGGAAACAAAACGTGCCAGCATGGAATGGAAACACCCTGGGTCCCCGGGACCAAAGAAGTTCAAGATTGTGAGGTCCGCTGGCAAAGTGATGGTTACCGTTTTGGGACCACAAAGGCGTTTTGCTCGCATACTTCATGCAAAAAGGCACAACAATCAATACAGCTGCATATTGTTCAACACTGGAACGTTTACGAGCGGCCATTAAACGTAAACGTCCTGGACTGCTCCGTAGGGCAGGGCACTGTTCAAGTCGAGCAGCCATGTTCATCTGAGTATCTGACTCATATAACCAATGCATGGTAGATGGCAGCCGAATCGACGTGCAGTGTTGCCAACAATGATTAACGAATTCACCCGATACAAACATAACTTATTTTCTGACCCCCCTCGTATATATATATATATATATATATATATATAATATATATATATATATAACATCATGAAAAAAAAAAACTATAGTGTTTGTCATTTACCATTACTTATTCGGACTATAGTGGATTTAATTTTCCTAGAAGAGTTCCTTGTTCCATGCACGGTCTGTGTGTATCATATATCTATATATATATATATATATATAATATATATATTATATATATATATACAGGGGGCACGGGAACCAAGTGTTTTTGGAATAATCAGGAAAATGATATTTATTTTTGTAAAGAAAATATATTGGTAGAACAACATTCGTAAGAACATAGCATTTCATGTCATAATAATCATGTACCGAAAATTATATCTGGCATATGATGTCCTTGGCCGTCGACGCATTGTTGAAGGCGTTTACGAAAATTGGCCTCCACTCTTCCCAGCAGGTCTCTGTTGATTTGGATGATTTGTTGACGGATCGCTTCCTTCAATGCATCTAATGTACGGGGCTTGTCCTCGTAGACACGTGACTTGAGGTACCCCCATAGAAAGAAGTCACATGTGGACAAGTCAGGGGACCGAGGGGGCCATGCAATGTCACCAAATCTCGAAATGAGATGGTTGGGAAACAGGGGCGAAGAACAGCCATTGACGCTCTGGCGGTGTGTGGCGTGGCCCCATCTTGCTGAAACCACAAATGTCGACGAGCAATACGCCTTCTTCGTAACTCAGGGATGAAAAAGGTGTTCACCATCTCAATGTAACGCCCAGATGTTATGGTAACGGTAACCCCATTTTGTTCGAAGAAATAGGGACCGATGACGCCAAACTTTCCCACCGCGCACCAAACTGTAACCTTAGGGCTATGCAGCGGTTTTTCATGGAGTTGTCGCGGATTTTCAGCAGCCCAATACCGACAGTTTTGATTGTTGACGGCCCCATTAAGGTGGAAATGGGCTTCATCACTCATTACCACCATCATGTTTTCATTCTGCTCATAAAGTGCAAGCATTTCCTGTGCAAAATTCAGTCGTTGGGGGCAATCGTTTACATTCAATTCCTGCACCATCGCTAACTTGTATGGGTGAAAATGTAATTCTTCATGCAAAATCCGTCTAACAGTACGATTGCTGATTCCGAGTGCAGCTGAATGTCTCCGAGCAGAGCGGCCTGGGCTTTGCAACATCGCTTGTCTGACCCTTTCAACGTTCTCTGGAGTACGCACAGTGCGTTGCGGCCCCTTCGGTTTTGTTTTCATTATTGAGCCTCCTGTTCGAAGATTGTTAACCCAACGTAAGATTGTGTCACGAGCGGGAACAGAGTCATTTCGATGAATGTTGAATCTGCGGCGAAACGCACGCTGAACTGCTGTCACTGACTCGCCACTCCTAACAAAATGATCATACGCGAACATGCGGTGTTCTAACGTCCACTGCTCCATGATGGCACCTGAAAGATAAAGGTGAGTGTTAGTTAAAGTTAAATGCTATGAACCCAGGAATGGAATGCTACCTACCGCACGCCCCTCCCATTCCTAATGGCCGATTACTAGCTATTCAAAAAACACTTGATTCCCGTGCCCCACCCTGTATATATTACTTTATTATTTCTTTTGGTATGATCAATTCGATAGTTTTGGTCATCTAACGACAAAGCTGTTTTCCTTCAGTGATACAAAAGACTAAATAGCAACAATCAGGCTGGTTCCTACGAGGTTGTCTGTTTAAGAAAGAAGGTTAAAATGGAAGAAAATTTAAAGATAAATGAAAATGTCAAAGCAAAGAGAAGAGCATACGATTGAAAATTCTACAATACTTTTATGCGCTAACAAATGCTACTAAGTGGGGGTTTAAGGCAAGATGTCATTGTCTATCTGTCAGTTTAGGAACACTGCACATTTCGCCTTTCCGGTTTTTCACTATTCTTTGTAAAATTTATTAGGTTGAGTTTGAGATTATGAACTAGTTTTTCAGTTATTTTCCATGTCTAAATTATGGTATACCTCGCTTCTTCTTCTTCTTTTCAACGAGTATAGATTTAATTCAAGTAATTTTTCCAAGTTATTTAATTATTTAAATCTATTGATTTTGGCTGTGAAAATTCTCCGAATTTCTCCTAATTCAGTAATTTCTACTTTGTTATTTGGAGCTGAGCAAGAATGAGCAGTATTACACTTTTGTTATGATCGTTATTTCGAGCAAGGGAATCATTATATTCTTGACCCTTCTTTCAAAGATTTTCAGTATCTGTCCAGTTATTCTCTTTCTTTGTTTATTGCTCATTTTGTGTCTCAAATTTCGCGTCGTCAGTCATTATAACTCTTATGTCTTCTTTTGCTTTGGAATGTTTCCCAATTTCTTGTCTATTTAGCGCATAGTAGTTTCTTGATTTTAGTTCCTCATTCCTTCCTTATCTTAAGAGCTGCAAATTTTCGATGTTAATTTCACATTTTTGTCTTATAACCATCCGTAGATTCTATCAGTGTCAGTTTGTAAAGACCCTTTATTGTTTGGATTTTTAATTTATCTATTGATTTTTATATTATCAGCAAAGAATGTTGTTGTACTGTTATTGGTTGTTTCATTACCTATATTTGTAAACACGATCATGAAAAATAGTGAAACCAATACTGTTCATTGTGGTTCTGAGCTACATATACATATTAGTGATGTACCATTTCCAAAATTTAGCCGATGAAGATGCCGATGCCGATTCTTTGCCTATATTTAAAAAAATTATTTCCCTTCATAAATTTTATTAATCTAATGGGAAAACTTTCAATTTTCATATTTTTACATTACAAATTTGTTTAAATGCTTTTTGTTAGTTCACTGCACAATATAGACCTACAGCACCAGAATTTGTTACTCATATACCGTAGCTAAAAAAGATGTAAAAATTTTTTTTTACTCAGTAAAATGATAAAATAATTTTATTTTAGTTTCATAAATTGAACACCAATACTTGGAGTAATTGTTTTTTCCTTATGTTGAAAGTATTTTCTTTCTTCATCAATATAAACAACAAAATTTTCCATTAAAAATTTATGTAAAATACTTAAAATAAAGTCAACATAATAAGATGGTTTAATATATAAATTATAAAGTACAACTTAATATAGAATTATTATTAATATAGAGTAGGAGATTACAATAGTTTATAATATTTAGAGATTAGCTAGTTAGAGAAAATGTAAATTTATGGGCAACGTAACTTATTAAGCTTTGCCTTTTTTGTGAATGTAAAATATTTTCATATAATTACACTTTGAAATGAGTATAAATTATCATAAATAGTGGTTTTTGTCTTTACAATTCTTTCTAAATACAAATTTTGTTTTGTAGTAAAAATTTTAAAATATCAAAGAATCGGTAAGAGAATCGGCTAAATTTGGCCGATGCCGATGCAAATAAAGGCCGATCTGCTGGTGCCGATTAATCGGTACATCACCAATATGTATATATATATATATATATATATATATATATATATATATATATATATATAGCAGTGGCGATTTCTTAATGAATGCAACGCATGCAATGCATGTGTTAAATATGTTCTCTTTTCAGATCTAAGTAAGGATTATAATTGACAAAAATAATTTTCAGAAACTAAAAATAGTCTAAGGCTTCAATCACGCATGTACTGGCTATTGGGCGGTGTAAACAAAATTATGTCTTATTTCATTAGACAATTAAGAACATTTTTCTGTACACAGATCGAAATACTTGTAGCTAAAGCATTCACTAATTCAGTCTGGGTACAGAAAAATGTTCTTAATTGTCTAGTGAAATAAGACATGATTTTGTTTACACCGCCTTGCCTTGGGCAATTTTTTAAGGAGACTTCTCACTATCCATAAGATATTTTTTTTGAGCCTCATAGCTAAATTCAAAAGGCAATATGTTTTAAAATATGCTTAGAAAATTTACTTAATATTTTTACTAAAAATAATTAAAAAGCTTTGTTCTGATTTTTTTTAATTAATGAAAATAATACGGCATGCATTCAGTTTTATAGGTGCATTCACCAAAAAGTAACATCTGGCAATTCTGACAAGGCTTCTTTCCAGTACCACCGCCGCAAGCATCCACTTGTGTTCGGTGTTCCCTTTTGTGCTTTAATTATTTTGGATAATCAGTTAAATAAATTATAGCATTGTAGTGCCCATAATGACTGACGATGTGTTTAATCAATTGAAGACTAGAAGATTTTACTCACTCTCTTTTGATGAGAAAAAGCGCATATTGAATAATGGCAGACCGATTCCACATTTGAATTTAAGCAAAGAAAATAAAGGCTTCACTAGGAAATTTAATCCTAAGCTGTATGATGATGTTCCCTGGTTATGTGGAAATATTTCAAATAACAAATTGTACTGTTGGTCGTGTTTCCTATTTTCAAGAGATAACTCTGTGTGGAATTCTGTTAGTCGTGGATACGACGATTTAAACAATTTACATACTGCAATTTCTCGCCATGAAAAATCTCTCGCTCACATAAATGCATTTGTTGATCTTAAAACATTTGGAAAGTCAGAAAGAATTGATTTAATACTCGACAAGCAGAAATCAGTTGCCATTTCCAGACATAACGAAGAAGTTAATAAGAATCGAGAAATTTTGAAACGTTTGATTAGGATAACGTTTTTTAGGTATGCAAGAATTAGCATTTCGCGGTCACAATGAAGAAGAAAACGCTGACAATAGGGGTAACTATATTGAATTGGTATTTTGTATGGAGAATTCGATGAAAAGCTTCAAAATCATTTAAAAACTGCGACTGTTTTTAAGGGAACATCATCTGCTATTCAGAATGACATAATTCAATCTATTAGTGCAGTTATGTTAGAACAAATAAAACGTGAGCTTATCGACTGCATGTATGTGGCGATTTTATTAGATGAAACATCTGATGTCAGCTGTTTTTCTCAACTCTCTACTGTTGTTCGTTATGTTAATAAACATGGAGAGATTTGTGAACGATTTATAAAATTCAATGACGTCAGCAATGATAGAAGTGCAGGAGCGATTTCTGATTTATCTATAAGGCAACTAGGTGAACTGGGCTGTTTGAAAAAATTAGTTGCTCAAACCTACGACGGTGCTGCTGTTATGGGGAGCGATCTTAATGGAGTACAAACAAAGATTAGAGAAACTGTACCAGAGGCTATTTTTCTTCACTGCTACGCCCATAAACTTAACCTTGTTTTATCCCAAGCTGTCGCTGAAATTTCCGAATGTAATAATTTTTTTTCAGTATTAGGAAGTTTGTCATCATTTTTCAGCAGTTCAACTAAGCGAACTTCAATGCTTGACAAAGTTGTTGGAAAGCGTTTCCCTAAACTGGCTCCAACGCGGTGGAACTATTCATCTCGTCTAGTTGAAAGAGTTAAGGAAAATAAAGAAGATATAATAGATCTTTTAAAAAGCATTCTTGAAAACCCAAAGAAATTTGATGAAAAAACAAAAAATAGTGCACGCGGATTGCTTGCTGGTATCGATACTTTCGATTTTAATTTTTTATTAGAAGTATTTTCTTCAATTTTTCCTTTTACTGAATATCTATTTAATGTGCTGCAAACAAAATCTATGGATATTGTGTATAGCTCAATCACCGTTGAAAGCACTATGAAAAAAATCAAACAAAAAGGGATACAAAATTTGCAGATATGTGGGACTTGATAACAGAAAGATGTGGTGAACCTGTATGTAAAAGGAAACAGAGTCTTTCTCCACAAGAGAAGTATAGTCAACTATTTCATGAAATATTCGATAATATACTTCTTCAAATGAAAGAGCGTTTCAGTTCAATGGAAAAATTGGAATTCATTGAGCTTTTAGATTGCAAAAAATTTGAGTTCTATGATGTTACTTTCCCAGAGAGAGCTTTTGAATCTTTGAAAAGAAGCTACAATTCATTTTTTGAGTTTCCTCGTCTCCGTTCTGAATTGTGTGTTTTATATTCGCACAAATCTTTTGCCAAAAAGAATGTTGCTGAGCTCCTAAAATATCTACTGGAAAGCGAAATGCACAAAGGTCTTAAGGAAATATATAAATTGACGAATTTTATTCTAACTATACCAATATCGACAGCAAGTGTTGAGCGATCATTTTCTGCGCTTAAAAGAATTAAAAGTTATTTACGGAGTTCCCAAAGTGAAGAAAGGCTATCTAATCTTGCCTTAATTTCAATTGAAAAAAATTTCCTCAAGAAGCTTATGGAGAATCGAGAGTACTTTTACAATTTGGTCATCGAAGAATTTTGTAGGAAAACTAGGAGAGCAGAATTTCAATTCAAATAATGCTTCACAATTATTTAAGGTAAATTTTAAATTTGTATCTTTTTCTTTAGATCAATTCGGTAACTACTATATATAAATATGTCTAATTTTTTGTTCGCATATTTAAGCCTAACATTAAATGAACTTTCCTTCAAAGAGGTCCCCAAAAGTTTGTAAAACACCTTTAACTTGCTAAGTTCTATGTAAACAATATGCAAAGTTTGGGCAAGAGGGTTAGGCGGATGTTTTTCTTCCATTCCATAACATTGCATGCCTGAACAAAAATGTCACGAGTCGCCACTGATAGTATATACACACATCACGGGTCTTTACGGTTTTAGGTCCGGCATTGGATTTTTTCCATGTTTTTGGTATAGACGTAGATTTTTACGCTGATTCCATTTATGCAATCCGTTTCTTGGAGAAATAAACACGAAAAATGTTATGCCCAAAACTTGTATTCAAATATCCAATATACTTAACCTAACCTAATCTACCCTACCCTACCCTAACCTACCTTAACCTACCCTACCCAAACCTAACCTACCCTACCCAAACCTAACCTACCCTACCCTACCCAAACCTAACCTACCCTAACCTAACCTAACTTAAACTACTTCTGTTTGTATATTCATATGTTTTTTCATATTTTTCAGATTTCATATCGTGCACTATGTCGGAAATAAATTTGAAGTGGTTGTTTACGAATTTGAACAGCGAGAAAGATGCTGTTGCGTTCTTTCGTAAGAAGCGGTAACAAACGCCGGTGTGGTACGCACCGTTCCATGATCGACTCGTATCTCTGCGAGTTTCTCTGGCGTCGCCGACACGCAGGCAAAGATCTAGTGCGCCAAATGCTGAACGATATTGCGCAGTTTGGCAAGTAGCAAACTTTGGTTTGTGTTCCTTTCTGTGTTCTGGAAACGTGTAAACGTAATAAACTTGCGCATAACTGTTTTCGTGTTTATTTCTCCAAGAAACGGATTGTGGAAATGGAATCAGCGTAAAAATCTACGTCTATACCAAAAATATGAAAAAAAATCTAATGCCGGACCTAAAATCGAAAAGATCCCACATCACTCCCTATATATATATATATATATATATACACATACATATAAGCAAACAACCATAGGGAAAAGGAAACACAAAGTCCGAGCGCTTTCGTGATATATTCACATTATCAAGGAGGAACAGAAAATATTTTCTGTTCCTCCTTGATAATGTGAATATATCACGAAAGCGCTCGGACTTTGTGTTTCCTTTTCCCTGTGGTTGTTTGCTTATTAATAAGATCACGTGTTATTTTGTGATTTTAGTGCATATATATATATAATATATATATATATATATATCATAACGGAAAATTCCTTTTCCTCGCCTCCCTCACATGGCTGTAAAATTTCGAAACATGTGGGCAAGAACAGACCACAAAGGAACGCTTATTTTACGTTTGTTTCTCGAAAGTGCCCGCCAAATTTGTAGTGTCACCTGGCCCTTTAGCGTCACCGACATATAAAAGTGCCATTCCACTTCAGGTCGCCTCATTTACCCTCTTTTCGAGTCTTCACTTCACATCCCGCTCCGATTTCCATCGTCACGTTACGCCACTCAATCTCAGCCGGCCGCTTTCCTTCAAAACTCCTTTCAAGCACGAAGTTGATAATTTCTGTTGAGGTCTACTCCATTTCAACACCCCCGGAAGCAACCTCACTTCTGCAAGATTCAACTCGCGCCATCCTTCCGGTTCCTTTGACTCACTCAACATTCATCCATTTTCACGTGCGAATCTTCATTTCCCTTCAACGAGTATTTCGTCATTCAAACAGGCTCGTAGGCTCTCCCGTCTTCCCAGTCTATCTCCGAAGAAACCCAGGTCTTAAACTTTACGTAGACTACCAGCTCATTTGGCCTACAGTTTATTCCGTCGTGCTAAACTACTTTTGCGTAGCCTACAAACTCAATATACTCCCAGACTAACCGAATAAGCTATCTTCAAAGTGTCCTCAATACCGTTTCAAGCTACTCACGCATTTACGACCGCAGTTAAGCCTAATCCGTTACTGTACTAATATCGTACTTTCGTTACCTCAGTTATTACTTGCTTAATTACTTATTGTTCTGTGTTCAATACCGTATATCTCATTACCTAACTTATTGTTTCTTGTCACTGTTGTAGCATTCAACTCTTATACTGTATAAAAACCATTTCTTTTTGTTAATAATTATAATCAGTCACTGTAATATTGTACACTTACTGTATACATAATTGTTAATCACTGTGAACAAATAATTTATTTATTTTTACTAATTAAAGAAAGCCACAAAGTAATTTCTATCTCCTTATCAAATATTGTTTGTTTGGCTGAAAGGCCAAACTGGTGACCCCAATATCATTTAATTTTATTTTACATATTATAGTGGACCCACCGTTGAACCACTATATATGTCATTAGACGAAAACGCTTGAGCACTATTTCGTGTTTTCTTTTTCCTTCGTGGCTATTTTCATCATAAATATTATTCACGTGTTACTTTCGTGAAATAATTTTCATATATATAGCGCCTCGTTGCCACTATAATAATGTTAATTGGAATGTTAATTTGGTAAAGTTAGTAAATGTTAATTATTGTTTATGATTATTGATTACTTGAGGCTCATGGCTGCGGTCACCAGGTCTTTTCAGACCAAATACTCGTAATGTTATTAACTAAGGAAATTAATAGAGTTTTCTTCTTTTATTAAACAAAATAAATGAGATTTAAATGAAACAAATAAGGTTGAAAGTTGTATTGAAATGTTATAAATGTGCACTTGATTAATAACATCAATGTTATATAACGCGTGAGGTAATAATATTCTTTATATAAATTTAGGTAAGATTCTGGAAGGGACTGGAAGGGCCTGTGACAACGTTGTTTACATGATGGGATCTAACGTGTCACTGAGGTACTTCGAGAAGAGAGGTGATGCGAGGCCAAAGGAAATGCTTTGAGTGTGGCTCGATGTAACGTCATCTTGGTCGTGGTTGTGTGGAATGCGCGAAAGTATGTGAAGGCGTCTCTATCACTACAGTATGCGGAAATCGCGAAAGGTTCTGAAGGCGTCTCCGTCGCTACATATATATGTTACAACTCAGAATGGTCCCCTGAGAAACTTCTATGTTACACACAGACCGTGCGCGGAACAAAAAATTCTTCTGGGAAAATTAAATCCACTATAATCCAAATAAGTAATGGTAAATGACAAATACTATAGTTTTTCTTTTTCAGGATGGGAGCCCAACGTGGGCAACGGGTCACTAGCAAAGAGGTCCCAAAATATAGTTTCCCTCACCAGCATTCTGCGAAGCAGATAGAACCCAGCTTTGGGACAGGGTCTAGGGTTTAAAGCCTCCCAGACCACTACATTTACAACCTCAATATACGCAAGAAACGCGTTGCACTTACGTCGGATCGAATACATCAAAGAAAAAGGGGTAACTATTGTATTTTAAGCCTAAAACAAAATTTAAACCTCAGCCGGAAAATCTGAGCGTCCACTTTTCAAGGTACTTACACGTCCGTTTAATGGCTAAAAATACAATAGTTAGGTTCTGAATGTAGCGGTCTAAGAAGGTTTAAACTCTAGAGTCTACTGTAGACTCTAGATGCGATAGTATGTTTCCTGTGTCCAGAGATCTCCATAGCAAATACAAAGGCGTGGGTATTTCATTTTTATATTTTAAATCAATGTAGCGTTCCATTTGTGCACACCTTTTGCTGAATCTGATTTAATTTGTCCTGAAACTTGTGATATATCATCTGGTGTGAAATAAAAATCTGCTATATTCTCTCCTTGTAATTTTTCAAAATTAGAATTACAGTCGTATGTTACTTTATCTGTTTCTGTGACACTAAAACCGATTCATATTGAGCTCTTAATATTTCAGATATTTCTTTTACATTATCGGTTAGGCCATTATTTATTTTCTTAAGGATCCGATAGTCGCTGCGTGATTTTTTTTTTTTCTTTTCGCAGAATTATAGAAGCATTTTGGGTTTTCCTCGATCGCTTCTACAATATCATTCTCTCTTTATGCATTTCAGACCGATCTAACGCATTACGCGGTCAGTATTGACCATGTTTTCACGGGACTGAAAAAGTTTGCAAACTGCTGATTTATAGTGTCAAAAACGTGTCATTGTTCTCGTTGTTGTTGTTGTTGTTGTTGTTGTTTTTCGGTTTGTAAATCCATCTCTTTTGTTCAAGTTTATTAATATGGTCGTGTTTGAGGCTCACTGTTTTTGACAAAAAATGTCAGATACAAATGTTTCATTGATGTGCTTCATTGATATTGTCATTACCATTTTCTATATTTTATTATGCATTTCTATATTATAAGTGGAATTCAGTAGAGAAATTATCCCCCCAAAATACAAATACTGGGGAAGGATTTATTATTCGAAAGCCATTGTATTTTATAGAAAATATTTTCTTTACTTTATTGTGGTTTTGATTCATCACCAAATTTTCTCAAAACTATAATTTGTACATTCAAAATATATGGATTCGTTGATGAGTGTACCTTGTATTAGTTTCTTTCCTAATTGCAACTATTTTAGCATGTAATATTTTCCATAATGTTTGTTTACAATATTATAATTCTATTATAGCTTTAACGATCATGTAAATTTAATTATTTTTGTATCTTTGCAACAGCGGTAGTGAAAAAAATACAAGCCTTTAGTTTCCGAAGAGTTGTTGCCACGTCTAACTAAAGCTGTATCTTGTTAAATTTGATTTCTTATACTTAAAAGTATAATAATGTAAACATGCAGTATGATCTATGCTGTTCAAATAAAGAATTTAAATAATAAGTTCAATGATTTGTCTGAAGAATTTTCAATTCTGGAGGTGGGGATGAAGACTGAGGTCATGGGGGATGGTTGTTGGGGAACAAAACTCCACTATAGATCTTATGAATTATCGTTGTTTACTATTAAAAGCAAACGTGCTAACGAACCTTTAGTTTTCACACGTCTTTCATTACGTTTTATTTCTTATACCTCATTGATGATATGAGGAATACTCTGCTGTAAATAAACATTCATATAATTTTCCATAGAAACAATTGAAGTAATAAATGCATTGATTCTCTGGAGGATTTTCAATTCTTGAAGGAGATCTGGGAACTGGGATTTCGAGGAGGGTTTATTGATGCGAAAGCAAATGTTTATTTACTCAGAAAGTTAAGACAGATTTACCATTTTATTTCTTGCTACAATTCATGGCAAAATTTTAAATAAAAATTCTAATTTACATTTCTAGGGGATGAGGGATGGGGTATAACTAGCTTTCCCTATTTTTTGTTTGGTTGTGGACTTTTTTGTAGGGAGGGGCATGCTTCGAAAAACCAATGTATTTGATAACAATCACAAAAGTAAAAGTGTGGCATAAGCTATTTCTCGAAAAATAGTATACAGCATATATTTATACTTTATAGAACGAACTTCTTTTTCACCGTTAACTGGACAGAAGTCAGTGGATTCCAAAGCTAGTAAGTAAAGGATGTCACTAAGAACCAGATGTCACTAAGCTGTCATAAGAACCAGATGTCACTAAGCTGTCACTAACAACCAGATGTCACTAAGCTGTCACTAAGAACCAGATGTCACTAAGCTGTCACTAAGAACTAGCTGTCACTAAGATGTCACTAAAGGACCAGATGTCACTAAGCTGTCACTAAGAACCAGATGTCACTAAGCTGTCACTAAGAACCAGATGTCACTAAGATGTCACTAAGAACCAGAATCCGAGTAAAGGATATAATGTATAATTAGTAAAGAATAATGACTGAAACGTCTGTACTACTTTCTTATAATGAAAAAGGTAGAGGTATTTCTATAGCCGGAAAGTTCTTTTAAAGAATAATGAATGTTGATTAACTAAAATACGATCTTACTCTATTATCTTCATAAATTTCCTATTTATTGAGCCATAATTGAATACCTTAAGGCTGAAAACCAGAGAAACTAATTCATCTCGATATGAAAAAAAGTAAATGTAGGTTAATTACGTAATTACCTTTTACCACAATTATAATTGAATCGCGTCGATATGCTAATTAGTTATTTAAAGAAGTGAAGTCGGTCTAAAAAGTGAGGTCATTCTAAGAAAAGAGGTCATCTTAAGAAGCGAGGTCAGCTTAAGAAGCGAGGTCAACCTAAGAAGCGAGGTCAATCTAAGAAGCGAGGTCAATCTACCGGTTGTTGAAATTCACATCATGCACGTGATCATTACTTATTATTTAAAGTCTCATTTCGTTAAAAAAAAAAAAAGCTAAATTCACTTTCCTTAAATTAAAGATCCTAAATTGATTATACTTACATTAATTAATGCACTTTTAATTAATTAAATGTAAATATTTTATATGGGCAAATGTAGCCTCTAATTAAGAGAATCCGCTGACCAAAATATAATAATAAAAAAAATTGACCATTTACCGAAATTAAACTATCCTGAATTTTAATTACTAAACAAATTTGATCTCATCAATATCATAATTACAATAATAATAATAATAATTACAATAATAATAATAATAATAATTACAATAATAATAATAATAATTACAATAATTACAATAATAATAAATAATTACAATAATAATGAAAATAATTACAATAATAATAATAATAATAATTACAATAATAATAAATAATAATAATTATTACAATAATAATAATAATATTAATAATTTACGTTCCTCACTAACTTACTAATAATATCTGAGCTCGTTGTACAAATGGCGGGCAAGGGATTCATGACCAAGTTTACGGCACCGAATCGATGTTTATGCAATAAACTTCACATCATAGAAAAGTGGAAGAGATGAAGCACAACACAACGAAAACATTCGGATGATTTATGGAGATGTATTGCGGGGCGATTTCCACAACATGCAACACCTATTATATACAAAACAACAGGGAATCAATTCCAGCACTCTGTAATTTGAGGGGATCATGCACAATTGCATGGAATTCAAGCCATGAAAGTTTTAAGTTACGATATATATATATATATATATATATATATATATATATATTATATGGAGAGAGAGAGAGAGAAAGTTGGACAGAATAATACAGGGTGTTTCAAAAGTCGGGAATCACAGGAATATATTTTTTAATTTTATATATATATATATATATATATATATATATATATATATAATATATATATATATATATATATATATATTAAAACTAATTACTATAATTCCGGACTTTTGAAACACCCTGTATAACGGAAAACCACTCGGTTTCGCTGCTATATTTTCTGATATTATTAATAGGGTTATATAATTTACGAAGTTGATGTATGAATGCGAACAATCTTGAGAATATTTTCTCTTTTAATATTCTGATATTTTTTTTTATTCTTGCAGAATAAATGAAAAATGACGTTCGGAAAGGATGTCACTGACTGTGAAAGGGACACGATAGTAGGAGTCCATTTAGTTGATGTCTTGGTTACAAAAGTCGCCGAAAATGGTTCACTTATCTCGAGGAACACTTCCCATGGAAGAAAATGTAATTACACCTCATAAGCACGAGAGATGTCCCATTATTCCGTACAACGTCAACTTCATTTGAGTTTTTGCACTGGTTTGTGTGTTGAGGGGCTTCACTACAGTTCCCCTAACATCGTTTTGATTGATACTGGTCACTGAAGGGTGAAGCCTATCGTTAAGATGCAACTGCAGCCTGTCACTGCAGCCTATTATTTAATACAACAGTCTATGGTTTGCGCTTCACAGCTCATAACAAGGTGGTTCTGTCACCTGTGTCAGTATTTTTTACCGCCGCTATTGCTTATTTGATGTAGTTATTTTTTAATTTCCTTTTATTTGTTCATAACCATTTGGGACTCCGATCACAGTAAATGACATCTTTTCCAAGTGACATGAATTATTTATGCTACAAGAATAGGAAAAATTCAATATCCACATATTAAAATAGTAGATTACCTTACTATAGAATACATTCACATATCGATTTAGTAAAGTATATGACACCATTAATGATGACAGAAAATACAGCATTGAAAATGCAAGCGTTTTCATTATTCTGTCCAATTCCAGTATTTTATATATATATATATATATATATATATATATATATATATATATATATATATATATATATATATACAGGGCGTCCCAAAAAAATGTATACACACTTTAAATAATTATAAAGGCAGTGTTTATTAAAATACATTTCATTTTCAAAATGTAATAGAATCTACAGACATTATTTAATTGTTTTGTCAACGCCTGTTTTCAAACTGGCGTCCGTTCTGGTCCAGGCACTGCTGATAACGCGAAGCAATGGAATCGCAAACATCACGAAACATTTCGTTTGGTATTTGTGTGCATTCTCGTTCAATGGCTGCTCTCAATTCAGCGACTGTTGCAGGTTTTATAGCGTAGACTTTGTCTTTTAAGTATCCCCATAAAAAAAGTCTAGTGGTGTCACATCCACATCCACATCGTGCCAAGTACCACTCGCAATACTCCACTCTTCGGTCCGGATCATCTTCATTAATAGCATGGACTAATCTTGGAATGTAACTTTTCCATTGACAGCGCTTCAAAATGCGTTGGACAGACGATTCTGAAATTCCTACCTCACGACTCGCTTGCCGCACAGATTTTCTTGGACTTTGGTGATACGTTTCCAGTACTCTTTCTTGCTTTGTGGGGCTTGTCGATGTCCGTGGTCTTCCGGAACGCTTCTTGTGGACATTCTGAACAGTTCCATCGGCTTCAAACTTATCTCTAATTCGAGTGATGGTAAGTCGCGTTGGTGGATCTGTTTGAAACTCACTCCTAAACTGTCTTTGCACTTCAACTGCGTTTTCACACTTCCAGTAGCATTTTAGAATGAATTTCCTTTGTTCAAAGCTTAGTCTGACTGCCATTATTAATTCTAATGGGTTTAACTTGGAAAGAAAGAAACATCAATTGAGCTATCAGCTGTTAAAGTGGTATACATTTTTTGGGACGCCCTGTGTATATATATATATATATATTATATATATATATATATATATATATATATATAAAAGACTAGTCCATATACAAACATTTAATGTGCAGCGCTTTCGACATTTCTAATGTCATCTTCAGTGCTAAATGTTTGTATATGGATTAGGCTTGTTGTTCCTTATTCGACTAAAGTTTCCACCTCATAAATCACTCGGCTCTATTTATATATATATATATATATATATATATATATATGCAGGATAATCTGCACCAAATTAGTATACACATTAAGGAAGAACCAGGTAAGGGTTTAGTAACACACCCAACCCTCCCAGCGTCCCCCCTTAAACGACAAGGGCAACCTGCACGAAATTTGGTATACGTCTTAAGAGAACCAGGGAAGGTTTTACTAACACACCTACCCCTCCCAGGCCATCCCCTAGGTTGTGTTTCAGGGTTCTTTTGCTGCGCAAGGCGCAGCCGACATTCTAGTGTAGGCCCCTACATATATATACACACACACACACATATATATATATATAGTGTGTGTGTGGTGTGTGTATATATATATATATATATATATATATATACACACGAGTATATACAAGTATATATACTGTATATGTGTTTAATCATCGATGCATTCATACCTTACCTTACAACCTTACAAAGGTTCCGCGCGATGATTTCTCATTTCACGAAGGTCAAGCTTGTCGCCCCTCCTCTCGAGTTGGCCTGGTGAAGTAGTGAGTTGAATTCTTGCGCTCTCCATCTCACATAGCCAGGTACGCCCGGCTCATCTGGGATTGTTCTGAGCCAGGCGTCTAGTCTTCTTTTGAAGATTTCCACTGCAACTCCCTTCGTGTCTTAGGTCTTTGGGCAACTGATTAAACAGTTTTGGTCCTCTCAATACAAAACTATTTTCTTTCAGGGTTAAGAATGTTCCCTGTCTCACCTTCAATTTGGGAATACGACACAGTCTACCGCTTCTACTTTCCACCGTTGTTTGGGGAGTTATGGGATTCAGAGTAAGATTAGGGACTAGTTTCTCCATTATTTTCCCAAGTGTAATAATGGTGTATCTCTCTCTTCTCCTTTCCAGTGAATATAAGTCTAGTTCTCGTAACCTTTCCCAGTAATTTAGTTCTTTGCACCCATTGATCTTGGGTGTGAAGCTTCTTTGGATCCCCTCCTGCTGTCTAATGTCTTCTTTTTTATATGGGGAAGTTAGGACAGAGCAGTATTCTAATTTGGGTATGATCAGGGTTTTCAGTAGAGGAATCATTACATTCCTATCCCTTCGTTTAAAGGTTCTCAATATCTGACCCGTTATTCTCTTTGCTCTGTTTACTGCTATCTTATTTTGTGTTTCAAATTTCGCATCATCTGTCATTACAACCCCTAAATCTCTTGCTCTGGAATTTTTCTGAATTTCCTGTCCATTTGGGGTATAATATTCCATGGATTTTAGGTCTTCTTTTTTCCGTACCGTAATAGCTGAAATTTCTCGGTGTTAAACTTCATATTGTTGTCTTCCGTCCACTTGTAGATTTTGTTTATGTCGGTTTGTAGTGATCCTATGTCTTCTGGGTTTCTTATTTTTCTACTGATCTTTGTGTCATCGGCAAAGGATGTTACTGTGCTGTCTCTGGTAACGTCCTCATCTATGTCAGTTAGCATGATTATGAAGAGTAGTGGAGCTAATACTGTTCCTTGTGGTACCGAGCTGAGGACCTCTGATTTTGATGAAGATATTCCTTGTACTGTAACAACTTGCCTCCGCTCACTAGGGAAATTATATATCCATTTCCTTACTTTTCCTGTTATTCCCATATATTTCAGTTTATGTATTATGATTCCGTGGTCACACTTGTCGAACGCTTTAGCAAAGTCTGTGTATAGTACATCATAGTTTTCATTACTTTCAAGTGAATCAATAATGTTGTTGTAGTGTTCCATTAGTTGTGATAGGCATGATCTGCCTGACCGAAATCCGTGTTGGTTATCATTGATTTTTTTCTGAGTTTCCAAAAAGTCATAGATTTTCTCTCTAACTATTCTTTCAAATATTTTAGTGAGATGAGATGTAAGCGATACTGGCCTATAGTTTCTGGCCTCGGATCGATCTCCTCCTTTATATATTGGGACTGTGTTCGCGCTCTTCAGAATGCCCGGTATTTCTCCCGTGTCTAATGATCGTCTCCATATCCAGTATAGGGGCTCAGCGATTGCATTCTTGCAGTTTTTGATCAGTGTGGCATTCCATTTATCCGGTCCTGCCGTTGAGTGTGTTTTTAGTTTCCCTATGGCTTGTGTAATATCATCCGTCGTAAAGTCGAAATCCGTTATACTTTCCCCTTGTGGTTCTTCTTCAAAGAACGCGTTTCTATCGCATATCAATTTGTCAGTAATATATATATATATATATATATATATATATATATATATATATATATATATATATATATATATATATACACATTTTAACTGCAAACACGCAGTATAATTACCGTAAAGAACGACGCTTGTATAGGAGAATATTCCGCGCAAGATGAGGAGGGAGAACGAAACAAATGAAAAAAATGAGGTTCATTTGTTTCGTTCTCCCTCCTCATCTTGCGCGGAATATTCTCCTATACAAGCGTCGTTCTTTACGTTAATTATACTGCGTGTTTGCAGCTAAAATGTATATAATGTACGGCATGCGGGAGGTGCCCCTTGGGGCATTGGTTTCTGCGCGTATGTAGGAGAATTACGGCATTTGATTGAGTGAGGCCCATGGTGTAATGGTTATCATATCTGACCGGCAATCGGAAGATCCCGGGTTCGATTCCCGGGTGGTTACCTCATTTTTTCATTTGTTTCGTTCTCCCTCCTCATCTTGCGAGGAATATTCTCCTATACAAGCGTCGTTCTTTACGTTATATATATATATATATATATATCAGTGAAGTTGTCATGAATTTTAAAATAAAATTTCCTGACAATGTAATGTGTTTTTGTTGATTGTAAGCGTCGTTTACACTTTTTACATTTAATCCATTAGTAAATTATTTGTTGGTGAAACACTCGTTCCTCGCTTCATCAAAATTTCATCCTCCGATTATGGATTCGGTTTATTGATTTAAAATCCTACTTTAATTATTATATATGTACAGATGGTTAAAGTAAAACAAAAAGGTCCTTTATGAAACTAAAGTTCTCACCCGATAAACATGGTAAGAAACGTAGAATCTCACCAAAGGACTTTTGGCGCGGACTATACCCTTAGTTGAAGGTTTTCTTAATATGTTTTTTAATATGTTTTTATAATATGTACTGTATTGAATAAATTTTCATTTTCTTAACATTTTTTTTTATAAACGCTACTTTTTTTTAGCTTTAACTAGCCATAGAAACGAACGTATATGTCACAAAATATATCGTATTTTTAAAGCAGTATTGGACTTATCAACAGTTTTCAACTTACAAGGCGACCTTCGGAACGAATTAACAGTGTAAGTTGGGGACTTACTGTGTATATATATATATATATATATGTGTGTATATATATATATATATATGTGTGTATATATATATATATATATATATGCCGATGAAGCTAAGTAAAATGTAATAAAATAGAAAAATAATCTTAACTTTGTAAAAAATAATCAATTTTATTTCGACTTTTAAATTATTTTTAAGTTTTTTTAACTTGAACTTAAAGTCTAAACTTTGGGCTTCTTAACTTTCTTAACTTTATGGAAATAAAATTATATATATATATATATATATATATATATATATATATATACACTGGGAAAGACGGAAAGACAACGTAAACTAAATCTGTACTCCCTGGAAAGAAGAAGAGAGAGGTACATCATAATCTACGTATGGAAAATGATCGAAAAACTGTTACCAAACCTCAAACTAAACCCAATTACCATCCAAACAACGCTGGAAAATAGGACAGGCAGAATGTGTAGTGTTCCCAAATTAAAGGCCCAACATGGAACCTCCTCAACACTGAAGGAAAATAACTTGGTTGTCAGGGGGCCAAGACTTTTTAACCAGCTTCCAAAGGACCTCAGAAACGTTACAGGGGTCAAAGTTGAAGTCTTCAAGAGAAGACTAGATGCCTGGCTCAGGACGGTACCAGATGAGCCGGGTGTACCTGGCTATGTGCGGTGGAGAGCGCAAGAGAACAACACGCTCCTCCACCAAGCCAGGCCTAAACGCGGGACCACCAGCTTCACCTTCGTGTGAAGAGAGACCAACACACCTAACCTAAACGAGGTGTGTGTGTGTATATATATATATATATATATATATATATATATATATATATATATATATATATATAAATCTTGATATTAAGCACAGAAGCAAAGTTCAGTGTTTAATTTTCCCTTGTGGTAAACTTTCTTCCAATTTTCCTTCTGAGGGCAAAAAAGTCTGAAAGGAAAAGTTGTCGCAGTTTGCCCTTTGAAAATTCACAAGAATGAACTTTATTATACAATGAAGACCTTGAGGACAACTTAAGCCTCCAAATACGACGTTTTTCGAGGATGACCTCATTTCTTGAATAGGAAAGCATTCTTAAGGCGTCCTCAAAAGGAAAATTATTTTCCTTTGGATCAAAATCAGAAAGAATCTTTCATCCAACGTGGACACAAATAATGACTAGCAAGTTAAGTCGTTTGCAAAATCGTTATAATAATTAATTCGCTTAAGAATTAAAGACTTAAATCACTCGTATTAAGAGTTCGATTCTAACAATAATAATAATAATAATAACAACACGAAAGTTAATATACAGGGTGATTCAAAAGTCAGGTTACATAGGGAAATACTATATTATGTAATCATACAGGGGAATAGTCACATCACATGTTCGATATGGCCACCGTTAACGGCAATGCACTTGTGCAGCCAGCTGTAGAGTCTGTTAAATAAATATTGGAGAGAAAATCTTTCAAAAATATATAATAAACTTTTGCCAAATTATTTTTTCTCTCTCGTGACTTGAAATTGAGTTTTGTTAATGCATCTGAGAAAAAAGTTTGAACGTTCAACCAATCATTCATCAAAGTTAAAAAAAAAATGAAGTTTACATTAGCTAATATAGTAATTTGAATGAAGTTTTCTCTTCTGAAACAGGTTTGTGACAATTTACAAAACTTTCCTGTAATTGCATTTAATTTTAACGCTAAATACGAGCTATGAATTAGAAATTATACAAAATACGAGTATTAACCAATCTGAAATTAAAAAATACTCGTACATAATAAATTGCAATATATATATAATAAATAGTTGCCATTATTATAAACTAGTACAGTTCCCGCCGCTTCGCTGACGGTTAGACAGGCTAAACTACAAAAAAGAACCCAGCCGTGAAAATTTTGAGCTTCACATTGTGTCAACATTTCTGAATCTGGTATCTCCCAAAACCTCCTCACCCCCATTCATACAACTTGGGGGCTAACCCCCTCCCCATTACCCCCACCCCTCCCCATTACCCCACCCATCCCCCATTACCCCCACCCCCACCCTTCCCCCATTGCTAAACTACAGAAAAGAACACAGTCATGAAAATCTTGAGCTTCACATTGCCGCCCGCAATACAATTTCTGAATTTTTTTTACAATTTCTGAATTTTTTCTCACAATTTTTTCTCACAATTTCTGAAAGTGTGACGGACAGACGGACAGACGGACAGCTCTCTTATTAAATATAGATGTACACGA